>CM021797.1:42578600-42643139 GCA_011076525.1 Nettapus auritus
AAAAAAAAAAAAAAAAAAAAAAAAAAAAAAAAAAAAAAAAAAAAAGTTCCTTGTACTATGTTGTGGAATCCTTTTGTGCATTTATTGTCTGGTCTTGGTAAGTTTAGAGAGACAGTGCAAAGGCAACTCCTATTTCAGGTCATTTTAAATCGGTCTCCCCATACCATGTTAACAGCAACATTTCACGTATTGAAGTATTATGGTGGAATTTTGTTAGTCTGGTTCTTGTATTATTTAGTATTCAGTCCTATAAAAATTTACAATAGTGCTATTTGGTACTGCTAGCTTAAGCACACATTCTTCCAATCTACTGTGAAAAATGATGCATGCTAAATAACCCCATTCCAAGAAAGAAGGGCACACACAAAGCACAAACATCTCATGGTAAGAATGCTGCATAGGCAGCAAAAAGCTGCAGCTGATGGGCATTTGGTAACCACATAATTTGGCTCAACAAATTCTATGGTGTACCATTTCCTTTGTTGATAAACCCGTAATTTTCAGAGGAGTCAATTCTTTCTGAACTGCTTCAAAAGCTGGACTAAGAATATGTATTTTTCTTTTCTGTTCTTTTTAAAGAAAAAGAATTTCACTTAACTTTTTGTGTAGCAGAAGAATTAAGTGGGTTTCATATTTATGAATTACTTTACAGCAACTAAACAAATTCTCTATACTATTTAAAATATATGCTATTAAAAACAGCCACCTAGCCAAGCCACATATAATTTAAGGTAATGCACTCTTTACTAGTTGTCAACTGCAGTCTGGGTTGAATTGTAAAGGGATGACTTAATGAAAAATAAAATTGGGCCTTTCCTAGATTAGATGAAAAGTGTTTGCTATGCAGGATGGAAAGATCTCACCAAAGACTCTTTCCTGTGTGCTCTGTGATGTCCTCCACTGTGGTTCGTCCAAAATCTTCACAAGTTTTAGATTCATTCATGGATATTAAGCTTTTTTATAGAGCTATAATTAAATCTATAAATGTGCAAATGGTACACTAAGCCTGCAGTGCACTAACTTTAATTTGGCAGGGAACAAAAATAAAATCCTCTTTTCTGAAATGCTAAGCACGCCCCATCTTTTATAAATAGGTTCAGAGCAGCACAGACTATCACAAGAAATGGTTTAAATTTTCTAACCAATAAAATGTGTAGGGAAGCAAAGTGATTGTAATTCATTCTTTATTATATATTTGTATTAATAAGTATTGTTACTTAGGGCATGCATAATAACACTGCAACAAGTGTATTTATCACATCATTACAATGGCAACTCTCTCTGAAACGTGGAATTTTTGCATTGTGAACTGTGTTTACTGCTACTGCAGTCTTGCTTGAGATAAAAATCAGTTCTCCTTTATAAGTCAGGCTCATAAAGGAATCCACCTTCAAAAAGAACCCAAGAAGATTTTGGCACAAACTGCATTCTTAGCTGTAAGTTATGTTACACCAAGAGATGTCACTAGTGAAAACACAATACCAAATTTTAGCTGTTCTCTGAATGATACCTGGAAAAGCAATAAAGGAATTAATTCATCATCCAGCAATTATTTAGAAGCCAGACAGTAACTGTAACAGAAATGTAATTATTGTTTCTAACCTTATTTGTTATTTTTATGGGAAAAATAAAAATAAAAAATAAAAAAGATATAATAGCTCCTTTTCCTATACAGAATCAGTCATGATTATAATAAAAGGGTTTCATTTAAAACCAGAAGTACAGTGAAATGCCAATGCATAAAAGGAAGACAGTCAATTGTCTGGGTCAGGCTGTGCTAGACTGATTTGTGGCAGATCAAGAAGCTGCCAGTCTTTGTTCACCCCCATTCTGCCCGTTTAATGGGGGTGAACGCCATAGGAACGGAGTAGAGCATGTGCTCAAGCCTCAACTCTTCCAGTTTCAGCTAAAACACCAAACTTCTCACCCAAGCAGATGAAAGGGGACACTGGAGTTTGTCTGCCAACACTGTTGTTAGCAGTGGAATAAATAGCATGGAGCAGCTACAGCTGCAGCAGTTCCTCTCATGAGCTCGTGTTCCCGTGGGCACTGATGGAGATTCTGCCTCTTGGAACGCTGTCGCCAGGGGAGGTGCAGTAAAGCATGCAAGAGGTATGGCCTTTGAGTTTTCCACAATGTGCTAGGTCATGACAGTTTCATTCTTGCTTGGGAACCCCACTGAAGTTCAGACCCACAACTGCCAGCTTGACATCTAATCAAATACATAAACCTAATCTAGTGTTTAAGCGCATTTTAATGTGATGTATAAATCTGAGAACATACGTGCATATTCACTTTGGATGAAAAGACAATTTTGTACTGCTAAACCAGAATTATTTCTAACTGGGTGTAGTAAGTTTCTAGTCCTGCAAAATGCACAGTGGGGTTAACTAGCACTTGGCATCCTGCTCCTTCCGAAATTTAAGTCAAAATTATTTATGGAAGTTACTGAAGTATGAATCCTTAAGGATGAAAATTTATGCCAAGAGCTAGTACAGAAGTGGGCATTCTGCACTGCTCTGACTGGCCTGACTTAAATATATTTCAAATTTTCTGGCAAGGTTAATCCTTCTTCTTGGCAGATTCTCAATTCCTCAGCACCTTGTGGTGCTCCTCTCCAACAGGGACTTTCTTATTTACAATATGTAGTTCAAAGAACACAAGGAACAATCATTTTCACAAGACAGAGATAAATTTATAGAGGGACAAAAATGCATTTCCATTATAGCCTTACATTTCAACAGTGCATGACTATTAACATAAATATAAGTCTTTAAACAAAAAGTACAGTAGCATATCACTGGAGTGTCAAAACCCCTTCCCCAGTTTCAGAACCAGGACTTGAACATCAGAATACAGACAGACATCACCAGCTGATGCTGCATTTGAAACAGCAGACTCTGGTGAAAGAACTATATCCCAGCGCGAATCACTTCATACAGTTAATTCCCTGATTTTTTTTTTTTAATTCCTTCTACCAACAGCACCCTTCCCCTCTAAAATACAGATTTATTTGCAACAGTAATTGTACACAAAGTTCTCATCATGTAAAAGCCTTCTGTAACTTAGGAGTGTTATTATTCATGCTCTTAACGCCTTGCACATGCAGCAGAAAATGAATGCCACAATGGGGTCACATCAAGTAAAAATCATTTTGGAAAAGTATTTTTCATTGCAAAACATTTCAGTTCTTGTAAACAACAGAGTGCAACTTCATTTGTGCATTCAATCTCATACTAAGCAGAGACAAGAGGCAACAGAAACTGGCAGATGACAGAAGACAAAGAAGTTTAAATCCTATGCCTGACAGCTTGAAAAATGAAGAATTACAGCATCACAGCATAATTACTTGGGCTAGAAAGGACCTCAGGAGGTTACTTAGTCCAATCTTCTTCTCAAAGCAGGGTTAACACTGGGTTCAAACCAGCCAAAAGATGTTTCAACAAAATTGGACCTTCCCTCGTTAAGCATTTAAACTGGAAATACGCAGTTAATGTGCCCCCATTAAAGTGAACTCTTAAATTATGTGCATATTGAACAAGAAAATCTGAGCAACTGGGTAACTAAAATATATATACAATGTACATGTTTAACCATTTCTTGTAGTCATGTACACTTGAGAAAAAGAAACTTTTCATATTAAACCATAGTTATTTTATGGGAGAGACTTCTAACAAGCATATAGTTCTTGTAAACACAGGCTGCATTGCTTGCAGTGCAAAACTCCTGAACTGTTAACAGACATTATATTTTCAGCTAGTACTGTGGTAAAACCATATAATCCTCAGAAGCAAGAAACAGTGCAACAATTCATACATCACTCTTTAATTTTTAATTTAGTAATTATTGAATGGTTTCAGAGCAGGCACTACATTATTGCAAACACAATCAAATCCTTAACATAATTTTGAAAAATAACCTCTTCACCTCAGTGTACACACACGCATATACACACACACATAATTTAAAAAAATCTGTACATAAATTGTTTTTCAGAAAGCAACTCAAAGAATTGTACCACACAGAATTAGTTTCTGTACTCTGACACACCACAAATTATAATCCATTTTTTGATGATAGGCTTTTTAAGGACACAAAACACCATGCAATACTATTTAGTATAAAATGAACTAAACAGTAAATCAATTTATCTAGTTCGTGCTAAGAGAAAACACGATTTTTTAAATAAAACAAATGCTAATTTATGAGAAATCAAAAATATTTATTGTCCTTGAGCTTGCAAAGGAACCAGTTATATGTGGTTCCTTAAGCTTATCCCCTTAGTAGACAAGAGTGAGGAAGTGTATGACTATAAAAACCAGGATTCTTCTTATTACTGGCTGCAGAGATGGTTCAGGAAAGGAGTATCCTTGTTGAGTCTGAGTCTGAGAGTCCATCTTCTTGATTAGCGGCCTCATAATCACCCGCATTCTCAGCTAATTCAGTGTCTTGATCATCATTACTCTCTGCACTGTAGTCAACTTCTTCAAGGAAGCGAGGCTCATCTTCATCCAAAACATATGTAGTAGGGCTAAAATGAACAAGAGGTTGTTAAAAGCTTTATCTTGAACACAACGTTCAGACCATGCCCCATCCCTATCCCCACATACAGTAATCTACAAAATGACCTCAGGATAGGGGCAGGTTACCCAAAACTGATTTTTTAATTGCATGTAAAACAACTGAGAGCCAAAAACACATTTGTAGGACCCTGAACTAATTGGTCAATCATACATTGCTCGTTATCCAATTGTGCCACAACAAATCAACTATATGTTACAGAATTGCACTAATTGCCTGTGCAAATGTTATACAATTGTAACATTATCGTAAGTTGTTACAGGACTCCAATACAAAAACAGTAGCTGCTATAAAGAAATTTTAAAACCACAGTCTAAGAATTTGGGTGGGAAACCTATGTATTTTACTAAATACATTTTACAGGATAGCATTATGAGCAAATATAATGCACATACTACAGAAGACAAATCAAGGCCAGTTTTTTCTGGCCTACAACTAAAGTTAAGTTCCCATTTGTGTCATAAGACTTATATCTGGTCCTCACATTGTCACGGTCCACAAAATGATGTATGCTTGTAACTAATAGCCTCCAAGCATAATAGAGGTAATACTTTGAGTGTGAGCAAGAGAAAGGTTAATAAGTAACTTTCTGATCATCTCGCCTTCCTAGGACAGATGAAAACAAAAGCAAAAGCAAGTAAACAAACAAACAAACAAAAAACATTTTAAAAAGTATGTGTGTTTTCCAGACCCAGGTTTACTACTCTCCCTTGGGACATAAAAAGCTATCTGCTTAAAATCACTCAGTATTGCTAAATATTTCATAAGTAGTTTTATATTCAGATGAACTCCTAAGAAGGTTTTGTAATGCATTTTACCTAATAATCAACTTACACAGAACTCAACCAAAAGAGCATTCTCGTAAGAAAAATCATCATGTACTTGTATAAATGTTTGCACATTAATTTTGATGAATTTTGTCTTAAGGCATACAACAGTTTGTTGTGGCTGTGGCTTCAAAATTAAAAGGATTAGTCATTGCTTCTTTCTAGTTCTGTTAAGAGTGTAAGTGGATCATCTGAATCTGCAATGCAATCCCTGTTCATTGCAAATAAACTTCACACTATTTTCTTCTACCTGTAATGCCAATAACATGCTACACTAACATTTTCTGAAGTTGGAAATTAATTCATATTTTGGGAGAACAACAAATAGACAGATTGCTAGTCCCAGCTTAGAGAAAAAAAAAAAAAAAAAAAAAAAAGACCTAAGACCTAAAATAGTAATAAAATAAACTATCAAAAATACAATTCAGTCAGAGTCTCTGGATTTACATTTAAAACAATCTGTACCATAGTTCAGTGAACAAGCTGTTTGCACACTGATCAGTGCAAAAGGGAATACTCTACAAAACTAAATACTTACAAAGATTATTTAAATTGTAACTACGGCAACAACCCGCTATGTTGGTTAAAGAACTGGTACCAGCTCTTTGTACAAAATTATTTCCATTTAGGAAAGAGACCACGTGAGGAAAACAGCCAGTATCTTTACTGAGGAGCCTCTTCATTTCACAGGTGGGCAAACCACTGTACTGTAAGTAAGGATACACACTTCATTTGAAGAACCTGTTGTAGCCCCAAGGAAAGGTATACAGGTTTTTTGAGCTTTCATCTTGTGACACTTTATGCCCTCAGCAGTTGCTGCCTGCCAAGACTTTGCTTTAAGGGGAAAAAAGCTGCAATGTTTCATTTATTTCAGTGAGATACCACCAAATACGTCATATTCCAAAAATGCACTGCCTTTTTTTTTTTTTTTTCTCCAGGTCCTGCCTCTAACCACTTAACACAGGTATTGATTGGCTGGGTATCATATGCAAGGAATCCACACTGCAACTGCAGGATAGATTGTGTAATTCAATTCACAGGAAATGGACCCATTAAATCTGAATGTTGGCCCTATCTTAACTAATAATTCTGAATACTGAAACAAAAAACTACAATGGGCTGTGTCAATGACAAATACTTTATTAGCCATTGACAGTGAGATATTAATGCATTACAGTAGGCACTCAGAAAAACTCACATTAGTGAGGTATTATACAGGCTAGTGAAGCTCTCTGAAAAACTTCTACCACTTTTTTTCTTTTTAACAAGTTTCATTGTTTGGAAATTAAGCTTAAATATTTAATCCAGTACAAAAATAAATAAGTAAATAAAGCAACCAACAAGCCTGTTTTAAGAAGTAGCAAATAACGAAGCTTATTTTAAGGGGAACACACAGAACTGGACAAACGAATACCACGAAGTTTACCGTGTAGAAATGCCTTGTCAGTTCATAGAATATGTCCTGCTTTACACTGAGTTGCAAAACAATGCATGTCTGTACTGTAAATTTATATTTATTAAAAAATGTATATTTATAAAAAAAATATTTCATATAATCACATATGTATGCACACTTCTGGCTTTTAGAAATTCAGCCAGTGTGCACAGTCTTAACGTTATGTCTGATATCAGACAGTTTAGACGTTTGCTCTGGCATCTATACATGCAAAATTCTTGAGGGATGCTTTTAATTGCCATTTCCTATTTAATAAAATCAACATTATAAATTTCATTATTCAAGAAAAGTACCAGTAGAACAGATAAACAGATCTTACTCCCAAAACTACATAAACTTTTAATGTAGAAACTGGCTCCAAAATCTGCCTCATAAGCTTTCTGCTGCCCTCCAAAACACAATGCGCCAACACTTCTCAATCATTAATTATTGAAAACTAAAGTTAGGATTCAATATATTAAGATGACTTTTTCCATTTCCCCTTTCTTGAGTCTTCGTTCCTCACAAAATGGTACACCAGAATGTTTTACATCCAAAGGAAAAACCTGCTGCATACCGCTCACATACGTTTGCTTTCCCATGGCGTGTCTTCTTCTGACATAGCAGATGCTAACCTTGTATATTTCACTTTCCATCAATCTTTACTCTATAGGTTAGCGTGAATCTGTGAAGTATAGTTACTACTTCACTGTTTTACTGAGGCTTGGTTGTAAGAAATGTAGAAATCCAAACACCTGAAAAAATTTCTTGCTGTTTAATCAAATTCTTCGTTTGCCTCCCCGCCGCTCCCCACCCTCAGCATATCTCGTGACAATATACTTTTAGCTGCCATCATGCTGATTCGGTGGGTTTTAATTTCCTAACTTTTCCCTTGGGCTGTTTCTAATTAACTTGCTCAATAATCCCTCTTCCTCTACCCCTATACCTCCTGCATTTGCTTTTAAAAGGAAACCATTATTTTTCTCAAGTTAACAGAGATTGTTTATCATACAGCCACAGTTTGTAGCCTAATGGATGTCATAATCGGTGCATCTTCTTTGAACTTTTGCAGAGATTTTACTTAAATAGTATTTTATGGGTAAAAAGAATAATTCCTAAATGTTAAGTAATATACCTGATATAATTTTTTGGTCCTCATATTTATGAAGAATTCAAGAATATTCCTTTAATTTTAAAAAGTGCATTTTCTACATCACCTGCCATCAAGTGCACTGAATTTAGGTATGAACATAGCAGCTTACTAAAACATTTATTTTTAACAACAATGCCTATGTTTTTTTTTTATTATTATTATTTAAATTAATGCTCCAAACACATTCAAAAATAAGCCCGTTCGCTAACATGATATATTTTTTCAAGCTAAAATTTTATTTGTCCCTCAAAGACATACTTGGATTTTTCATTATCCATATGACTCAATTACAGAGAAATTAATCCACAAGCCAGACACAAACACAACCAATTTCAGGCCCACGGAGATAAGCAATTTTCTGTGACTACAGGGGAAGCCTACACATTTAAAAACTTCTGAAGAAAAAAAAAAAAAAAAAAGAAATACTCTCTGCTAAACAATGTAAAGTCGCTGCTGCCTGGGGATTTTGGAAAGGAAGGAGAGAAAACTCTAAGAACTAACAATTTCTTTTAAAATTGCAGTGCCAGGGGAGGGAAAATTTTTAAGGAACAGAAGAGTCAGGATGTACCACAAAGGAACCATTTATCCATTCCCGTTCTTTGATTTCCCTTTAGGGTCTATATTATTTTATAGGAATCAGCAAAGCTGTGGCAGGAGGCAGTATCACACGTGCTGTCCCCTTAAGGAGCTCTTCACCTGTGTGCTGTTCCCAAGCAGTAAGGATAGCTTGTAAAGAGAGTTTCCAGTACTAAAGAGAACAATTACATGTCCAGTTCCTTTCCCAACCACGAGTAGCTGTGTATCCAAATCCCATTTCAGTTTTATTTTTAAATATCCCCACTTATAGGGTTCCATAATTTCACTCCACAGTTTAACAAAAAGTAATCTCAACACTTTCTTTGTGGTGCCACCCTGAAATGCATTTTGTAAAACTCAAAACTGGATTAAATGAGGTGGGTTCCACAATTGTTTAGTAGTTTACTCACTAATATTTGGATCATATTTCCAAGAATGGAAGAGAAGGTTGAAAAGTGGATCCCAGACACACAGAGTGGTTGAGGTTGGTGGGGACCTCCAGAGCCCACCTGGCCCAACCCCCTGCCCAAGGAGGGCCGCCCAGAGCTCATAGGAGAGGTGCTCCAGTCCCTTCGCTGTCTTTGTGACCCTATGTTGGACTCTTTCCAGTATGTCTCTCTTGCACTGTCATTCTGTCTGACAAAGCCCATGAGTTATTAGGATGAAGGGAAACAAAACAGCTCAAATTCAGTTTCCTCCTGGCAGCCCACAAAGAGACCCTTTGCGATAGGATCTCTGTCAGATATTCTCTTGCATGTGCCCCTACCACTCTGATGTATTTTCTCAAATATAACACTGTAAGTGCAGGAAATGGATTTTACAGATGTTTGTTTTTTCTTTCCCATAGTTCCTATTGGCAGTCTGCTTTTCTACCATTTCCTAGATAGCCAAAAGCATTCCCAAAAGAAGCTGTCTGCTTCTCTGCTATAATTAAATCAAATTAACAAACAAAAATACAACATGTTCTAGAACACACCAATGAGCGTCAAAACAATTAATGGAAGGACTAGAAAAAAGGTCAAGTTATTGAGCAAGAGATAATTCCAGTAAGTCCTAACAGTTACGACTGCAGTCATGTGTTTTTGTTTCATTGCATACAGACCCTATCAAACCTGTCAGCGTAACAGCTATAATTCTTACTACAAGATCAGTATTACAGTCTAATCTTTTCCATTTGGAAATGGGGGGAAACATTGGCAAACAGGTCTGAAATAATTAAAGAAAAATAAAGTGTTTAATTCATCACTTAAAATGTTAAAGTGCACTGCCAGAGGGAAATAAATCTTCTGACTGCTTTATTTTTCTTAAGTCAAATATGTTTCAGACATGGTTCAAAATGAACTCATGGAAACTGAGCCTGCATGTAATGAAATATCAGAGGTAAATTTTAAAATAATAGCATTTACTTGGTCATTGTAAATACAACTAGTAAAACCAAGGAGAGCTTGAGAAACCCTCAAAATCATTTGCAAATAACACTGATGCTTCTGTGTTTAAATTTTGATGTTTAAACTTGCCTGTTTTTTCACTTCAAGCATTGAAATTGTGTTGGTTTTAGTTTTTACAGTAACACCAGTAACATTCAAAATATAAAGGAAGTAACTACAACCCTATTCACTGCTTTACTCTAACAAGGACATTAGAGCTGTGTAAAAACTACGTCCTTTTATACTACTTATTCATATATTTTTTTTAAGCTGTATTTTCTGTAAACAGTTTTCCTCAGTCATCACTAGCGGTAAGTAATGAGCTGCGAAGCACTAAGCACAAAGAAATCATAGCAGTACTTTTATTGTAATATAATAATAAGAATGGAAGTCTGGGCATATGAAGCAAGGAACTGTGACTGACTGACTACCTTCTGGTCCACGAGCTTCTGAAGAGGAATAGAAACTAGCTTTATAAATTTAACTCAGTAGAGACTCGGTGTATTTCCAGTGCTCAAGTGAATAAATAAATTAAGCCCAGTAAACCAGCTGATAGAGGTTTCTAACATCTTGTCTAGAACAGCTCACAAACACAAAAACTTCACCACTCCGAATACATCAAAGGGCAAATGGCCCACATTTCACAGATTTGGCATAAAGATTTCAAGAGATGTTAACAAAAATCACTTGTCTAATACACCTAGAAATAGAACAAAATTACAGGAAAATCTATATCCCTTGACAAGGGCAGAGACTTCTGACCCAAGGAAAAGTAGCCAGCTCCTTACTGTGGAGGGAAAAAAGAAAACCATACCAAGCAAAACTTTCAGCAAACCAGCAGTAAGGTCTCCTATAGCATGGAAGCCCTCTGTGCTTCAGGTGTAAGAGTACCTGGCAAAAATACCACAAGATCACTGATGTTCCATTATTGTCAGACTAAGTGGGAAAAGGAGAGTTCAAGACTTTGCTCAGTCTCTTTATGAGGTGTCAGTGGGAACTTGTATTCATTGTACATATAGCAATTAGGTAGAGCCTTCTAGACAGACCTTTTGGAGCACACACCTGCCCACCCACAATGACAAGAAAAAGTTATGATTAGGAAATTTACATGAATAACACCTTGAGGCAATGATCAGTGTTCTTTTTCACTGTACAACAGAAATGCAAAACTGCCTTGAAAACTACTTCACCAATTGCTTAAAAAATTCTTGAAGTGAAAAAAAAAAAAGTTATGAAAGACCTGTGGAAAATCTGTTCTGAACCACACTCCTCTTCAGTACTTAAAAATCTAAATGTTCCTCACTCAGGAGAAAGAGCTCCCACTTGAGACAATTCAATTATATTTTGAGGAGTTGATATCTGATCACTACCAATCTACCAAGCCCTCAAGTAATCTCTGAGACAGCAGAAAATGGCTTTCAGTAAGATTTGTTAAAAAAAAAAAAAAAAAAAAAAAGTTACAATTTATTTTAAACTAAATCTAGAATAGAAGAACACGGTATCTCCACAGTGTCACGAAAAAGCTGAACTTTAACTACACCCTGTTTCACGAAGTGTTTCGGTTCTAAATATAAATGAGTACCTGCAAGTATGTAACTATAGAGACTTCCTCTGTATCATCACTGATAAACAGTACAGGTTTTGAACTTTCTGCTGAACGTAGTGAGTGCTACAGAAGATTGGAAACCTGGACTTCATGTTAATCCCCTTAGCAAACGATGAGAGAAGATGACGTGCAGACATACATAATAAGGTACTTTTATAGCTAATAGTGGTGGAGATACTGTGAACAAAACTATAATATCTTCCTTATACAAAAACCATGAACTTACACGGCTTCTATAGCACAAAGCACGCATATCAAAAAAAAAAAAAAAAAAAAAAAAAAAAAAAGAGGAAAAGAGGAGTGAACCCAGCCACCCAGGTAGTAATTCCCTAATGTCATGGGTTTTGTTTATCGCAGAAGGGTACCAGAATTATAATCTTTAAAAATAGCCATTTTTTCTAGATTTACTAAATGAACATTTTTGCCAGTTTAGCTATCACATATTTAAATATTTTTCAATCATTTTAATTAGAGATAATTGCTTAGATAACTTTGGTTAAACAAATCTGTTTGATGATGCATCAGCAAATTCAGGAAAATCTGTGACTGAATATAAGGCTGCTGTAGTTACACAAAGTTTAAGAAAATTCACATTTGAATGAAACAGTGTGATATTAGGTTGATATTCCAGTAGCAACACGGACAGCCATACAATTTAAACTTTTCTCTGAAAAAGATACCCTGTCAAGTGTCCAATTCCATTTTTTAAGTAAAAAGCATTTCTGCTGAATTCAGTCAAGTAAGTCTGTATATTAAAAGTAATTTGATAGTCATAATTGTTAAGATAGTGTCCAAACACAGAGTCAGCTACAAATAAACAACATATTTCATTCTTGATGTTATAGTTTAAAGATACATTGTTGGAAACCACACTTTTAATTTTTCCATCACAGATTCTTACACAGACCTATGCTATTGGTAAATGACCACTCAGAGCAAGGTACTTAATTTCTCAGTTCGTGCTACACAGTTTCTTGTTAGTGCTATTAACATGGATCTACATTTAATAGGTTTAAAGAACGAAGCCATCACACACTGGAAAAATCTAAAGTGTTGTTAATGGATTTCTCCTCCAATAAAGCTTAACACTTTTATGTTAATGTTCTTTACCTGATATACGTTTTAACTCTAAGATGCACAGAATCTGATCTTCTTTCCACTGCCTTCATTTCTTGGCTGCAGTAGCAGTTGGCTATTACCGTTCACTATCTGTAGCTGTGTAACACCTGAAGGTCATGACTGGGGGAAATTTTGTTTTTAAAATGATTTCTAAATACAAATTTTTGTAAACAATTTCTAAAAACAAATTTTTGAACGCCTAATACAAATGTTCAATGAAGTTCTCAAGTGATCTCTCTCCAATATAAATTTTGTCTAACAGCACAATTACTTTTGGATTTTCATGACTTGGTCCGTTGGAATGGAGACTGAACCTTTCTGGTTTTTGGATGTTTTGGGTTTTGTTGTTTTTTAAGTTCTTTAGTACCAGTTATCTTTCTCACACAAAAGGATTATCAACAGTTCTGTGTACAGTCTCATCAACTTTCTTATAAGCATCATGTTATTTTTCATCTCTGCTCACATGTGCCACCCTACACTGCATTTGTGCAGTAGGGAGTCTTTTATTAGTGCTTTCAGAAAATCCAGAATAAAGCAGCCCTCATAACCCCTGTTCTCACCAGCAAAATATAAATGTCATGGCAGGGCAGCTTTTTCCCCCACTCCAGCGTGGTCTTATGCAATTAATTTTGATACATAATAGTTTTGTTTGGTTGGTTTCAAGAGCCAGCTTGATTAAAGCAATATTTTAGCTGAGAAAGGAGTTTGAACTGTGTATCCGTAGCCATATCTTTCTCTTCAGGATTTGCTTTATTTCTTAGAATCAAAACAACTCACCTTTCTGCTTTCTCTTTTTTTCATCTAACATTGCTCAAGTTTTCTATCAAACAGAAAGGAGCAACAACCTTTTACTGACTGGAGGCACTTTCACACCCTGTCATAAACAATGCACTTTAAAAGTACAAAATGGAAGAACTGTAAATCCAAAGGATTATACTTGTGCTTGTACATACTCTCAAAGAAAGTTATCAACATGTGCAGACTAACTGTGGCAAGCCTAATGCAGAATTAGTACCATAACAATCAGCTTTACTGTGAAACTTAGCTTCACTGAAACCGGAAAATCTCAACAAATGATTGTGCTGATTGAATTGCATTTCTGCACTTTCAGAAATGCAATTCAAAGAAATCAGTAATTCTGCTCTTACCTTATGGTAACATCTAGCATAAGCATTTAATCCAGACAATAGTTCTCTAATTCTTCAGCACAATCACACCTAACTTGTTCTACTGTTTGAGGATCAATTAAAAGCTATACCAGAATGGTGAAGCATAACCAAATTGTTTTTTCCTATTTTGATGCTTACGTGTTTCAGATGTTTCTTTAGCTCTCTGCTGGAAACTATGGGGAGTGACTCATGTATGACATTTCTCATTTCAACAGGTGCTAAGGTCAATCCGCCCTGAATCACGTTAATGAACTGCAAAAGCCAGCACCTTTTTTTTTTTTTTTAAAAAAAAAAAAAAAAAAAAAAAAAAAAAAAGCACAGCCACTACCTATCTGTGAACTAACATGCTAACTTTTTATAGAGAGATAAAGATTCAGCATCAATATAAAGATTCAGCATCTGAGGCACCAGGTGATATAAAGTTATGTGGAAATCTGGGGCTGTTCTCCAATGCCACCCCAATAATTAGTCACTCACAAATGCATCCTTGTTCAAAATACTGCAGTTTGATGCCTAATATTTCAAATATTTCAAAAATATCTACACTGAAGCTTGGTTCTACTAAAACTGACAATGATACAACACTTCTGGATGAGAAAATATTATATGGTTTCCTTAACATATAATATTAGCTGCAAATAAAATACAAACTATTCTTGAAAGTTTGCGCTCAAGGCTGTAATGCAAGAAAGGCTCCAAGTGATAAAGAGCAACATGTTAGTGTTAGATTTTGAAGTTTAACATGTTTCTCTAATGGACAAAAGGAACTTTTTAGTCTGACTACCTGACTTAGTACTCCAATTTAAAGCTGCAAAAAACACCAGCAAACTTTTTAAACTACACTTCTAAAAATACTTAAATGGAATTTCTTCTGTTTCAGTCTGCATCCACTGCCCGCTGTCCTGTCACTGGACACCTCTGAAAATAGCCTGGCTCTGTCTTCTTTACAGGCTCCCTTTAAGTACATGGACACCTTGACAAGATCCACCCCTGAGCCTTTTCTTCTCAAGGCTGAACAGTCCCAGCTCTTTCAGCCTTTCCTCCTAAGAGAGATACTCCAGACCCTTAATCATCCTAGATGCCCCTCGTTGGACTCTCTTCAAGTACATCAAACTCTCTCCTGTAAAGGAGGGCCTAGACCTGGATACATATCCGGGCTGTAGGTTTAACCGTGCTGAGTAGAAGGAAAGGACAACCTCACTTGAGCTGTTGGCAACGTTTCTCCTCAAGTAACAGTAAATAATAGAGAGTGGCCTCACAGTGTTATCAGTGCTACCCCTCTTGGGAACCTGAACTCCACCACCTCCTGGTCATTGCGGCCAAGGCTGCCTTCCACTTCCACTTTCCATGCAGCACATCCTTGTCTGCAAGTACCAGGGCCAGCAGAGCACCTCTCCTTGTTGTGTCTGATCATTCAGTCATCAGAAACTTGTCACCAGTGCCCTCTGGGATCCTCAAAGATTGCTTACAATCTTTTGTGTTGTTCCTCCAGCAGGTATCAGGCATGGCTGAAGCCCCCATGAGGACCAGGGCCTGCAAATGTGAGGCTACTTCTAGCTGTCTGTACAAGGCCTCACCTACCTGCTGCCTGGTCAGGTGGGCTATCACAGATACCCACTACAATGTCACCCACAGTAGTCTGCTCTTTAATCCTCACCCATAAACTCTCAGTTGGCTCCTCCTCATCCTTGCCCAGGCAGAGCTCCATGCATCCAAGTGTTCTGTCACAAAAAGGACTTCCCCAACTCACATCCAGATATCTCTCTTTCCTACACAACCTGTACACCTCAAATGCAGAACTGCAGTTATGGGAGCTATCCCACCACATCTCCGTGATCCCAAAAACATGATAGAATTGCAACCACACACAGACCTTTAATCCACTATTTTCATTCCCTGTGCTGTGTACATTAGTACGCAGGCACTGCAGAGAGGCACCCCCAGCACGATAATTTTCCAGAAAGGCTCTGTGATTTTTTTCCTCCCATAATGAGGTAAAACAATGCTTGAAAGAAGAGGTTCAGTTATGCTTAACTACTTCATATCTATGCATAACTGACATATTTTAAGTATGGTACTTATTGAAGAAGTCTCCCACAGCTTCTTCAGCATTCGGGCAATTCATCAATGCCCACCCTTATTCTGGACTGAAGACTGTCCATACTTTTCTTAAATTCCTATGGAGACTGTGCAGCTTTCCCAGTTGATCTATCTGAGAACTTCATTTTTGCTTGCCATATATATATACACACATATATTTTACCTAAGGTCTAAGCTAACTTCTTTCAAATTTAAGGCCATTACTTCTGATCCTGTCTTCTCTAGACAGAACAGATTCCTTGCATTTAGCTTTTTACGTTTGAAAACAGCTCTCATGTTATTTTCTCCTCCTCCAGCTCTGAGTTTTCATTTTGATAGAGGCCTTGTGAGGAAAATTATAATCAAAATAATTTGTTTTACTTGCTGTAGTAAGACTTCCTGTATATTAAAGTTGGAACGCTGTCTGGAATCCCATCTGTCCTCGTTTCAGTTAGGACAGAGTTAATTTTCCTCCTAGTAGCTGGTAGGGCGCTATGCTTTGGATTAGGATGAGAAGAGTGCTGATAACATGCTGATGTTTTGGTTGTTGCAGAGCAGTGCTTGTACCAAGCCAAGGACTTTTCAGCTCCTCGCTCTGTCCTGCCAGCGGGCAGGCTGGGGGTGCAGCAAGAGCTGGGAGGGGACAGACCCAGGACAGCTGACCCAAACTGGCCAAAGGAGTATTCCATACCGTCTGACGTCATGCTAAACAATATATAGGGGTGGCTAGCCGGGATGGGGGGACCGGCTGCTCGGGGATAGACTGGGCATCAGTCAGAGGGTAGTGAGCAATTGCATTGTGCATCACTTGTTTTGTACACATTATTATTAATAGTACTATTATTATTATCATTATTATTATTATTTTCCTATCTTAATAAACTGTCTCTATCTCAACTCTCAGGCTTCACTTTCCCGTTTCTCTCCCCCATCCCAGAGAGGGAGGGGGGAGGGTGAGCGAACGGCTGCGTGGTGTTTAGCTGCCAGCTGGGTTAAACCACAACACCATTCTAAAAGCATTGCAGTGTAGAACATTCCCCTTTGCTCCACATTTTAATATCATGGAATTTATCTGAGCTGCACTATGGAATCTTTTCAAGCATCAGTGCTGGAACTGAACATCATCTCTACCTTTCACAGGGTAACACAGATGCCCTCCCATATTTCTGCTACTTCTGCACAGTCTACAGACAAATTCCTCATTAGTGTAGCATCTGAAGTCTTAGGCATCTAAAGTCTTAGTATTTTAGTTCCATAAAAGCAAAAAAGCTCATTTTTGTACCCCAACCTTCCCCAGCTGGAGAAGGCCACTGTAAGAAGACCAATGGTTATTTTTGGCTTAAAGTATGCTAAGTGATAACATACTATATAACATGCAAATCTTATTCTTTCCCAATCTCATCTAACACTTTTCTTAAATTTGTAATTCTACGTTATTTCATCTCTAACCGTGTTTTCAGAAAGAGATGTTTACACATTTGAAATCATTTGTTTCCTGTCTCCTATCTCCAGTTTGTTTCCTATCTCCAATTACCACGTACACATGGCTACTAAGTGATTACATGCATGGAAATATACAACAATACTTATGGTTTTGCAACCCTATCTAAGGCTTTAACAGTTCGACAACATGATAAGCTAGCTACTGAACAGGTTCAATACACTTGTGTCACAAACCTTATTTCGTCTTAAATTCTTAAACTACTGTTATGTATCTGTACCAGAGGGAAAAATATTTGGAAGAAAAATTTACAGTAATTTTCAACGTACATAGTTCAAGTCTGTCCAAATAAATTTGTAACACTGTATTCAGCAATAAAATTTTAAAAAAATTAAATAAAAATAAAAATAAAAATAAAAATAAAAATAAAAATAAAAATAAAAAAAAAAAAACCCTGCTCTCAGAAAGAGACAATTGAGACTTAGGGTTTCACTGCATATATTAACTTCCCCATGACATTAAAATTTATACTAGCAACAACAAATGTTAACATACAGTCTAACTTTATTACTGCTTTCTCTAGAAGTTTGAAGCAATTGAATTAACGAGATAGTGTAAGAGTAATCTGAGTATATTGAAAAACTAAATGTCACAACACATCAACATTCTTTCTGAAGACTGAAATAACATTTTTTGAGAATATTCACTTCATTTGAGAAATTAACTTTTTTCCTGAAAAAAAAAAAAAAGAAATATAATAAATGTGTACTACCTTGTCACTTTACAGCTTGACTCAATCAACTCATTTTCAATATCCAGCAGACTAGAAGGTAGATTGTATTCCAAAGGTGAGGCCATTCTTTTTAAACGCAGTAAGCCAACACAGAACTTGGCTCCCATCTCCTCCAGTTCTCTTGTCCCTATCTGCAATCCCTAATTTAAAAGTAAGATTTATAAAATAGGTACATGCAGATGAACCCACACATACTGCAAAATTATTATTTACAACACATTTAAGAACTGCAGAGTAAATGCTTAGCACAAGTATCAGGAACAAAACAAAACAGAGAATAACAACTTGAGTCTTTAAAGGGAAAACAGACATTTCTGGACATTTCTGCATTTCTTCAGAGCTTCCTATTTAACACTACTAGCACATCAATATTAACAGAACTTTTGCCCAGTGACATTGGAAGAGAGAGATTAGATACTATGTCCAAGTTTATGTCTAAATTATTTATGAAAGCTGAGACAAAAATTTAAAAAATGAATTTCAAATAAGAGTATCTCAAATACAAGATTTTTTCAACGAAAGTCCCTTCAAAATGAGTAAATTCACACTTCAACCATAATCAACCTCATTGATTTGTTCTAACACATAAACAAGAATTTAAAAATAATGTTACTCCTTAACATAAACAAGTATCACTTCCGCTCCTCCTATAAGATAGAAGTTACGTGTTAATTCTGAAAGCATTTATTCACACATTTACTAAATAAAAAAGACACACATGAAACTGAAGTATCAAAAGTCATAATTGTTTTCTAACTTGAATAAGGTAAGTTATTTTCTTCTGTGAAGAGGTAGAATTTGTGTTATTCTCCTAGATTACATGTGATGTCCCATCAGATTATAGACTTAGCAATGCTCTATGTAAGGACAGAACCTCTGACCTCAACTCTTTTACAAAAAAAGAGAACAGTATTACAGAGTCAACCTCAAAAATTACAGAATTGGACAGCACTGAACCATATATACAATAATATATTCAGTGTCACAACCTACACAATATGCACTCTGCAACTTCTTTATCCCAGGAGAATTTGAAGAGTTTAGTTTGTTTCTTCTAAGCCTCTTAAAGAAATGGGTAGTTAAAAAGAAGCTCTGACAAAACAAGCAGGAAAGCAGACAAACCAGGAAACAGTGGCAAGCTCTCACCCAGTAGGAAAATATATGAAGCACAAAGAACAGAATATCCTTTTTTTTTTTTTTCCTAAAAGCTAGAACACGAGCTTTGTATGTTGCCACACTGCTGCTGTAGTAAAAACTGCAAGGCACAGAAGAATTGTATTGCTGTTTTCACATACTTCACGTACTTCTGTCTTGACTGTATGCAAACTTAAATGGTATGTTTGATTTTATTTTTCTTGTGATTTCTCTTTTTATCAGTAGTCTTCATAAACAAGGTGCTTTTTAGTAACAACAAAGCTAAAGCAATACCTTCTATTCTATAAAAGTGTCATCCTCCTGTCAAATGGCACTGAAACCTGTTATCAGTGAACAAGAATTGGATACTAAGTATTATTGTTAATAGTAATACTACTTACCTCTTTTATAGTGCTTTTGTGCTGTAGGTTTCAAAGCACTTTATTAATAAAGGAAGAATTATCCTCATTTTATTGATGGAGAAATGGAGGCAGAGAGGGCTGAAGCGATTTGCACAGTGTCTCACAGCATGTCACTGACCCCGCTGGGAACAGAAATCAGTTCTCCTCACTCCCAGTGCAGTACCTTATCCACAGAGGCCAAATTTTTTTTTTTGTTTTGTTATTTGTTTGCACATCTGTAACATTCGAAGACCCCAAATCATAGCTGGGGCTCCACTACGCTAATCACAGGAAGACACAGTCCCTGCCCCAAAAAGATTAAAATAACATTAAGGACAAGAGGCAACAAGTATGCAGAAGAGGAAGGAGAAGTGTAACAGTAATCTCACTGTTACAAAGATTACTAAGGTGCACAACTGGATGTTCAGAAACTTTTCCGATCATTGTCTACATCTGTTGCTGAAGAAGATATAGTTAGTTGGCAGACTCCTTATAGAGAGTATCAGAGGAGTGGCTGTTTAAGTTGACAAGAGTTCAGTATGAAATAAAGTGCAAAGACAAATGTTAGAAAGATAAATAGCGTGTGCATATTCCACGGCTGCTATTTTCAGCACAGCAGAAACAATATATAACTAAAGAGAAATCTAAATGGATCAAATGGGAGAAGGGTAACTGTGAAGCACCTAGACAGCAAGAATTTGAACTTGCTATACTGAAGAGTCTATATGCTTGAAGTAAAAGCCTAAGCTAAAGTCTAGATTTGTTTTTATCATTTCTTTGATTAACAGAGAATGCAACGAACACAGACCTATCAAATATAAAACTTCTTAATCCATTCTTTATGATGAATCAGACAATTCACTTTCCATGAAACAAGGACCCAAAGTCTGCTTCCAGACATCGTAATAAAAAGTTGCACTGAGGAACTCAAAGTTCACTTTTGCTGAAGCTTTGATTATACTCCGCTTCTTGATCTTCCAAATACCATTTCCAAGCAACAAAGCCTTCTCAATTAACTTAAAAATTAAGTCATACTACAAAACTTATTAATCTCCAAGCAGGAAAGGAGCAGATTTCCTAGTTAAATTATTGTTCAACTTTTAGGTTTAGTAACAAAATTTTCCTTTTATCTGGAATCTTAATTATCCTTCATAGATTACTGAGCAACTTTTCACCTCATCTTTTTGGTTTTCATACCTTGAATCACAGATGACTAAACAACATTTGCAGCACTAATTCTCAATGTGTTACAAAAACAACACACAAGCAGTTCGAGTTTGCTTCCAGAGATAACTGTCCCAGTGATCCTAAATTCAGGTGAGAATTGCAAACTTCAGTTATACAACTTCCTTCCTTTCTGTACACAGTCTAGCATCACCACTGCCCGAGTAAAATTAAAAATAATAGAGTCAAAAGTGATGTCCAACTTTGGCAGAAACTCATCATTTCTTTCACAAAGAACAAAATTTTTTTAGTAATCTTCTTTGTGCTTTGACAAAATTCAGTGATGACAGTAAGCCAGGAGAGCAGAAAAGTGCTTCAGACCTTTACACAGCACACAGCCCCTCAGATCAGAACTGTCATGTCTTTTGGGGTGGCAAGCAGGAGAGGAGAGAATTTCTACAGCTTAACTCAGTTTTGTATTTTGAAATAACATATGAAATATGAAAAACAAATTTATATCACAGGCCCGTTCACGGAGTTTCTGGCTTCACTTCCTCCATAGAAAAAAGGGCCCAGTCTCTTCTCTCTTTGACAGTCTCTTTGCAGAAATGTTGCTTGTTCCTTGTTCTGTCTAGTAACTTTGGCCTTTCAGACAAATTTCATTAATTAACCTGAGCATTATCATAGTGAAGAAAAAATGAAGGTTCTTTATGTGTATTACAAAGAATGACTAAGACCTCATGAACTGTTTCATTCCAAACAAAAAAAGTGACAGAACAGCAGTTCAATCTCATCGATTTGTTTATAGCATGTAGGAGAATGCTCTTCCCTTTAGAGTAACTGATTTTTCCACAGAATTCAGCCATTTCTTCCTCCCTTACTGAAGAAGGGCTTTGCAGCTAAAGCATCTTAAAAGTTAGTCCACAAAGCATCTCTATTCAACTTTCAATAAGAACTTTCTGTAGCAGCACTGCGAAGGCATGCAGGTTGATGTTTGTAACAATATTCTGGAAGTTTCAAACTAGCTGGACAGGTTATTTTTTAAAACTCTATAATGTCATCATCTGAGGAACAATGAAAATTGTACTGGGATATTCTGACAATAACAGGAATGCTTCTGTTGTTAATTAACAAAATTAATACATTTGTTCAGTAGTTACAGACCTACAAAAATTTCTGCCAAAATACCTTCCTGCTGTTTGAAAAGATAAGCATGGGTAAATATCATTACACCCTTTATTTTTTCTCCTTCTTCTTTGTCCCAGCCTTCTGGTTCCCATTCTGTCAAGCACCTTATCTGAGGCTTCTGGTGACTTTTTCTTGATAAGAAAAGAGTTTAGACTTCTAAATTCTGTTTTGAAGCAGAGGAAGGTGTGACTTCTCTGAACGTTCACTTTACAAACTTGCTTCAATTTGTAGCTACATTTAACCCAATGACGGAAGCTGAAGATCTGATGTTAGGATTTTTACTTCTCTCTCTTTTTTTTTTTTTTTTTTTTTTCCTACAAAGGTTTTCCTTATGAAGTAAGTTTTCTACTAGTGAAGGGGGGTCACTTTTTGTTTTAAAACATCTATCCCTATTAATGGTTTGAAGGACACAACTTGAAAAAAAGTTCTAAGTCTAGAAGTGAAACAGCTACAATGTGTTTACCTAAAGATACACACTTAATAGTGTTGGTAAGACAATCCGGAAATGTTTCACTTCCTTTCTGTTCATTTCTGGATCTACAAAAATCCTGTACTAAATACTTTCTGAAGAACCAAGAACTGCCACGGTGAAGTCTAAAACTGTAATGTGAAGGATTTTTTTAATTCTAGTATTGGCATTTATCACCACCCAATCTGAATAATCTACTGGAAAGAAAAGTTCTCTAATTTTTTTAATTACATGCATTCATTCATGCTATAAGCAATAATTAACAGTAAGCTTGTTAAAACAGCCCATAAGTATAGCATACTACGATGTGTTTTAAGTGCCAGACAAAGACTGTTACGCAACTTGTAATATTGCAAATAATGTCATTTCACCAACTTTAGAGTACGCAGAGATCTTAGAGGAGTTTTAGAAGTCTAAGGTAAGCAAGCAAGCAAGTGGGGTTATAGAACAGGATACCAATGCAAATGGTAGAAATTATAAAGCAAGAGCAGTTTAACTGATACACTTTCTTACCTTGTATTTGCCCTGGTCACATCCACATAATGTGCTTTCCATTGTGTAGCTCCTCTGTACTCCAATCTCTCTCCACACAACAACTCGTGCTGTTGACTCCTTCGACTTTTCCACTACAAAGCTGCAGCTGCCCATACAGAATGCTGGTGCAGTTTGACTCAGGATCTTAGGGAGTGCCTGCAAGACAATAATTCGAAAGGGACAGTGATTCTTTATTCTACTACTGAAAGGAAGGCAAGGGAAAACATCAAATGAAAAAATGTCATCAGAAACTCTGTCTGTAGTTTAAATTAGTACAATAGTAATAAAAACACTTTGCCAGCTGGATGTTTTTAAGTCCAGGAGGCTCAAATGACAACAGGTTTGTAACTTCTTATTTGCTTAAATCCAATTTTTCAGATGCAGTTCCTAAAATGAAGTATTAGTCATGTGTATAGGAATCAGAAATTCTTCAGTTGTTCACTGTCTCCTTCTAATTCACCCAGGTAACTTTGCTTAAATTAAGTGTCCTACATAACCCATATAGTTAAGAAAGCATAATACAGATATTGAACTGTTTCAACAATCCAACCTGCAGACCCAACAGGCTGTATTTTATTATGTATTTTATTAATACATGAAATCCATCCATATTCAGCAAAGCACTAAGCACACACTTAACCTCAAGATTTCAAAGTTCAAGCTGTTCACGTTACAGCTATGGAAAATCATAAAATCATCTAGGTTGGAAAACACCTTCAAGATGGCCAAGTTCAATCATCAGCCTGACCTACCAGGTCCCATCACTAACCCATGTCCTTTGGTGCCACGTCCACATGCCTCTTAAATGCTCCAGGGATGGTGGACAACCTGTTCCAATGTTTGACTACCCTCTCTGCAAATAAATTATTCCTAATACCTAATCTAAACCTCCCCTGGAACAACTTGAGACCATTTCCTTGACAGGATTATCATTTGTCACCGGAGAGAACAACTGACACCCTGCTTGTTACAACCTTTCTCTAGCTTTCAGGTAGTTGTAGAGAGAGCTGAGGTCTCCTGTCAGTCATCTTCTCTCCAAACTAAAAAACTCATGTGCTCTCAGTCACTCCTCATATGTCTTGTTTTCTAGATCCTTCACCAGCTCTGTTGTTCTACTCTATATGTACTCCAGCAACTCAACATCTTTCGTACAGTAAGGAGCACAAAAGTGCCCTTCTTGTAGATTAGTCACATTTGCTAATTTCCAGTCAACTGCATCCAACCTGGTTAGCCAAGACTGCTGATAAATTACTGAAATCTCCATCCAATAAACTATGAAGATTCTCCTAATCTTCCTTTCACATGTTCATTTATAAAAGCACTTTTCATTGTCTTTTACTGCACTATACAAATTGAGTTCCAGATGGACTTTTGGCCCTTCCAATTTTCTCCCTACACAAGTAGACAACAAGCTCTATAGTCCTCACTAGCCTTCCACTCCTTCCAGAGTTTATGAACTCTTTTTCTTGCTGAGTTCCTGAAGAAGCCAGGCTGGTCTTTATTCAAAAAAAAGGTCCAGCCTTCCTGGAGTCCTTTGCCTTTCAGAACCACTCCCAAAACAGGTTTCTAAATAGATCACACCCTGCCTTCTGGAAATCCAAGGCAGCAGTTCTGCTAACCACTTTCCTTACTTTACCAAAGATCAAAAACCCTATCATTTCATAACTGTTGTGCTCAAGACAGCTTCCAACCATCACATCACCCACAAGTCCTTCCCAGTTCGCATCTCCTTAGAAAACACAAGCTGTTTGGACATTTTAGGTTGCACATATTTCCAATTGCCACATGGCGGCAGTGGAGCTACACAGAAGAAACTATTATCATGTAATTCTTCGAATCTTATTTTAGGAATTTTTAAAAGGCTATGTAATACAGTGGATGGTGCTCGTGTAAATGAATTGTGTATTAGGGGCACATGCCTCATAACTACATACTTTTAAAACAGGAACTTTGCCTCTTTCCATATATTTGAGTATTTCTCAGGGTAATTTTGTTATTTTTGCTTATTTTCTTATTCTATTTGCCATACTCAATTGATTTATTTTTCCATTGACAGATTATGAATGCACAGAAGTATATTTTCCATATATTTGCTACACGGTGTTGAACAGAAAAAGCACACAATGCTACTTGAAAAAAATTAAGCACTCTGCTAACAGTAAATTCTTAAGCTGTATTAGCATACAAATGATGTTTAAAGCTATCAAAATATTTTGACGTACACAGATGAACTAAAAGCAATCATTCCAAATAAGTCTGGCTATGCTATAAAGTCACTGTGTGCACAGAATAATACTAGGAAGTTATTTGAAAGGCATATTCCAAATTCATGCCAAGTGAAAAAGGTATGAATGTCAAACTTACCCTGTAACCAGGGTCTTCCATTAGGTCACAAGAGGCAGCATTAACATTTGTGTGCCACATTGTCTCTTTGATGCTGCAGCCATACATAAATACATTCTTTTTACGTGAGTGGCCATGATAATCGCAGTAAACCTACAATTAACCATATACCAAAATAAAGCCAAGGGACATAAATTTTTAAAAATCTTCATTTATCCTTCTATTGCATTTATATTTTCACTGTTGAAAGTTCCAAAAAATTAGCAAACAAAACTCTTTATATGATAAACTTTTGCATTATGAAGAAAAGGTAGGATTCTTCTATGGAAGATTTAACCCTCTACCCTAACAATAAAAACAGATTCAGACTTAGAAATCTGCGAAAGCTCACTTCACCAAGTCAAATTTTTAAGTGTGGTATGTGGTAAGCCCTTATGAAAATGTTTGTTTTATAGAACAGCTAAGTTCAAAAACTTCAGAATTGTTTATATATACATACTCACCAGAGGTAAACGTTTAATAGCAGACAGATATTGCAGTAAGCCTTTAGCATGGTAAATGGTGGGATGCAGATCTGGATTTGGATTTTGCCACTGTCTGTTTAAGTCTTCTCCACTTAAAGAGCAACGGTGGCTATTGCGGGGGAAGAAGGAAAAACATATGATAATATGTTTGTATTATCTGAATACTTTTAAATAAGCTTCCCCCCCAAACCTCAAGTTTTAGTTGTTAACACTGCTTCTTTGGAACAGACTGGTAAGAAAGAAACTTCAGGTTTTTTAACACTGTGATTAATAGAAATGTATAGAAATATTTGAGTTTCTATTTTTTAAGCCATGCTACAGAAAACATAAAAATAAATCAGAAGTGGCTTCTCATATGAATTTAATTGTAATCTTGCCTATGTGCTATTGAAACTGAAAGCTTGTGATTTTATTTAAATGCTAGTTCAAAATCAGTAACTTCAAACATATGGTATCTTTACAGTTTTGGTGTATTGACTTCTGTAACAAATAGTAATGTCAACCAGAAATCTAAGGTTTCAACACGAAGTCATCAGGAGACAGCCAACTATTAGGAAAATAAGGAAACAAAACCAAAAAACAGCGAACAAAGAAAGATCATCTCTGTATTCAGCAAACTTTCAGCAAGAACTGTTTAGGTTGCAAAAATTTGCATTTGTACAGTCATTTTCAGTACATTTGTCTTTTGATTGTGTCTGATTGGACAGATATATTAATTGTGCCTGTATTAAATTTTCACATATAGTCTGAATTATTTGATTCCAGGTTTTCAGCTACATACATATTTTTACATATATAAAGAGAGGGTTCTACTCAAATCTATCATTGGTTTGAATGTGTTTGTTTTGTTGTTATTTTTTTTAGGAAGAACTTCTAAAATACTACTCTTAACTAGGTAAGAAAGAAGTGCAGATTCACCATACTGGAATTTCCATTTTATGAGAACTCCCTGTAATCAATATTGACTGCTGAATACTTACTGATTGCAGTATCAAAGCGTTCTGAAATACTCCTTGGATTTAGTAAGAAAAGTAGTAGTAAATGAAAGTATTGCCATTAGGCTATCAATTCAGGATACTCTCTTACTGACCTAATACAGTTCTCCCCTTTAATAACACCTGATAACATCCTTTTAAAAACTACAGGAAAAAAAAAAAAAAGGAAAACTACATGAAAAGCTGTATCAGATACAAGAACTTACTCCTCATGATAAATATGAACTTGTCAGACTTTTTCTAGAAGCAGCTGTGCTATAATACACCATTCCACACGCCACACATACCAAGACTGTGGACAGTAGTATTTTCCAGTAGTTCAGAGAGACAATTAAAATGACATCAAATCACCCATTAAAAAATGAATATATATTTATAAACTTTGAATTTTGAAACTGCACCTGCCTTGGAAAGCCAAAAAATGGAAAACTAAGGTCTAGTAATTTCCTCAGTAATTTTCTTCATATTAAATACTTCTTTTGTTAAATATGTTTACAGTTGGGGATTAGTTTAGATTTATTATTTTTTAAATAACAGATTCAAAGACTTTGTATTACAGGTCAAATATCTGTAAGTAAACTTATGCTTACTTTCCGTTGATGACACCATCCGGATTGAGCATGGGAATAATTTTGAAAATATAAGATTCTCGTAAACTTTGGGCATTTGGGTTATTGCTCATAAGATATTCCAGTGTTCCCTTCATAACCCAGCTTGCATTAGTCTCTCCGGGATGTACACGAGCAGATAGGAAAATATAAGGACGATTTCCTAAAAAGAAGCATGCACAAAAGTTGCAAAATAAGACTCAAGCTAATTAAGCAGTCTGTTAACTGAAGAGAGGAAAAGACAGCCTCATTTATAAATAAACCACATAAACCACAATAGATTATTTGGGAGTTATTTCTCATTATATTCACATAAATGGGGAATTCTTGATACAGCTTGCCAGAATATTGTTATAAGGACTGCAAATTACAGAATTCTCACAATTGAGCTTTAAATTCAATCCAAAACACATGAGCATAACCAGTTTGAGCTGGTGATTATGATATGACAAGTTTGATGCCTTTTTTGTTGTTGTTTTTTTTTTTGCAATAGACAAAAAAAAAAATCTGGTGGCGGGGGGAAATAAAACAATGCTGTTATGACCAAACTGCAGTTCAAATCACAGTAGCTTTGACATGACTCTAGCTTTAGCTCTAGGACAGATTTTTTTGACAAGCAAATATGCTGAACTTTTGGAGACAAAAAAGGAACTTTGAACTCACGTACTCAACACACCCTTTCCAGGTGTGTTGTCTGCAAAATGCAGACAAAAATATCTAGCAACTTATTTAATACTTGAAAGAAAAAAAGTCACTTATAAATATCCTTGACTACCACAAGTATTTTTAAATACAAAACAAATACTGAATATGAACACCCTCCTAATCTAACAAGATTCATTAATCTTACTTTATTTACATTGCTACTTTTACAATGCACAAGGGTTAATACTATTTTTTTCATAAATAGATGTTTTTCCATTCTTTTCAGCTGATGAGAAAGAAAAAAACCATACTTACTAAACTGACAGATATGTTCATAGTAATTTGACTCTGGCATGGCTGTAATAGTGACTAAGGGACAACTGTTGCCAGCCAGGGTCTCACAGAGAACATCTTGTCGAAAATATATCTGTTGAGGGTTGTGCATTGATTCCAACTTCTGAAGATGCATCTTCATCCCCAAAATAATGAAAAAAATACTGATCAAATGTTTTGCAATCATTTATGACAGCTTATTCCATGTGTCCTGTTTAATCCTTCTTTCTTTTTGTCATTCTAAACAGTGTTAAAGCTTCCATGGTAATTTTAACCATTAAATACCATTCTCTGTATCTCTAACAAATTGAATGCTTTTCTTTATATAGCCTGTTGTCACAATTGCTTTGAGGCAGATGAAGGCACAGGGAGTAGATTTCTTTTTTTTCTACCACATGAAACTGTAAGTGTACGTGGAACGTGAGTGCCTGTGATTCATTAAGGTTACCCAATCAGGGACCTTTTCAGTGCAGAAGATAACAAGTGAAGGGTGAAGTAATAAACAGGAACGAGGGAGAGACAAACCTGGTAAACAAGATATAATAGAAACAATGGCCAAGATCAAATGTCTCCAGGCATTAAACTGATGGGCCTGGAAAACTACGGGCAAAGCTTTGGAGAAAGCTAGTTGGACTAGCCAGTGAGTTTGAGGACCCAGGTCCAAGCAGAGTCATGCTGGTATTTGGGAGGGACCACGAGGCAGAGTGCCTGCCAGATGAGCATGTGTACCCTTGTGCTGATAAGTATCCATCTGGACTAGCCTGCAAGCAGAAGGCCTGTACAGCAGGTAAGAGGGGGTGAGGATCAGGCAGGGGGTTGCATGGACACATGGGCCATAGCAGCACCCCACAATGTGTGTATGCTTGTGAATCTAGGCGAGGGGAACAGCAATCTTTACCAGCTGGAGAGAAGGAAAAAGACTTGAAACTAAGTTTAATGTAAGTCTTGGAAACGTTAAATGAGTGCTCTTGTAACCTTGTCTGTGCCAGTCTGTGTAGCTGTGACACTGGGGGGTGGGTGGGTGGGTGTCAGTCTGTCTCTATCTTGGTTACTGCTACTACCGACAACCTGCAAACAGGGAAGCAACAGCCACATCCATCAACCTGGGACAGAAGCCCCTGGGTCCTTCAGCTGGGCTCTAGCAGCTGGTTAGGCAGAAACCCCCAGCCTCAAAGCTGTTGGAGGCAGTAGCTGCTTACATACTGCCATCAGGGGTGCTTCTTCAGGGAGAAAATATTCCTTTGTAAATGCTTCGCTCAACACAGTTTCATACTAGCCACTGAATCCCCAACCATATTTTTAATACTATAACAAAACCAACCACCTGAAATTCCAACCAAGTTTTGCTTGGTACTAAAAGCTTTACAATACCCATTTCAGGTAATTCATTATCCTGAAAATGTCCCTAATTATCTTAAATAATTGTAACTTGGATAGATCTGTTATGAAAAGGTATACATACATCAGCAAGATATGAGTAATTTGACTCAAAATAAATAAATAAATAAAATTCAATTAGTAGTTTTCCAGGCAATTATGAATTGTGATTCTTGGAAAACCCTTTTAGCCCGAAAGGAAGCATTTATTTTTCCAGTTGCTGTTTTTTATAACAACCTGAACATCATCATTCTAAGTACTCATATTTTATAATCCTCAATTTCAAGCAGCATTTTGAACTCCACAGAAAGAAGTAAAAAGAAATCAATCATGAATGCTTATGTATCACATTCTCTAAATGTGTAAAGATTTATCTTTGTAATGGATTGCAATCTTCTCACCTTTAAAGTTGAGTATGTGTATGGATAATGGTAAGCAAAGTAGCAGACATCATCTTTATGTTGAAAAGTCACTGTGAACGTAATCGTGTAATAAGATTTTCCTTTCTGACCCCCAGCAGCAATCGAACTTCTTGAAAAATGATTCCTGAGAGTAAAGTGAAGTTAATAGACACAGTAGAATACTTTTCATTATCGTTGATTATTTCTGAATCACATTGTAAGAGCAAGAAAAATTTTAGGGATTGTATTTCTCTTCCCTGTTCATCCAGGTTAAATCCATTCTTTCCCACCATCTGTAAGATACTTTATCATAGGAGGGATGCACATGCATGCACATCAGGAAGATGTGAGTACACAAACAAAAAAGGAAGTAAACAACCGTTCACAGTTGTAAAAAAAAAAAAAAGGTGTAACACAAGGATATGCTGTTACCTTCTCATCCTGTGTTCTAGGATTGCTCTACAATGATTGCATGATTAGGTAGAAAACAAAAGACTAAACACGAACACCACTTCATGAATATTACTGGAAATTACCATTAACATTTCAGTAAACAGGTATATGCACATTCCATAAAAACATTCTCTAGAATAGTATGCAATGTATGATGAAAGATGAACTACTTAAACATTAACTGTGTGTTAAAAAAAAAAAAAAAAAAAAAAAAAAAAAAAGCACCCTATATGTTTCTCACTTGTGTTGTTCTCTATAGCTGAGGAAGAAAACTGTGTTCAAAACCAAACTACTAAAATGTAATTATTAAAAGTCAGATCCTGACATTTTTCCTTAAAAATTCTACTTAGACTAATCTTTAGTAAAAGTTTTGGTGTATGTTTGATGGGTGTACTTACTTATAGTAACAAATATCTGTGCCAACACGAGTCCAAGATGGTCGAGAATTTAATGCTTCCTGAACAGAATACATAAGGGGCTGCATGCCTTAAAGGAAAAATGCACCTCATTTTAATGCTTAACCTTAAACATCGAGATCTTATAAGTAATGGACCACATCAACATTTTTATGTGAGTCTCCAAACTAGCTTTGCTTATACTATCTGAGAGTATACTTTTATGAATATCTGAATACTATACATTCTTTCAATCAGGTCACAAAAGACTGTCCTTTCTCCTAGTTTTCAGAAAACAGCAAATTAAAAAAAAAAAATCAGATCTACACAAGGTGAAAACAAAATGTATAAGTGAAAGCTGTGGTTAGCATAAATAATAATCCATGAAAATCTAGGGTTCTACTCTACCCAATTCACCTACACAAAAAGGCTTCAAAAAGAGTTCAAAAAAAAAAAAAAGACTGATCCATTCACATGGATAGCTGTAAAAGTAACTGATGTTTCAGAATGACAATACTTTTTTATTTTTACAGTAACAGTTTATATTTTTGGAAGAATATAGTTAAGTTGAATACTTCATATCAAGTTGGAATAGAAAATTATTTATCTTAATTGAACAGTATTTTCTATTTAGGTAATTAGTTGAATATATTGACTGATTCAGTCAATATACTTAAAAAACAAAAGTAACTGTTAAGTGTTTGAAACATATGAACGAATACCAAAGGTAACTGGTGTATACAGAATTGGTCAAACTACTTGTGTATTCCTGGATTCTACCAATGTGAATTATAAATTATGACAAAGACTAATACGATGTTACTCTATCCCAAATATTTGACGATGAGTGGGAGGAGGGATTTTCTCTTTCTCGTCCTCAAATGACTAAAAAGAAGAATTCTAGACTATCAATCAGAAAAAAAAAAAAAAAAAAAAAAAAAGTTTTTACACTGAATGTCTGAATTCCAGACAAATAGAATAAAGGTGTATCAGGTAAGCCAACATTTTTGGACGAGGCACATCCATGAAACAATAATAGCTAGAGACTACAGGGATCATTTACAAAGCATGGCAGTTCAGAGAAGACCTAGGATTCCTTCTCAAATACAATGCACCTCTCCTCCTATCAGTAAAACAAAGCTGTCTGAGAAGGTGTCCACCTACTTTCACTTCTGAAAATACACCTTTATTCAGAAAGGGATTAAAGACATTAGCTGTCATTCTCCTCCACCTGTGCAGGTCAACAGGCTTTGGTGGTGTCATCCCCACAAGAGTCGTAATACAAATTTTAGCTGCAGCAACCAGTAACATTCTTCAACCAGAAACATGGTTTCACTCAACAACACAAAATTTTAAAAACTGACAGCCACTGTTTTAAGATGTTTTTTTCTTTTTACTGAAGCTTGTCAAAACATTCTCTAATAATGCTATTTAAAAAATCTGATCTGTAAGAAAACACAATTGTACCAGTCCCCAGGAGGCTTAAGGGGGGAGGGGAAAGGAAGCAACTTAGCTGTCTAGTACAGAGCTTTTTCTACATATTTCTTCTCAAAGTATGGTAAATATATCTTACCGTAGTTAAACTGACTGTTTGACTTTTCACAGTTGATGATGTTAAACCGGTAACCAATGCCTGTTTTCATTCCACTGACTTCAAAGTAAAACCATTGATGATAATGATTGCTATTTATATCTGAGTTCAGAATTAGATCATACTCGTTTCTAAAGATTAACAAAAACAAATTAATCTTTTTTAAAAAAATCAGAAATGAAAAGCCTTGCGTGTAAAAAGAAAAGCTGAAATATCTTACTTCCTGATTTGAATAACTTTGCGCAGGTTTCCAGATTCAAACTTGGAGTTAAACTTCAAAACATCTGCTTCCTCTGGCATTGACCAACTAAGGATACAAAAGAAAAAAAAAAAAAACAACGGGGCCAAAATAACTAAAACAGATTTGACTAAAACAAACTCATTATGTTAATTTTAGCCCATGCTTGGTAATTCAGAAATTATTTTGAACGTTTCCACAAATGTATCTTGAATAGCAGAAACAACATTACATTAAAATAAACTTTTAGTGAAGTCTATCATAATGCTGCTGCTTTTAAAATTCCAAATCATATAATGGAGAAAGAGAATAGGCTTAGACTATTACTTGAGTATTGTTTTCAGCGGGGTAAAAACTTACCTGGAATTATCAAGGTCATATACAACTCTGTCTATAATGTCATTTTGATGAATTAGTCTTTCAATATCTTGTGAGATTTTTGTCCTAAAATAAAAGAAGAATGACTATTTAAATTTTTGCATGCTGTTACCAATTAAAAAAGAGAAATTACCTCATACAACAAAGAAAACTAACATTAACATGAAGACAGTGGGACAGATTTTCAAGGAGACCTCAGCCTCATCCCCATTGATGTGCACAAATTATAGGTGTACTTCAGTTTAAACACCTGCATTCACAGCTGACTGATTTCAGTATCTGTATGTGAGGGAACTGAGTTTTCATGCACACAACCAACTGGGTTTTATCTTATGAAAAAAAAAAAATGTACCATTTCATAATGTATAGTAGAAGCAGGAATTACTCAAACATTACTTATGTTAATGCTTTAATCTAGGACAGCACTTCATAGTATTAGTAACTCACTTGAGTCCTATCATAACTAAAATTAAAGAGTTTTAGAGAGTAGGTCGTGCAGTGAGTGTGTTAGTGCACTAGCTTTTCACCTCTGGAGATCTACGTTCATTTATCGACTAGGTAACAAATAAGAATGAATTTGGTGATGTCAGCCAAATGCCAGGTGTATGTTTATCCAGATCATAAAACCATTGCACAACTGGCAGTATCTAGGTCCTGGTTTGGAAAAGTAAGTATGTTTTGCAGTTCAAGAATGAAATATAGTGGCAGAGCTGTGTGGAAAAGCTTGCACAGCACCTGCAATAAGAAGAAAAGGACGCAGATTAACAATGAAGAATACAGGAACAGAGTTGTAAAGAACGTTCAGGCTGGAAACTGTCCATTTAATTAAGATAAATATTGTTGACAAATGAGAAAAAGAAGGTAAGAACAGAACTCTAGGACCTCATTACATTAAGAGTAACTGAAAAGTAAGCAAGTCACAAGTCCACCATACTGACAGAAGTGTAAAAATGCTGACTCACCACCACCTATTTCATCAAGTTCAGTTCAGGGCAGAACTACAGATTTCTGATCTTACACAAATCATTAGCTCTCAGCGTGCTTCAGTTTCAAAGGGTCATAATACTTTCTACTATCACAGGAGTTGTGCCAGAATAAAATCCATTATGGAATAGCAGACATTTAAAATACCAAAAAAGAACAAACAAATGGTATTCAAGATGCACGCTAAAAGGCAAAGTTGTAGTGAGTATTTTCAGGTATCAAAAAAACAGAGAGATAGGAGAATCTATTTTAAGATAATTAAAGGAAAAAATACAAAAAACAATACCGTTGACACAGAGCTCCATGTTTATAGGCCATTTTTTGGTGGATCCTGATTTACCTAATGATCACTTCTAAGAGCCAGAAGATTAGAAAATATTAAAGTGTACAGAAAAAAAATAAATTTAGGTAATAGAAAAAAAGTCAGTATTTAATCCCTAATTCACAGAAAATGGAATTAAATAATATTTTTTTTCTTTTCTGAATAGTAGAAAAATAAAAAGACTTTTGTTATTATCAGATGGCATTTTTCCAAGCAATAATTCTTTGGTGAAAAATTTGGTGAGAAGTAAAAATGAAAATCTAAAAGCAATCCAAAGTATAAATCCAAAAATGTTGCATCTCCGAGCATATCACAAGAATGAAACACGACCCAAACCCTACATATGTTTAATGAAAAAAAAGAACACCCACTATCTCCCCCTCTCAAACCCTTGTGATAAGTTCTTTAATTAAGAGGACGGACATTGTTTTCCAAAAAAGATGTAGCTGACAAGCAGTAACTAACTGCTTACAGTGAAGAGAACATAAATCCCACTGAATGCCAAAAGAATTTGGACGCTAATTTGCAAAAGACTTAAAAGCTTCTCCGTGTCCTCTACCAAACTCATTGTCAACACCTTTCTGCAAATTTAAAATTCCTAAAAAGATTAAGCCCTCTTCAATCAGGTTCCCTTCTCAGAAATTTGTTACATTGCAATAACAAGACCAAGTCCTTGCAAGAAAACTGAATTCTTAGAACAGTGTACCTTAAAAAGATTACATGGGATTTTTGATTCACGCTTAGCATTGTAAGATGAAATTTCATACTTGTTTCACAGGTGAGCTAAAGTATATTTCCAACCCAAGCATACCCCAACAAAAATAAAGCATTTTAAAGCTACAACAAATATCATCTAGAATTATCCTCACAGTTTAGACATCTGCTTTATGTACAAGTAGGTTTGTTTGTCAAAAGGCAGAGTTTAATAAATCTAAGAAGAATCAGCACTGGAATAACAGATTTTATTTGTTTTTTGAGACTTTACTTGATATAATGTTACTCAGGAAAATTCAGAATGATTAAGCACTGCAAAACCCTACAAGATTTTCTTAAAATGCAGTTCTTAGTCTTGCATCAGAAATCAACTCATCTGATCAGCTGAATCTACCTTAAAAATAAGCATATGGGGAAGGTCCTTCTCTAACACTAGTTAGCTTTCTAGTAATAGCACATCAGAGAATCACAGAATAGTCTAGGTTGGAAGAGACCTTCAAGATCACCGAGTCCAACCTCTGACCTAATGCTAACAAGTCTTCCACTAAACCATATCCCTAAGCTCTACATCTAAACGTCTTTTAAAGATCTCCAGGGATGGTGACTCAACCACTTCCATGGGCAGCCTATTCCAGTGACTAACAACCCTTTCAGTAAAGAAGTTCTTCCTAATATGCAACCTAAACCTCCCCTGGCGCAACTTTAGCCCATTCCCCCTCGTCCTGTCACCAGGCACGTGGGAGAATAGACCAACCGCCACCTCGCTACAGCCTCCTTTAAAGTACCTGTAGAGCGTGATAAGGTCGCCCCTGAGCCTCCTCTTCTCCAGGCTAAATAGTCCCAGCTCCCTCAGCCGCTCCTCGTAAGACTTGTTCTCCAGACCCTTCACCAACTTCATAGCCCTTCTCTGGACTCGCTCAAGCACCTCCATGTCCTTCTTGTAGTGAGGGGCCCAGAACAGAACACAGTACTCGAGGTGCGGCCTCACCAGAGCCGAGTACAGGGGGACAATCACATCCCTGGACCTGCTGGCCACGCTGTTTCTTATACAAGCCAGAATGCTGTTGGCTTTCTTGGCCACCTGAGCACACTCCTGGCTCATATTCAGCATATATTATGCCATTAGTGTTTCATCAGAAATTAACCTTTTTATGACAGGTCTGAGAATCAGCTGAAATATTTCAATTCTATTGCCTAGTTTTAAAGACACTTAATCTCTTTATCATTGTAAACAATAACTAAATGTAAATATGAAGAATCTCATGAAAGTGGTTAAATTTATGGGTATGACGTTGACAGCATTCAAAATAATAATTAAGCAAGTGACAAGATCTACTACCATTACTTCTTACAAAAACGTTCTTATGTCATTACAGTAACTTAATTTTACGCAGCCAGCTCTTCATACTATCTCTGCAAATTATTACCAGTGACATTCAATATTTTTTAATAATGAAAAGCTCAGCAAACAAATAATTTGTTATGTTGACGTGCTTATTTAGTGTCATTTTGCAGATCTAACACAGACTACATCCTTAGCAATTGTTCTGTTACACTGCAAACGTTAAAACCAAATACTTAAAAAGTATTATTATAATTTTTTCCCACTGCATTTTGGTGAAAGATACCTTTGCTAGCACAGGAATGTGAAAAAGTGAAGTACCTTTCAATTTTCAACTATTAATATTTGATAACACCTAAGGGGAACGTTCAGGTATCTTAACTGAAAAATACTAATGCTGAACACATGAGCAGTCTAGCACATAGTTCCTTCAGTGCTTCTACAGTTCCTCTAATACAAACAGAAGGAATTCCATTCACATATACCAGAATTTGTGTTTGTCCAAATTTGTACTCACTTACAGACAACACAGAGAAGCACCCAATAAAAAGCATCAAGAGGAAATACTGTTGATACACCCTTAGTTCCTCAAGCTCTCAGAGTTCTTAGGTTTTTTGACTGATAAAATAAACTGCAACTCAATGTTTAAGTAAAATATTCTGTAGTTAAACAGTTCAGCTAGAAAGCATCACATCTCTAGCTTTTTTTTCCGATTTAGAAAGTGTTAAAGCATTGTGGAGTCTTTTGTTTATGTTGTTGGGTTTTGGTTTGGTTTGTTTTTAAATAAAAGCCGAAAGATTTATACGGGGGATGACAGGGACAGAAAGGAAGACTACCAAGTAAACTTAGTATTTAGAAATTGGAATTACTGAATGAGAATTTGCAAAGATTCCAATTCTCTTCTTATTTAGGGCTTTGCATTGATTAATGCCTACTCACTTACCTTCCAATTGTTTTTCATCTGAAGCAGTTTTAGATGCCAAAGTAAAAACTGTATAGGCTAAGATTAACAGGCATGTAAATATTATTTTTCAAGGGAGATAATAAGAACAAAAGGCATACAGTAACTCACCTCTGCACCCCATAAGGCCTTTCCAGAATAGGCTCTTTAAATGGGGGTGGAATATGGCCAAAATAATCTGGATAGGCCACTTCTGAATATTCAGGAATAGATTTTGTGTTTTTCACCATTTCAATATAGAGATCACAGTCGTGAACTGGCGATACATCAGAAACTTCAAGCACCACTTGTTCCCCTGATGAACTAGATCTGGAATCCTCCTCCTCCGAATCCACTCCAGTGCAACAGAGTTTTCCCAGGTGGACAGATGATCCTTCAAAAAGACTACCTCCACAGGGTGAAACATGTTCACAAGTTTTACTACATGCAAGCGGGGTAAGGCTAGCTTTGTTTTCCTTCTTTATTACACACCCTGCATAATACTGATCACTTTTTGTACTGTTCTGCAAACTGATTCTGTCCAAGCCTTTGACAATTTCTTGGCTTAAACACTGGCATGATGGAAGCAGCTTCCTTTGATCATTTTGCTGAAGTAAACTACTGTCTTTGATACTATCTTTCTTTGGTAGTTCCAGAAAGGCTGGCCTCCTATTGCATTCCTCTGTCAATAAAGGATTGCTCTCCTTCAAAGAAATTCCTTTTACTGAGAGGTTTGCTTCAGCGGAGACTTCTTCTCCTGCTGTAGGAACAACAATAGGTCCACCCAGATTTGCATCAGGTACAAAAGGCTTTGGTTCCTTGGAGACTAAGTCACATTCCTTAAAATATTAAGGAAAAAAAAAAAAAAAAAAAAAAAAGCATAAAAACAATAAACAAGTAGTTTATCAGCAAGAAATTATCAAGTCATACCATTCTACTCTCAATACCCGCACTGCACTTAAGGACACACATGTCATAATAAATGTCTGTCAGAATGATCTCATATCCTTTCTAACTATTTTACTGTCTGCTGTGTGCAGCAATCAGACACCAGAAAACAGATTTCCCTTATATCCGCCCACAGTCCCTTTCTCAGCCATATTAAAGCAACACATAATATTAAACTAAAGAACTCACTAAACAGCAACCCTATACGTAGCTCTAGAACTGCACTGTGTCATCTCCCCCCCACCTTTTTTTTTTGCTGGAGTAGCTATCTACTCAAAACAAAACCATCAAACTGCTTCAGAGTCAACTCTTCATGATGAGGACTGCATTGGAAATCATATACTTTACCTGAAAGTTTTCTGAAAGTTCTGGGAAAAATTTCTCATATATTTTCAATTCTTCTAAGGGTCGTCCCAGTTCCTGCCTAGGCTTCAGTTTATTAATATCAGTCTCAATATCATCATTCTGAAACAACATCGGAACAAATTAATCTTCAATCCAGGATTAATGAACTTCTAAAATAATGATAATCAGCATTTATATCTGATGCAGACATGCTTTAAAAGTCAAATATCACTATTTTAAAATGAGCTGAAGCACACACTTCATCATTATTGAAAGCAGTTTGATTTCATCGGTATCTCAAAACTTCCATTTCAACAGAAACATCACAAACATAAAACAATTTCCTTGCTTTCATCAAAATGTATTATGCACAGACATCAGACTATAACCCAACCATCTCAACCTGACATGTAGAGATTTCATCTGACTGCAGTGACAAAGGAATAACTGCTTCTATAAAAGGAGATATTCCCTTCATCAGGTCTCATGAGTGCCTTGAATAAGTCATCATTAGTCTGTAGACAGATGATTCAATCAACTCCTGCATATATGTAACATAAAAATACAGAATAAGGCTGTTCTGACTAAGTTTCCTTTCACATCCTGACTGGAAGACAGAGAGCAGAAGAAAACCTTCCAAAAGCAATAAAACAATGGTAGATCCAATCTCTTCAATTGGATGAACTTCAAGGTTACCTTGCTGAAAACACTGACCTAGTCAATGCTGTTCCAGAACAAGGGAAAAACTTAGAACATCTCTTACAAATTGAGTAGTGTAGTAACTGGGAAGAGAGAGCTAAGAGAGACACAAGTCAGTAACAGAAAGCTGCAAAGAGTTGTAGTGTTTTGCTCTACTGTACTCCAGCCATGTGAAGTGTGGAAGATATGTGGTTTTAAAAAAAATCTTGAGACAATCTGAACAACAATGGTTGACATTTTAAATCAGTAGTCAACATTCTTAAGCTTCAGCAGGTATTTTGATTTTAGAAATTGTCCTGAAAGCCTTCTCAAACACCCTTTTCATATTTAAACCCATAGCTGTATACACAATTCAATCAATTTTTAAAAACTAACAAAATAATTGCTGTAGCTGATTTTTGCCCTTTAGTTTTATCTCATACCAACCTTAAAATGTTGGTCCTTGTCATCCTCAATTTCAGTTTCAATTTCTGATTCTGTTTCAGCATCATCGTTGTCATCACTTTCATCTACTACATCATCCACTATGGTATAGAAAAAGTTTTGTAAGGCAGATCATTAGTTTAAGGTAAAATATATGCTCAAAAAAAGTGTATGTACTGGGTTTATTTTCTTTCTACTTAACACTTGAAAAAAATGTAAAAAAACAACTCGTTATAAGTCCTGTAAAACCCCATAAATTTTAATTATTAGGAGATTTAAAAACAAAACAAAACAAAACAACTTTGTTTCACAATACCACAGGCTTAATTTATTACATTTCCATCCAGTTTAAGACAGAATAAAGATCTCTGGCTTAAACAAAGCAAAACAAAAACAAAAAAACACCTACAAAAAAAAAAAAAAAATGCAAAACAGCACACGGCCTTTAGAAATACTTTAGAGTATAGAGGTGCCAAGAACATCTCAGCATGACTTGAGCTCAGCACAAAACCAGAGCTCAGCACAAAACCCTGCAGGAGATTACCGACTGTCAGTAAAAGGCTCACTTAGAAGTTTACAGAATCACAGTTTAGAAATTATACTGATATAATAAGCTTTTCTTACGTTATGCTTTTATAATACTGACTATACAAAATCATAGTTTTAACAAACTCAGAGCTTTAGCACCCCCAACATTCTGTATCTCCTTTATTACTGAAGTTTTTCTCAAAAAGTAAAAATCCTATGTATCTTATTTCTCCAGGTTTTTCAATTCTTTGTTTACAGATTTCAAACACAAAAAGAAAAAATATCAATAGCCTACTTCAACAGAACAGGCAGTTTCAAGAGAAGTATTATGTGTATGTAACACTATATTAAGTAGAGATGTTACTTCTGTGGATTTTAGAGTACTGTTATAAATTGCTTTTCTACTCTGGAAGTAAAACAATCTCTATACACCTACAGTTTGAGTCTGTCCTAAATAAGCCCTGTAGAGATATGTGTCTTTTTTATAATTATCACATTTTTTTTCAGAACATGCTTTGAATACGGTATTAAAATGTCAGACTTCATCTCTTTACTTTGGAGTAACTTCCTCACAGCAATTACATTATTTGTTTACCCAGATACTAAACTGTTTCCCTGTATCTGAAAATGCACTAAGCATTAATTATGCAAAAATAACGAGAGGCATTCACACTGGGGTGAATCTATTTCCTACAAGGCATCATACAAATAGTCTGCAGATAAGTGATGCCTAAGATATCGCAGGAGTCCAAGAATGTAGAAGAATCTACTCATCATGCAAATGAAGGAAGAATCACAACAGATTAAAATCAACACTTCAAATTCTGTACATCCAGTTTATCAGAGTAACAGAAAAAAATAAGGAATGTATATTTCTGTAAAACAGGATGTAGATGTTACACTTCACACAGATAATACGTATGATGAGCTTAAAAGAGAGCCCATATAAGTTTGCAGATACGTATGTACAGCCTATGCTTCACAATTCAGAGTTTGACAACCATTTTAGAGGTTGATCATATTTAGTTCCTCTTTTTATTTTTTTATATTAGAACTCCAGTAACATAACCACATATGTACAGACAATATTGTCATCAGTTAAAACTTAATATTAGAAACTGGTGTTCCCCACTACCAGCTACAGACCCTTTGCTAGCTGATAAGAATCTCACTGGGGTCTAGGTTTTAGTGGACAAGATAAACACCTGAAGTTGATTCCACCTTATATACAGTGTATTAGACATACTCAAAGAAAAAACATTATGAAATTACCATACCATCAGGAGGCAAATTGTACAGTTGAGCCACAGGACCACTGGCAGGAATAACTGGGAGTTGGAAATGAAAAGCACTTTTAATAGTTGGTAAAGGAAGACGATTTTTAGGAAAACATTTTCTCATTATTAGGCTGGATGTGTTGACAAGGGGATCAAGAGTTCTTACTGCAAGGCACTCCTATTAACAGAAAAATAATGAAGACAAGAGAAAAGCATCTCTCAAACTAGTAGTCAAACTGTATTTGTTTTTATAGATTACTAAAATTCATTAGTAGCTAAAATATTTGATATGAAATAAATTTTGAAATTTGAAAACAGAAGCCTCCTTTGAAGGATAGAAGAACTTCTGTCTGGCCTTAAATTCACCTTTTTAAAACCCAGACTTCAAAGAGAAAGCTTTAAAAAAATAAAATCAAACCACCCTTCCATAAACAGTCATGGCTGAGTAACAGTAAATAGACATCTCTTCCTGCACCCTTTCCTTCTGCTTTAAGTAAGTTAAGAAAATAACCCTTACCCCCACAATCAGGTACGATCATGAATATCATTAAAAACTATGATAAATTTGAGGTGAGAAAGCGTTTTTAAGGAGAGGTGAGAAAGTGTTTCTAAAGAGACAAACTGAACAAGAAAAAGAGAGAAACTTACTTGTGAAGTGTTGTAAAGAATTTTCATTCCATTCGCATCAATGAATGCTTTTCTTCCCAATTTGATGTTTGTAACACTTTTAATGCACTGTAAAACTCCTTTACGTATCAGCATATATCTGTGTCGACTATCATGACGGTGCCAATCAACATAAATTGTTAAAAGCACATGCACATATCCTCTGTCTACTGCTCTCCTGGCATTTGTTTCTTTATTAAAAAAAAATGAGAAAGTAAATTTAAAATTGCCCAATTATTTCAGTATTACTTTCATATCTATTATAAAATTATTCTTTTTACACAAATTATTGAACTATTGCATTTAAGATATTATTTCAGACATGCTTGGCAGTGTTTTACATCAACCTAATCATAAAAAATGCTAGCAAGTATGTTCCCATATTTTCTAGACATTTCTTAGAAGACCTATTTCCTCCATGTTTGTCAGTATTGCCAAAATTTTAACTAAGTCATTCAAAGCCACACATATATATATCAGCTGTACAAGGAGATCACTGCACATTTAAGTTAACTGCTTATTGCAATCGGGAAGTATAATTACAAAGAGAATGAACTTATATCAAATATATAAAAAACACAATGTGTAATAGGCAAAATATTTTGAAACAATATGGAAATCATCAGCAGAATTTCCTCAGGTATTTCTACCTTGTTAAAATGAACCTGTATGTTCAGTCATTATTGCTCCAAGACAATGAGTCTTATTATATACGACTAATAAATAATAAAATTTTCAGATATTTTTTTTTCAATTAAAATCCCAATTTAAACATAAATTAGTTTGGAAAAAATGCGTACTAGAAAAATTTCTCTCCTACTCTTTTAAAAAAAAAAAACTAAAAGCATGCAATAGAAATAATGTATATAATAGACATCAATAAATGGCAAGTGTACATATGCTACACAATTTTAAAACACACCATTTGTTTTTTTATTATTTTGCAATAATTTATTAAATAGCAACATTATTTGCTTGTCTAATTTGTTTTGCATTGTGTTCGCATTGTCTTCTGCTGAACAAAACTTGTGAACAAAGTTGTATGAATAAGTCTCATCTTAAAGATAACAATCACAGGAAATATCACTCCCATTAAAAGTGACCAAATCACAGAGTTCAGACTCTATTCTTTGTTCTTCAGAATAACATTGCACATCATTTTCATGGTTTAACAGAAGAACAGTGTGTGTTATGCTTAAAGGTAATTGTAAGATACTGTAGGCTAGCAAATTTTAAAAAATAGCTCATATAAAGCCTATCTATCAGTATCGAAACTCTGTGTAAACACAGGACTTGAAACAAATTTCTTACTACTTGTAATACTTACAGTATTACAGCAACTATCACTCACATTTATCAACTGAAAATACTTGATCCCTAAATGTTACCCACTTTTGGGTAATCGGTATGCCAAAACTACACACCAGAAATTAATGTTTTTATGAAAAGATTTACTTACATGAAGTGTAGGAAGCTACAGTGTCAAGACCCCTCAGGACTGAATAAGAATTATCTCAAAATAAATGCACAAGACCTCCTGTTTCAAATACACACCTTTTCAACATGTATTTTCTCTTCCCAACACTAAAGTTTGACTGCAAATTCACAGAACATAATACCAGAAATAATTCATAAATATTTATTTCCCTGGATTTCCCAAAGAGAAACCCCCAAATTAGTAAATACAAAAACCCACAAGACAAAGTGTCACTCTAATCAAACCTGAGAAAACAGCACTCTAAGAAGCGTCTCAGAACTTTCCTGTCAAAACTGAAATAGTTGTCTGTAAATCTAATCATGCCTCCATTCTTATTCAACTCCACTAGAACTACTAGGAATGCTGTAGTTTTTAGAGAAAATGAGTTTTTAATCCCTTGCCAGTTATAATCCTGGTGCAAAATCAGCAGAGAAGACATTTGCCAGGGTCTGCTGCCATCAGCCAACATCTGGGAACAGACCGTTGTTTTCTTACCCCTGGTTCCACTTCATGGTCATCACAGACAGACTTGTTTAGGACCCAAGACCTAACTCATCAGAACGGTATCTGAAAAACCCTGTATTTTCTCCTGTCATCCAACAGATATTTTCAGATATGTGTATGAAGAAGATGCACTGGAGATAAGCTACAAGTATCCATGACTGCAGGGTTGAGGTGAGTGAGTGTAAAACCGCCTTGGTTCCAGACCAGTTCTGCAGAAGTTGTGCAGCCTTTCTGCAGCAGAACTGAAGAGACAGTAACTGATTATTAAATATATATGTGCCATTCAAAAACTGAATTACCAGAGATTGATAAAACTGCAACCTTACCCTAGCCCTGGTTTTGGTCTGGCCACAGACTTAGTATTAATCTACTCTTTTTCTCTATCTATATACACAAACATCTATATGTTTATACACACATATCTCAGCTAGACAAACAGTTTCTTGTAGTTAAACACTTACTTGATTTTAGCAATGCAGCAAGTGTGTCTAAAGCAACCCTGTCAATATAACAAGAAAAGTCAAACAACAAACAACTAGTGAACTTCATCTACAACATTGTAAAAAAAATTAAAAATACAGCTAACAGATTTCTTTAGCATCTACCTACGTGTTTTCCTGGTTGTGCTGTATCACAGCTTTGGCTTTAAAAAATGATTTTATTAAAATATCATGCATCTCTTCTATATCTGAAATCTGATGGTGAAATTTAACATCAACATAATGGCTACACAAACTTACAGTCTTTGCAAAAAAACAGTTAAGTGACAACGCAATGTTTATGAACTATATTCAATGGATGAGGTATTTCTGACACCCATGGTTTTATGTTTGCAGCAGAGCAAGTACTTCTGTAAAATAAAGGACACTGTTTTAGAAAACTGTAGGTCAAAACTTGCAGCGTATAGATACAGAGATGTAACGCTTGTCAATCTGCACTGCAATACAAGATCACACAAGTTATTTTGCACACAAGGTTTTGTCTGAACTAACTCAAGATGTACAACTAGAAAACATATATATTTATTTTTACCCACTTTGTAAGGATAGACTTCACACATCTGATCTCAGACCATAAACAAGGATATCAAGATTACTCACATCATGGAATAGTAAGTTCATGTGTTTAATTTTAGCTGGGACTTGAAGGGGCAGGGCTTTTTTTTTTTTTTTTTTTTTTTTTTAAATAGAGACACTCCAATAACCACGAGTACCAGATTTAGATAACGTTATTTTGTTTGTAGTAAAGTTCTAATATGAAAAACTTGGTATTATTATTTTGTTAAGCAGATTTAAAAAAAAATCAGTTTCCCCACAAGTATGCACTTCAAAAAGTTGGTAGTTATGTAAAGAAATTGCTGTCTCCAGGAAGATCCACTTACTCATTTTAACGCTAAGCTCCCTAAAAAAATAAACCAAAAAAAAACAAACAAACAAGAAAACACCCTTGGAAAGAAAAAAAATCTAAAGACACCACTTTTAGGGTTCTCAGTTAAATGTTATTTATTTTACACAATAGTCCACTAGATAGCTGGAGCTTCCTATCCTATTGTCTCTGAGAGTTGATAATTGCTTTCAAGTGGAACACAAAGAAAATTCTATTACAAAAAACAAACAAACAAACAAAAAAAACAGTTAATGTCACTCTTCATCTGGGAGCCAATTCAACAGACAGAAAAATTATGGGATTGTCCTGATCAGTTTGTCCTGATTTGGGCATAGCCACTGTACAGTTTCCATGCAGAAATATTAGAGGCAAAACATAACATTTATATTCTTCTACCTGGACTATAACTGTATATTCTGATATTTTGTGTTACTCTAAAGAAGTCATATCTGTAGTTCTTCCCACCTCCCTTCACTTTAACTTTCAAATACTAGTTACATTTGATTTCTCTAATATTCTTTTTCATAAAAAGTTTTGAAACATATCTAAAGTTTTTTTCCATATACAGTATTAAAAAGACATTACTTACTTCATAAGGCTAGTGTTCTTTTTACTGAAAGGGCCAATAATCTTAAACATCAGTTCTACTACTCCATTCTTTCCCAGGGACACTGCATTTACAGCTGGAAGAGTTAAAAAAAAAAAAAAAAAAGAGATGATATAATAATACTAATAATAAAGGCAAAAGAAAATCAATACACAAACTAAAATCCAGCCAAGTAAATTCTCAGGTACCAGACACATATGCTTTAAGACAGACAATGACAAGCAGATACCACTCTTCATATAATCAGCGTAATAATCAAGTCCTGATAAAACTTGCAAAAAAAAAAATAAATAAATAAAACATTATTTACTACTTTATAGATAACATGAACACACTAGTTCTTGTGCATGCTTCTGCTTCCTTTGCTACTGATACATATCATAAAAAGGATTTGTATTTTTGTAAAGCTCAAGGTTTAATTGAGGCAGCATGGTTTCTAGATTTTTGGGTCTATCAGGTTCTATTACTTGCTTCATTATCTGGATAGAGAGGTCTATCAAGCAGCATTTGCAAGCTAAGCGTTTGCTGTAATATTAAGAAATGCCAAACAGTATCACTCCATCCAACCCTTCTTGAGTTACATTTTCTCAGAAAAAAAATAGTAATCCAGTGAGGAGGGTACAAATTAAGAGAAATGGTGCTAATTTTGTGTTGTTCACAAAATGCATACTGCATGGGTTATACAGGCACCAGAATTCAATTCCAATATTGAGCTTACAAACACACAGTCCTAGAAAAATAAGAAGAGAGCAACTAAGCAATGACATGAGTTCAACAGCCTAAGTGCCACATGAGTACAATTCAACACTTGTAACCAAGTTGCAATTTCATCATTAGCGGAACTATTACAACACTAAAAGCTAATGAAAATGAGGATTCTGTTCTGGTAGCAAATGTAAACAAATTTTAAGTAATACCACCCATCAACATAAAATAAACTACTACATTTTATGTTTGTAAGGAGTGGGAAATATAGAAAGATGGAAGTGATCTAAGCATAATCCAAATTAGAGATTCAGTTCAATCTTCCATTTTCAGGCTCAGGAAAGTTAACCTGTATGAACATTTGCATTATCTTCTCCTATTTAAAAGCATTTTACCTCATTATCAGACAGCTCAGCAGAAATAAAGCTTCCACATAAAGTATTGGAATTTTACAAATTCTCACGCGAATAATCTGAAAATAATCTTACAGGTCATCAAATCAATTCTCTCAGACAAATGTGGTTACACTTTCATCTTCATACATTTATTTAAAAGGTTGAATGGCCATTTTGAGTTCAGTGGAAAAAAAAATCAGCGCAATTAACAACTGGGAGGTTCAGTGAGAATCAACGTTGTTTTCAGCAATTTCCTATTACTTGCACAAACGAACTAGGCTTTTCGGGAAGAGTTTTCATCCAACAGTAAGGCACTTCAATAAGGGGAAGGTTAAACAAAAAAATCAATTTTTCCTGTGAGAACTGAGTTTTAAATTTGCAACCATGAATTAAAATAAAAATACAGTAAAAAGAAAAAAAATCACGAGCATGTGTAAAGAGTGATTATTTCATTTGAAGTGCTTTTGCAAGCACAATGTTAGCATTCCTGGTTTAGGTCATACAATGCCAGCATTTATGCAAATGAGGTGCACCCAAATTCTACATGCATTAAAGACTGCCAACCATATGTGCACTGAACAAAAACCGAAATGTACACAAGAAGTACACAAACTTCACAGCTTTTATTAGACTCAAGTAATTTGATAATATAAAAACCAAATTATCCGGTAACCATAGTAACTTTAAGCTTTTAACATTAAACAAGTATGTAGATGCTGCATTTTTTAACCATATCTATGTAAAACATATATTTTAAGCAAAAGATAAGTATTCAATCAATACTTACAGTTGGTTGAATAAACTCGCAATACTTGAAGGCATGGTAAAATTAGCCTGTGGTTCTGCAAATTCTGTTTCACTAAATTCAATGATATGTTCAGGGCACCATTAATTCTTGCCTTCATGCCAATCTTCTTGTCTGACATCAAAGAAATGCAAGATGAATCAAATCAGTTTTGAAATTATCATTAAAAAATTGAAGTTAAATAAACTGTGAACTCCTACAAGTGATCTGTTAACTTTGCATATATATATTTAAATATAATTTATATTGCATATTAAATAAATATTTACCATGTTTTCCTCGCCTCTACTCCTCTTTTTCTTCTCCTCTACTAATTCTGAGCACGTGGATATTTATTCAGCAATAAAGTTTTCTTAAACTTTAATTACACAACTGCAAAGTATTAAGCCATATTACATAAGCACATCATCATCATCACCTTTTGGGCCAATTTTTGCAAGAAGTGTATGAAGAAGCACCATTAATTCCTCATTTGGGGGAGACTCTCTGTTGGCGTTCAAAAGCAGCTGCAACAAGATCTGTGTCCCTCCTTTAGTGACCAAGACACTTGCTCTCCGACCACCACCTAGAAATTTAATACACAATTGATACATTCAGAACCAAAGAGCAGTATATATTCATAACCAAAGAGCAGTTAAATATCTAAGCTATAGTTAACATAAAGGAAGACTTTAAATAGCAATATGGATAGCAACATTTCATTTGAATGTGAAGAAAAACATGCTGGACTTAGACTTACGGCAACATAAATTACATGTGCATGATTATTTAAAAATTCACTTCAGTCTTTATGTTCTTTTGATTCTCTCAAAGTGTAAAATGCATACAAAGACAGCTTTAGCAACCTTCAGGGAAATATAAATAAATAAAACAAGTCTACAAAAGAATACAAGAATATAATGACAAACTACTATATCTTAATGAACACTTACCAATTGAGACTAATTCAATGAGAATATTTAGAATATTTAGAATAGTTTGAGGATCTCTTGTATTCTGCAATAAAAAAGATATTTGATTAACTTAGAAGTCCATTATTGTGTTTTAGATATTTAAATGCCACTAAAGTCAAACAAAACTTAAGATATTACTTTCCAGCTAACCATCACACCATGCAGCCTGAATTAACCGTAGAACCAATTAAAGTCTATTTATTAGTATGACATATTAAATGGAATATTTGAAAAAATAAATGAGAGAAGTAAGTAAATCCTTGATGATACTTAAAGACCCTATTTAATCATTAGACAGTCCTTTGACAATCTCAAGTTTTAGAGAAGAGCTAGAACAACAACATATTTAAAAGAACAAAGCCCAGTGATGATAGGAAAACTTGCAGTATACACACAAGCAGAAAGATTAAAAGGTTTTACCTCTAGGGTTGACAGGATAACTTCTATTCCAGTGGAACCCTTAGATGTCATCTCCTTCCTGGTTTTTTCTGCCAGTAAGAAAAATAAGGCCATTTTTCTTTTAATGAAAGATTTTTATTTATTTATTTATTTATTTATTTAATCTTCCATATTGGTTCATACAATATCACTAGACACTTTTGTCTTTAGATTGAAAGTGACTTTTGAGATAGCCTGACAAGTGAAGATAGCCTGAAAGGGGCTAGAAATACAGAACATTTGGAAGATAGGGGAAGAAGCAGAGCAAGAGCAGCTGTAACTCTATATACCCATGAGGGTAATTCTTGGAATCAGATATATAAATCTTCAGTGGATCAGTCTACCACGGAAACAGGTCATCTATGAGCAGCAGTGAAAAAAAACATGAGCCTTTTTAACTAAAATATTTTTAAATAGATTATTCTACATATGAATACTGTTCAAAGTACCTTTTATCAAATGAAGTAAACCTCCTTCTGTATTAACTGAATATCAATATAACTGCAGCAGTGAAATATTTTACAATGTACCAAATATGACAGTATCACATCAGCTGTTCTTACACTGTGAATTATTCCTTGAATTGACTATAATATAATACATGCAAGAATTTATTATATAAATCCTAAAAAAATATATTGTATTGACTATACAAAATGTATGCAGTGTAACCGATATTATACCAGGCAATTTTAAACATGGCCTTAAACATGTGCCTTCAACAAACCATGATAGAAACAGATGGATAAAAAAGTTTAGCAAGCAGAAGCAAAAAATAAAGTTTTGCAAACAGGCCAAAAAAAAAAAAAATGTCCAACAAAGAATAAACAAAAGGAGGAAGGCTCAGAAGGAAAACTATTACAAACAAAAAACAGGTATTTACCCTGACTCTGAACCAGATGAAGGATCTTTGAGGTAACATATCTGGCATTATCTGCTTCTCCTAATACAGAGTCCAAATTGATCTTCTCCAGTTGTGACAGCAGAGACATAGTCCGAGAATTGGTAGAAACACTAAAAAGAAAGAATTTTTACCTTAATTTGTCTATCCACACAAAGCATGAAATCAAACATTAGATCAGAAAAAAAAAAAAAAAAAAAAACACTAAAAACAGGAAGTCCCATGAGAGAGTAAGAGGAGTGGCTACTTCTGTCATTTATAAAACCACCTTAATTCTCCTTAATTCTGGCGACTATTCTTAATTGTTCTAGCAGCAATTTTGCAAAGCCCACATTTCAGCAAACTAGTATATTTGAATATCATCTCCAAGAGCAAGTGTGAAGAGGTAAACTGGTTGCAGAAAGTTAAATACAGATATATGTTTATCTATGTCAATTTGAGTAACTTCTATTGAATATAGTCAAGTGCCAGATTAATGTATCAAACGAACTATTCAAGAAAAATAGGCTACTTCTTGTAGTCCCAAAGACTGTTTGTCATGCAGACTGGTCTTTAAGAAGTGAAGGAAAAGATAATCATTCACAAAGTAAGAAAGCCAACACTCATCAGCTAAAGAAAAAGATCACAATTTTGAGTACAAAACTTCAAAAAAACTCCAAATGTATCAACAGAGTTTGGATTCATCTTGAACACAAACAGTATCTTGGCCTGACATCACATACTTGCCTTGAAAATGTACTTTAATATAAGAAACTATTTCAAAGCAAGTATTTATATTTATAAATAGATTATGGAGAAAGAATTCATGTAAATATTTAGAGTGCTCAAAATAAAGTCAGTCTAGAATTGTTTTATTTACTCTTCAGTTTTAGGCCATAACAGTTATTCAGAATAGTTTTCAGATTCACGTTCTTACATGAAAGTCATTTTTAGACAAATGTTTAACATTTGAATTACAGTCATATAATTAAATAGAGGAAATGACTTCCAAAGTTAAACTACATTGACTTTTCACTTCTGTATCGTTAGAATCCTGCAATAATCAACAATAATTCATTTTAGACACATACTCTTCTGACTGTCTGCAATAAAACTGACATATATAACATTAACCTTATAAATACTGTCAGTTTTGTTTATAACAATGCAGAGTTATTACATCTTCATTTGTATTTTATGTCTTGGAAAACACCTCCCACACCTAACTGTTAAAAGAATTAGTTTACATGTGGGCATAAATGTTAAAGTCAAGGAAAAAAGGCAGCGAATGGCAAAGGTCACACCACTGTGAAAGCAAACTGATATAGCAGTTGTAGAGGAAATGGCTTCCACAACTATTATTTAGGTGTCAGTGTGGAAAAGTAAAGTGCATAACCAAAAAACAACTTCAGATTAGATATGGTACTTATAAATTATTAACACCAGTAGTAAGAAATGGCAATACTAATTATAGAGCTTCAATCAAACTAATTTTATATTGAGAACTGTATCATTTTCTCAGTCAGTTGCTAGACTTTGTATTTTTGATCTCAAATAAATCTGACTTGCTCAAATGCTATGTTTTAACCTATAACTAAAGTAATCACCTCCAGTTCCTTCTCACCATTCAATACCAGGCTGAATAGTAATAATAAAGCTACAATTATTTATTTGCTTAAACTTTGTTCTGTTTGTTTCTACTTCTCCATTTTTCACTGAACTTTAAATAGTCCAAAATAAGCCCCAAATTGTAATGAAATATACAAGCTCTGTAGATGTGGTCACAGACTTCCAAAGGCCATTAACTTCACCTGCCCCATAGCAAAAACAATAGTCCAGGCAATCCACCGAGAAGCCACTGTGCAGCAGAGCTGCTGTTCTATACATTCATGTGAGAGCATGCATATATGATGGGGGGTAGGGAGGGAGTATGTCCATTTTGGTATACCGTTGGTCTCAGAATGACATACATGTAGTTTAAAAGTAGTAAACAAACAAGGACAACAACAAAGATGTTCCTTAATAACAAACAAAGGAAAAGGGAATACAAGCTTTTCTAAACACAAAACTTGTTTAAATAAATTAATGCTTCAAAGCACATCCAATTTTGACTCTCTGGCCAGCAAACTCCAAAAAGGAACACTGGCACGTGGAAGTTATATACCATGTATAGACAGTTAACATCTAGCATAATCTCTTCACACTTACTAAAAGCTTTAAGGGGTTTAGGAAGGGTATATAATCCTCACCACAGTCTGGTATAACAATTTAAGCCCAACAGTTCAGGGGTGTAATCTCCTCCTGGGGCCAGAATTTCTAGTAAGAGCAACCAGCACACACCCCAGCAGTTAAACTGTTACCTTTAAAATGATTTTAGGATATTGATCTTGCAAGAATTCTTCCAACCGAAATATAGCCAAACCAACTTCAAATCCTCAGAAATGTTCTCAGAATGTTCTTGAAATGATACCTGCCCAGTGTCTATGCTCACATATAAATCAAAGTCGCAATTTCTTCTTCTTAGCTATTTTCTTAACTTAAATTTCTTAGCTTATTTTTCTTAATTTTCTCCTTAAAACAAGAATTACACTTTTATTATATTCTACACCGACATACATAGTGGTATATAACACTGTGACAGATTTCAGTATCTGCACTGTAAATTAAAAAGGCTGTAGGACACAAATTATGTCAGCTAGGCTGATTCTGCTCCTGCTCATAACATCACCGTGACAACCCATTTGACCCATGAATGAAGTGCAACTCCAGTTTGTGATGGAACTCTCTTCTGGTATCTGTAATGCAAATACATGTGTATTGTCAAATAAACAACCCAGGATCCATATCTAGAAGACAGCTCTCAAAAAAAAAGAGGTACCACAGAATTCAGTGCTTTTAATTCAATAGCCAGGTAAAACAAATAAATAATCAGAACAGCACAATAAAAGCAGTGTCCTGTCAAGCTAAATTTCCTCTTAAGTTGCTGACATTGCAGAACCTCACATGAATACCCTGAACTCTGTGTCCTGCCCTTCATGTATGACTTCTTTTCCCACAGTGTGCAGAAGAACCCTTCTTTTTAACAAGGAAAGCATTTTTCACCTCACTCATTGTAAAGCCTTCTCCTAAGAGGACTCTGTAGTCACTGAGGCTTACATGGTGTTTCCACGATCTCTAATCACAATAAGCATAGCTGAGGAGCCTTAACTCCTTAACTCTAAATTCACAAGGTCATCAAAACTGTTCTCCTCCTCGGAGATGAATCAAGGCCACATTTGCACTTCCTGACAGACAAATGTCCAACCTGTCCTTAAAGCCTGCTAAAAACAGAAACTAAATAACCAAAGACAGCTTCATTGCAATGGTTTGCATACTTTCATTTACAAGTTTCAGTAAGAATTGGTATTTCAGAGAAAGAAGATTGAAGCCAAAATACCCTATTATGCTGCACTGAGATTTTTTTTTAATTATCAGATAGTTTGATGAAACTAGGTGGTTCAAACTGTGCTAGTTCAAAAGCATAAAACTGTTTTTTAATATATATACACTTTTTTTTTTTTTTTTACAGATTTATACATTTTATACATAGAAAACTTTATAAAAATAAAAAAAGTATTTCAAGCTTCCTGATGTTTAACAGGGTATTGCCTTCTATAGTTAATTGCATAGGTTTTTCAAGTATTTGTTAAAATAAGCTATCATGAAAATAACAAAAAACTCTTGAAATCTTCTGTAATTTCACTGTTGTGTGTCCTAATTGTATGCTGAGTCGTAGGGTTGTTGGAGAATTAAATACATCTTGTGACAAATTACATGATTTCCTGTGCAGTTTTGTAAACTTGTCCTTTTAATTCATACAGTAGTAATCATTTGTATGTTTTGCCTGTATCTGCATGAAATGATGAAATTAATTGATATTTCTTTCAATTAAATCAAACATATATAAAGTTATATATGGACATGTCTGAGATTAAATGCAGACAAATTTAAAGTGTAAAAAGTTATTTCTTAAAAATCAGGCTACTTTATGCTAATCAATATCAACACCCTCCGTTTTTCAGGACATAAATTTCCACTCTCTCATCAGGGACACATAATGAATATTTTACTTATATTACTAATAACAAATGGACCATGTCTTCACAAATCTCAAATGGCTTGATGTTGAGAAGTCCATATAGTTTTAAATTTACCTTTTTTCAGATGATAATTTTACTTTGTTCATATCGGAAACTTGATTCTTCAAATCACCATCTCTGATAACCTGGAAGATATTAAACAGTTACATATTATCAGTATCTATTGCTCTTTAATGATGAAGTGTTACCACCATATTGAGCGTCTCTACACTAGAAACGTTAGATAAGTTAATCCTCATTGATCACACTGCTCTGCACTGGCACAAGCTTTTCCTCTCTTCAGCTTGTGACACAGCTTTTAAAATAAAGCATTGCAGTGTAAGCATGGAGTGTGGTTCCACATTGTAATTCAGCCCTACCAAGCTCAGAGCCTGATTACAATAACACAGGAATTGGCATCAGAGATTTAACAGCCAATTATTTTCATGTCCACAACTAAGTCACCAAACAAAACTCGTCCTGAAGTCATTACATGCCTGTTCTTAAACTTCCTTGATATTGTTGTGAGATACCACAACATGCTTATTTCTGACTGCCATTTCATGTATCTATAGGACAACTAGGAACAGAGGCACTGCAAGAAACATGGAGCGTTTGGTGTTCTTATTTAAGCAAGACCTGAATACATTTCTTGGACAGAACCCATATCGTGCTAAGGACACAATTTTCCTATCCTTTTAAGGACATAGTGTCCTCAGGGTACACTGTTTCCTCAAATGGTGCCTCCAAGCAATTAAGGTTGCAGTCTACAAGGCCGTTAAATGAACATCAGTACTTCCATTTGAGATCTAATACGAATAGCAAATACTCTACTGAAAAAAAAAAAAACAAAAAAAAAACACCAACCAACCAACCACCACCACCACCACCAAGAAACCACAGTGTTTTCAAACCCACAGTGGTTAGTTTTAAGACAGAAGTTGTCCAAAGATATAGCAAGTGGGAATGAAGGCAATAATGCAGTTGTGAAATGCAGACAAGAAACAGACCCCACAGAGAAATTTGCAAGACTTATCAAAAATATTTGTTCAATACATATAATAACCAGTTTTTGATTACTGGTAAATTCCATTTGGCAACTGCTAAAAGCCTAAAGCAGATGAAGAATGAAGCAAGCTTATTTCCAGACTTACCTGAAGACAGAATATTTTTCCAACAGCCAGGCAGCAATTGCTCAGATTTTTAAAAGAATTGCAGCCTGACTCAAGCTAACAGGTGTTCTAGATTTGACCAAACACCCTTTAAGTGTAAACTACCTTGACTTCATCTAAAGAAAATGAATAGTTACAGGATAATAACCGTGTCCACCACAAAGCAGACAATTTGACAAATTAGAAAGTCTGTATTATTTGAATCAGGCTGCTGGTCTTACTGGGGGAAAATACTAGATTCCTGAGTTCAAGTAGCCAAGTGCTGTTTAGCTAGCAGCCTTGACCTGCTGTCAGAGAGATGATGAACAGTCTGCCAGTGCCAATGGTTTCTACATGGTATAGTGTACTGAACTGCTTTACACGTAGAGCCAGCTACCGAGGTGAACCACCTTGAACTACAAGTTCTTAATTTGTTCGACTCTAAATTTGACACGAAGTATTTCAGTAAACACAACGTACAAATACTCCAGGACAAGGGGAAAAAGACAAGCAGGTAAGAAAGTATGAGAAACCCTGAAAAACAAACAAACAAACAAACCACCACCAACAACAAAAACAGCAAAAACAAGCAGGGAGGAAAAGAAAAGAACACACACCACAGCAATCCATAGGATTGTGGTGGGACATATATAAATAGTGGGACATATATAAATAGTAAAGTAACAAACTCTCTCTTCGCATCATCTCATATTTTCTACATTAGTAGAAAGTCAAAAAAAATATTGTGCTGAATTTTAATAAAGTATTGCTAGGAAGGTAAAGACAGAAGGTACATGGGGCTTGATTTAAACATTTTTAAACACAGCTAGTGACTAGTCTGCCAGGTCAGAGCAGATCAGAAGGTAAATTAGCAACTACTATTAAGCATTTAGAAGAGCACCTGAAGAAAGCAAAACAATAAACAAAAATAAAACCTTAAATTGAGGGGAAGCAGAGAGGAGTAGGTGTTGACTAGTTAAATTTCAAGCTGATATACACTGGATTCTGTGGAATCTCCCTCAGTCATTCCATACTGTCTGTGGAAGATTATACCCTCTGGTCTCCCACCTGGACAGTGCAAACAGGCAAATTCCTTGTAGGAAATTTCTTCAGACAAGTAAAGTCCCAAATGCTGCATTTCCTGTAACAATGCTACCAACGCTAACAAATGAAACGGACTGCAGGAGGTTGCACATAATTTTCACCTTATCCTTTCTCCCCCAAAAGTAAAGACATGCTTTATGTGGCATGCATTTGCCTACTTCCCAGGTAAATTCTCTGTCACTGAGCCACCAACTCACCTTTGCTGGTGATCCATCTCTGCAGCCCGACGAGACTCATGGGCAAAGCTTAAGAAAAAGGGCAGAGGGCAGCCCCAGTATTTACATTTCTCACAAGCTTCAGAACGAGCTGAAAACAGAGTAACGTGAAGCCTGCATTCCTACTTCTGGGATATGTAACCACAAAGCCACCAGAAAAAATAACCAGCACTATACAAAGCTATTTTCTTTTGCTCAAAACAACAGCTAAAGAAAAGACAGGCACCATTTTGTTCATATCTCACATTCAGGGCTGTCTATTTGGCATTACTGGAAAAGCCTGGTAGATTGCAGGGACTCATAAGGACACTGCCTTCCTGAGCACTAAGTCGACTTACACATTAGATAAACACCAAGATGCTCTGCCTCTCCAAGATGGCAACAGTTCTGCCAGAAATTGCAACAGGATTCAGAGGAAATTTTATGGACACAAGCTAGGTAGCAACCTGTGCAGCGAGGGAAAGAGGAATTAATAATTCTGGTACTCTGCTCTTGATGTTGAATAATAACAACATACCTGCATAACATATTCTAGCACAGAATACCTGGCCTCAGGACTTTTTCAAGGGAAAGTAAAAGGGATGATGGCCCAGGTCGCAGAATCCAGGTATCACCAGCCTCTTTTATCATCAACCTCAGTCCCAGTTCTTTCTGTGTGGAGGAAGAAACTTGTAGGTTTGCGCTTTTCTTTGCTGACTGCCAGGTCTGACATTTCCTCCTTATTGTGACCCCCCCCCCCCCAATACATGCATCAAGTACTTGTGATGTTTGTTGTCCAAACCCTTCTTTAGGGACACCAACTCTTTCCTTGGCCTCTCCTATCCATATCTGATGTACAGTCAAACCTGGCTCTTTCCCATCTTAGGTAGTCATGTGCTTTCAAGATCCTAAATCCACTGTTTTGGGGGAAGAAGCACCTACAATGCCTTCTGTTTAAAATAATAATAATAATAATAAAGAAATTCCCTCGCTAAAATCAGGTGTATGCCTGTCCCACTCCCCTTGTTTGTGTTTTCTCAGAGGATATCTTTTCATTTTCACACAAATACCAGGAATGCCATACCGCATTAGAAAGCCACCTAAATCATCAGCTTTACTTTACATCATCTACCCAGTAATGGAAAGAGGGAATCAAAAAAGTAAAAGCTACTAACTTAATACTTCATATGCGCTATCACAGAGCTTTTCTTGCATCTTTAAGATTCTGATACTTAAACTGACACGCATTATTTCAGGAGGAAGTAAATACATGCCTTATTTAATTGTATGCCACCCAGGCAGAATTTGTACATGGTGTGAACAGCCATTTTTAAATGAAATTGAAGAAATCAGACTATACTCAATGCAGTAATGTGCATGCCTCAGCTGCACCAAACTTGCAGTTAAGTACATTTCCTGTATATTGTTTTCTCTTTTATCTCCCATTAATCACTAATGGGTATTAAAAAAAATAAAAATAAAAGCAAACTCCAATCTTTACACTAAATTGTAATCACATTAAGAAAAAAGCGTAGTCACATTAGTATAACCATTACAGCATGTCAGTGCTGAGCAGGTTTATTGGCATTTTCCTAGCATCGAATCTGAAAATTTCTCATATATGAAACACAGCAACCTCACATCTGAGGCTCAAAATGTTATTTTAAGTAACAGCAACTCTGGTTTCATGATTTGGATCCCCCCCCACTTCCCTTTGTCACTGAAACTTGATGTTTTTTGATACATACATTTTAAATATATATTTTGGGGTATTATACTAGAGTGTCTTGCCATCATGTCCATTTTCCTGCAATGGAAAATTCTTCCCCAAATATGCTTTCAAACAACTGCCATGGAAGACAAATCTAGCAGTATTCAGCAAGCTAACGGTAAGCAAAGTGAGCAGCAGTAGTAGTCAGACGAGGAAAAACAACTCTGCCACAAACACAGATGTGCTTACAAGCAGCACGTACGGGCCGTGCCAGATGAAGCTGATGCCTGGAACCCCATGGAGAATGAAAAAGGCCCAGAGCTTTTGTGCTGAAGTCCTGCTATTAGGACCCACTCTGAAAGAAAATAAGTTAATCTGTCTGCTACTGAAGCTGGAAGACATTTTGATTTTACATAAGCTAAATTCATATGCTTTAACTGACCAAAAGATTTTAACATGGAAAATGCTGGTCACGGAACAATAAACGTGATTAAAAACATCTTTTTAAAATATATATATATTTTTTTTTAATAAAAAATAAATAAAGACTCCTTAAGAAAGCCAAAGACTTCTGAAATTAACCCTAGTTAATTTCAGGATTTTTTTTGAAAAAAAAAATCTCAAAAAAAAAAAATTAGCATGATACATGGGTTTTAACAAATAATATCCACCAGGAGACAAAACAAAGACTCGGTTTCTCTATGTTGATATAAGTCTGCAGACTGTTCATCTCTCTATAATTTCTGTGTTTTGCTTTGTATTCAAAGCTAGGTGCATCCCAAGTATTTCCAAAGGCAGAGCTCACTCATCATTTATGCTCATCATGGAGTTACTGATTTGAAATGTTTAGGAAAAAAAAAAAAGGAACTGTAACAAGTGCATAGCAAACAAATTGCATCTCAGACAGCGGAAGCAAGTAGCTGAGCAAAATCTTTCTAAATTTTGCAGTATTAAGAATATATATATATATATGTGAAAGAGACAGGAAACAATTCAGAGAACAGAATTGTGTCAAGTAATAAATTAAAAAAATAAAGTAGATATGAGGAAATGATGTAATGACTTAAAACTTTGTAAATGCCAGGCAGCAAAAAGTGGGGAAGTTACAACTCAGCTAAAACCTGCCACAAACTCAGAAGACTGCAAGCAAGGGTAGGCTCTGAAAAAGACAGCTTTACCTCTCCCATAAGCATACATGTGCCACCCTCCACCGTCCCAGTGCAGACTAAACCAGAAGCAAACAGGCTTTTGATAGTACCGCATTTCACATACCCCAGAGCCTCAGAAAATGTTTATGGACTGAAATAATTCTTTACAAGACACTGAAAAAGTCTGTTTAAACACAACTTTGAATAAAAAAGTGCTCTTAAAAATCAGCTACTGCCTTTTCCTTGTACTCTTTCCTATAAATGTTTATAGTAGAAAATAAAGTCAGCTGATTAGTTCACTCACTGACGTATTATTGCACAATGCTTACTTTTTGACATGACTACAAAAACTGCAGTATATACTCAGATACTCAAAACAACACATATAAAGCCTCACAGAAGACTGCAGCACCAAAGCCCTGTACAGCAACCTGCCAACTATGTCATGCAGCCTATTACCACCACCACACTTGATTGTAAAAATAAGCCTGAAACGACCTGCCTGAAAAGCTGCAAATATCTAAGTCATTCCCTTAAAAACAAACAATAACAAAAAAAACCCACAGCAACAGCAACTAACACCAATACACAAAGTCTTTCAGCAGAAAAAAAATAAATAAGAAAACTGCACTTCATTTCTTGCCTGGAAAGAAGCTCCTAGAAAGTTACCAATGCACCATAATTGTACTCCTCAAGACATGACCAACCTGCCAACGTCACGCTCAAGAGTATCACGTTCAGAACTTGAGTGATTTGAGTTGACAGAAATATTGCCAAAGTCAGCTGCTTCTTGCGCAGATAATATAACCCTTTCATCAGGCAGAAGGTGAATGGCATGGGGACGAGGGGAGATGGGGGCAGTAAAAATAGCCGTGAGGGGAAGGACTATCATAGCAGAAACTAAGCATTTCCCTTCGCCACATACTGAACATGAACTGGAAACCCCAGTAATATTCCTGATTTCTTGGCAATGCTTCAATGACAGAGTGTTAAACCTCAGAGGTGCTTGCCAGCACCTAACCCATTGACTTACCCTTTGGCTTACACTGTCAGGATGGCTAACAGAGGTCTGTAAAGACATAATCGAAAAATCTATGCTTGTTATAGTTCACCTGCTGAGTGAGAGCAAACCATCAAGCCTTTTAATCCAGACAAAGAACAAAAAACAAAACAACTACAAAAATCAACCAATGCCTCCATGTTGCAGATTTATATACTGAAATGCATTTCCAGCTCTATAAGATAATTATGCTCATCAGTAAGCACAAATACAATCACATCACAATCCATAAAATCTCTCAGCAACCACTGTCATTTTCAAAACCTTGATTTGTACTATTTAGGTCATGAATTATACATGAAACAATTAAAACAGTATTGCCTCCCTCCAGTATACACAACACTGGACCTCCTCTTTCTCATAAATTATTTAAAAAAAAAAAAAGGTGTAGCAAAATACTTATATGCATCTTTTAGTGTATTAAGCTTTTAGGATGACAGTTTTGTGACTTTCATCGCTGTAGCTATTGCAAAAAATAAAATAAAAAAAAAGGAAGTATATCTGGGTGCTCCCCTCCTCCCTCCCAACTTTCAGTCTTTCTACATTTAAATGTTACAAAACTCTATTTCCAAATGTAAACCATGCTGAACTGTCTGTGTATCCAGGGCACACATCAAACTGCTCATAATCTTCTTGATGCTTAGCACAGGATATTGGGCAGTTAAGCTGTGGATAGTGGCAGTGCTTGAAAGCATACCCAGAGATACACTGCCATTACAAATCCCTCCTAAGCACTCCCACAAGCAGCTGCCTTGTTCAGCACTCACACTCATTCCAAGAAACCTGACTTCCTCTGTAAGTTCCTTAAGGAGTTTAAATACTTCAGTTACTGCAGCCATCACTCCAGTGCCAGAGTGACTCAAGCCGCACTCAGTTCTTTCAAACATTAGCAATTTGTACCACAGGAGCGAACTCTTCAGAGCAATGAGCTCACAGATACTGGAAATCAAGGAAAAGTTTCAATTAACGTACGCCAAGACCCAAAAAACGGGCAGCTCCCAGATGCGTAGGGCAGGGCACCACCATGTTGAAAGGCCGCAAAGTCTCTCATCATGACTCCCATGCTGACTCCCTTAGCACATGCAAGTCTTCTCTAGGCTAACGCCTAAACATGAGGTGAAATAGAAGTTGCCTCCATCAGCCAAGAGGACTTCAAAAAGCCTTCTCTCAGGTTTCCTCTCTGTAGTTGTAGCTTCTCATGCATAATTTTGGAAAGGATGCTTCCAAGAAGGGTGAAGTTAACTGTAATAAGAATCTGCTGATTGCTTGTTACTGTTTACTGCTGTTGCAGAATTAGATTTACACAACTCTAACGAAGCAGCAATTAAGGATTTATAATACAGCTTTATAACAGATAACTCAGATTATATGAATTTTAACAGTACTAAGTATCAGTATCTAAGTATTAGTCGATTAACACAATGATCTACAGGAATTTTCGACAACAGAAACGACTAGTTACTTAAAGACAGGTGAATGGCAAGGTTCACCCGGGTCTTACTGCAGAGTCCTGAGGGTGTCTGAAACCAGGCACGCGTGCTTCCACAGTCCCCCTGGAGTGAATTACTCACCCTACTCCCTGTTTGCCCACGGACGAGATTGTTCCTCACGGCTTCAGCCCTGGGAAGCACAACCCCTTGGGGTACCCAAGCTCAGCAGGCAGGAGGGTACAGCTTGCTGCTTTCTCTGGAGAGCTGAGCTCTTGTTTGGGATCAGTATTTATAGGATTGCAAGACCATCATCTTTTGATCAGTAATTTTGCAGGACTCAAGCCTTTTGCCCATTTGTTTATGATCCAGGTTGTGCAATCCCCCTCCCCTTAGCTTATTCATGTCCTTGCCACACCACAGGGCGTGGATGCAGTCGGAGGGGAGGCCTGACCATCGTGGCCAGCATCGCACACACGGCAGGTGCACAACTTGTACACAACAGGGACGTGGGGCAGCGCCAGGCCTTGCCCACGCTCCGCAGATAACAGGAACGGTGTCAAGATGACTCCTCCTCTGATTACAGGGAAGAAAGAGATGAGGCAACATACTTATTAGCTAAAGTGGTTGACTTGCCGTCAAGTTCAGACCCCTTATCAGGTTGTTTGCTAGACCCTGATGCGCTTCCTTACTTACCGTGAGAGATCTCACAGGATCGAGCTCTGGGATCTGGCCCAAGGAGCGATCACAGGGAGGCCTGCTGTGGCTCACAAGCCTCAGCTGGACACAGGGCACGTACAGGAGCAGAGCGAACCCACCGCAGCTACCAAAGCAGGTCAGTGTTTTTCGATCCAAAAGCTTTCATTTAGAGGACAATTTGTGATGGAAATTTAAGCATGAGCACTGCCCCTCTGCGATTAGGTACCCCTCCACAATCTACCCTTCCAATATCCACACTCTATTTCTTGGTTAGGCATCCTCCTTTTCCTTTTTGAAGGAAATAAAAGTACAGACTTATGTTTATTAAGCTCTTAAAGCCCATAGTTTAGGCTAGCTTAAAAAGAAAAAAAATCACAGTGATGAGTGAAGACATCAGAAGCTAACAATAACAATCCGTTCTGCTGAAACAGGGGTACGTGATAAAATTATCCTGATGTTACACACAAAGGCTTCCAGAAAAGGACATTGTCTTGCCGCTCTCCCCCAGCCAAAAATAATAATAATAATTAAATAAATCAGGAAAAAAAAAATCCAATACAGACTTGCGCTCACAAATGTGCGTCGCCTGGTATTTCCAGAAAAACTCTTAGGTCAACAAGTACGATTTCACTGACGGATTAGCCAGAAGGTGGGGCTGTCCTATTAGCATCGCCCTGTCATTATATGCGGCAGCGAGATATACAATAACCACTTGCAAAACAGGGAAGCCGTTCCATTAAACATAACCCATAAAGGCAGTCCTTCTGGTGATTTAAGCGTACCTGTTTAACTAAAAGAACAGCATTTGTAGGGGGAAAAAATAAAATACAATTGCTAGGGAGACAGCTCCGTCTTAAGGGAAACATAAACGTGAAAATGAGCATTTGTGCCGCGACCCCGCATCAAAGTTTCACGGTGCTCCTGCATCCCGCGAGCCTCTGCCCCACGCCCAGCCCACGGCCCCCGCGCCCCAGCCGCCGCTGCCCGGCCGCTCCCGGCTCCCCGTGCCCGTCCCCGGCCGCCCGCCGCTCCCCGCCGAAGCGCCGCCGCCAGACGGGCGCTGCCCCTTACATCTCCGCAGGCAGCCGCGGAGCTTCACGGCGTGCGGGCGGCTCCCCGCGGGACGTGCCCCGAGCCCCGCCGGGCCGCGGGCTGCGCCCCCGCCGTCCTCATCCGCTCGGCGGCGGCGGCAGGACCGGCACCGGCACCAGA
>CM021797.1:42643539-42687614 GCA_011076525.1 Nettapus auritus
GTGGAGCCCTGGGCCGCGAGATGTCAAGTCGGTGTTTCTGCCAGTCGATACAGCTAGTGATTCCAGCAAGGCCGTAATCCCCGGCAGAAATAAGCGGTGTCTGTTCCCCAGTGACGCTGCGCAACCACAGAGCTACCTGTCCTGGTTCTCAGCCTGCAAAAAGCTGATTTTAAAGCGTGCACACTTGTACTCATCGTGCCTTTCAAAATACAGACACGTTACCCAACTGGCTATGCTACCTGCAACTGCTGCCTTATATGCCATGATTTATTCCACCCCCAAGGACTGGGACAACGATTTCCAAGACTTTACTGTCTAGCAAGCAGCTTTGCGTTTTGGGTGATGGTTGGCAACTCTTCCTCAGGGTCGATTCACCTGCAGAACAGTTTACCATTACTGCCTGTTACTGCCTTAGCTCCAATGGTGTCACGGTATTAGATTAAGTTGCACTTACCATTCATGCAGTCCACAGATGATCTGTGCAGAGAACATACACATCTATACCTTCTGGACACAGAACAAAGCTGCTTTAGTCAGCAGAAACCTGAAAGTCAGGAGCAGGGTACTACTTTTGTGTACCTGTGATAGAGAGGAGATACAATCCTCCTATCTGGCTCTGCTTAAATACAATGTTTGCCTAGCTAGTTAGTGGCAGCCAATTTCTGCCCATTAGGTCATGGAAGCCAACTGCTGTTATGCTGGAGTTAATTCAAGTTTAAAGTGGTATAACAGATTCTTAACCCCATTATCGCGTCATCTATGCATAAATGCTGATTATGGCTTCCGAATTCCCCTCTCCAACACATTAAAATGAATGGATAGGAGTGGTAAAGGCACATAAGCAGTCCCTGATCTTATTTAGTTACAAATATTTCAACAGTAATTATGCTTCCTAGAGCTTGTGAACCTATGGATTATGATCAGAAAATGCCCACAGATTTGGACAGGGATTCCTCCCTCTCCTACCTTACATGTTCTTCAGTCGTGTAGCTTGCGTAAGAGGAATGCAGAGAATCAGAATGCAGGAATTTACCAGCATATTGGCACTGGGCAGGAACAGTCTCACTTGTTCCATAACAGCAGTCACGTTGGACGGCTATTAACAGAGAATACTTTACAGCAGCAAACAGTACAGCTACAAGTTTTCTGTGAAGTTCTATTCATGGAATAATTTTAAATGCATAACTCTGTCTACAGCAACATCGGGGCATTAGCAGAAGACATAGAATAAACTCGAGTATGACTCAGTCAAAGACAAAAATAGTATCAGGCAGGCACTGGTGCATAAAAAGCAAAGAAGGGGAATATAAATAAAATTCCCTCTTGTTTTTTAAAGCTGAAGAAAGAATCAGTTTACTTAAGTTAGCTCAGAAAATAATATTTTTAAACAGCTCTCTGTGTATCCTGGCACATGACAAAAATAAAATAGCTAAAAACATGAAAATTCTCTACTGAAGAAGGAGGACACAGCAACAAGTGCCATTCCACTTGAGAAAAAAATGACTGATAGTAACATGGCTAAACAAATACTTGGATCCTTTCCTGAAGTCCGCTAAATTCTCACATTGTGAATGTACTCAAAAGAACGAAAAGATAAATGCGACCCAAACACAAAATGAAAACTACCTTAGTTATTTCACCCCCCAAAAATTCTCTGCATTTCTATTTTTACTAGCAGAACATCTGCATATGGATGTTGAAGGTCATTCATTTATCAAACTTATTTTGTTACAGTTTGTTTTGTTTTTCAGATACAGTGATTCCACATTTAGGATTTATCCCTACAGAACACAAGTTTGCCTTTAGAACAAATGTATAAATGTGGTAGCAGGCCAATATTGTTCTAATTTGCAAAATAATTTTCACCGATTCTGGTGGAATTCACGTACATGAGATTGCAAGAACTTCCCCTCTTTTGTTTTAAAATACATTCCTGTGTGCAAAAGTGAATAGTTTGAATCCTTTGTAAAGATATACTTAAAAGATCACACTTAAAACACAATACAATTCTGAACATTTATCATATGCGATTAAATTAATATATAGGTTCATTATTCTTTTTCATTTCACACAGTTTTACAACATTCCAAGTTAAATCTTTGACAGGTACACAAAACTACAATTAAAAACAATTAAGTTTTTATTTAGCCAGAGAAAACCATAAATCTGTGGTGTTTTGAAAATGAGGTGATGAAAAATTATATGACTGCCATTACGTAAAAGCTTGATGGGTCCCAGACACACTTCTCTGAAAATAACAGCAACACTGCCTTGCAGAACAGAACTGGTTCCATGCAAGACTAGGCCTCTGATTTTGCTAATTGTAGGGGATTTTGACACAAGTATACTCTTGCAAATGGGACAATCCATGCACTTACAGAAAAAGTAGCAAAAATATGTCAATCTACACTCAGTGTGGAAAGACAAGGACCTGAAATGTATCCAGCAAAGTAAGCTTAAAAAAAAAAAAAAATGTAGCTTCTATGTTTACACAAATCATATTGTATTCATTTACTATTTTTGGAAAGGCAGTAAAAACAATGAATCCAGCAACACCTTCCAGAAGCTTATGCAAAGGTGAAAGTTTGCAAACAAAGACGGGCTCCCCTCCCCCAACTCCATGCTTACAGTCCATTATTTAAATATTTTCTAATACATGTGCAGCACATTGGGTGTTCCACAATCAGCCTATAAAATAATCAGTAACAATTTTTAAAGTTAATGGCTATTCCCTCTGGGAGCACGAAGAACAAAGAGATTGAGAAAGCTCTTCAAGATACTTTAATGGTAACAATATGTAAGCATCATTAGATCCTATCCTCTCCCTTTCTCAGTTTCTCTTGTAATTATCACTGGGTTACTCATTGTTTACTATTAAATCTTAGCCTGCACTAGTTAAATCCGCCTTGCCTGTTTCTCTACCCCCTGTATACTAAATAAATCCGGTCAGTCTGAGATGATAAACATAGCTACCAGCTCTCCTTAACCGTGAAAAATAATCGCTCCCTCATTTGAGAGCCAACACTTGTTTCTACATACACACTGGAGAATTTGGCTTTGGCTCTTTATCTCTAGATATGTCATTCCTCTCTAACAATTAGAATACTTGGTTCTTTTCCAGCATAGCCTCTGTTCTTTTTCACCTTTGAGAAGATCTTTTGTGCTCTGCTATGTATGTATTTCAACAAACACAAAAGCATTTCAGTTCAACCTCACATCTGTGGTTCATTCAGCTATTCTTGCTTTTATAATACTACAAAAGAAATAACCCATCAATATTCTTTGCACAGACTAATTCAGAATGTACAGATTTGTACCCTACTGGGTACTTTCATCCTAGTCTTCTGGGATTGGTGGGGGCTGGGGGGAGGGTTGTTTTGAGGTGGTAAGGAGAGGGATTTCCAAAGTGATGCATCACGCTTCATAGGCTTGTGCCAACTCAGACACTTTTTTTCACATACATAAAGACAACCAAATTTTATTCATACATACAGGGTATAAACACACACAAAAAAAGTGAACTGCTCACATTCCAGCCAAAAACTTCCATTCTCAAAGTCTGAAAACAAAAAATGAAGAGGGAAGAATCTATGTACCTCATTTAATTTGTACACTGAGGGCAGTATTTTGCTATGTCTTCATATCCTGCCATGAAAGGTTGACCCTGAAAAAATTCTATGTGTTTTTAGTTTATAAGTGCACCAGAGATTAACAACTGACATTAGTACAAAACTGTCAGAAAAGTACTATGAAACTGCAAACTGGGGGCAGTTTTTCAGTTGATTTTGTTGTTGTGTTTTGTTTTGTTTTTAAGCAGATCATTAATCTGAAATACCCTGTGGTAAATTCCTCCATATACAGGCACGTTAAAGAACGGCAAGAATTAAAATAAACTTTGGCCCAGATGAAGGTCACCTTCTTTCTATTTATGAAAATATTTACATACTTTGACACATCTCCATTTTCCTTCTCTCCCTGCACCAATTATTTCTGTTGACAAGAGCATATAAACAAATACGTTCTTGAAAATTACCACTGTTCTTTGAGCAAGACAAAGGTAAAGAATGACCTTCAAAAACAAAGAGATACCCACTTCATGGGGGAATGCTAACTGAAACCAACTTGCAGCAGGTGACCTCTCTTGCCATGATGGATTTATAACACTGCAGGTGCTTTTTCTCTTTCTCTCTCTCTCTGATCAAAATTTCTTTTGCGGGATTTTTTTTTTCTTTAAGCTGAACAGTATATGACAAGTCTGCTCCTATCTCCTCACAAGTATCGTTAAAAAATTCATAATGCTTTAATACAAGTTCCTACAGTGTAAAAATAGACTCTGTATTACACACTCATACAAAATACATCAGTACCATCAAAATTAATATAAAATTATTCTGGAAAGACAAAAAGAGCAGGCAGTCAACTGACTATACCCTAAATCAGTACAAGGTTAGCTGAAGTTTTCTTGAACAAAGCAGCCTATTTAAATCAAGTATACGATGCCATGTTCTTACTATATTGCAGGAACAAAGGTACTTCTTAATTAAAAATTGAACTGAGTTCCTCATAATCTTGACATTTAAGCTACTCCCACTCCACCGAGAAGGAAACACATGACATGGTCCAGACACAGCCTCAGATAACTACAAGCAGGTTGCTTTCCACCCCACCCCTCTATTAGCATATCCAATCAGATGTGCTTGTCTACGAGAAAAAAGGCTATTTTCCATTAAGCACCAATGCATTTTATTAACTTTTGTAATATGCTTTCCCTTCAAATAAAAAGTGTGTGTGTGGAACCTAAAAATAAGTAAAAAAAGATTTTATTTTTTGATTGTCCCTGTGTGAGTATCACACGTCAGAAGTTAGATCATCAGTCCTTCACTCTGCTCTATCAACGCACTTCATTGTATCATATAAAGGGCTTTGACGTTCTTGAAACAAAACACCTCAGCTTACTGATTACTGCAGGGAACACATGTTCACTTTCTAAACTGCTATGGTCATTTCGCACAAACACAACCAACCTGCTCATCTTTGACTCCTGGTATTTTTGCCACGCGGAGTGCTTACAGCCAGTTACGATGCATCCGCTGGTCTCCTGAGAACTGGAATGAGATCTCCACAGTAACTTCACAGAAGCCAGGTCATAGTTCTAAAGAGTTCACCCTGCACACAAACATAAACAGGTATTTGATAATGCAAGCATTGGCAACAAGCTTCCAACATACGATCTTTTCAGAAATGAATCAAGAACTGCAGGTTTTTATTTAATTTCATATCTATGAAACAATCTGTAACAATAATCTGAGTTATTTATCCTGAAATTAAACACTGAATTCCCCCAGAAATTCAGCCCTCTTTCTACAGAGCAGGTTGCTAGTTCTGGTGGCATTTTCTCTGCTACAGAGAGGTAAATATAACCAGTTTTCATTCACAGAAGTTTAGCCACCATCAGGTTCAGCAGCAGTGGCCTGCTCTTCACAGTCGTAACTTTAAGATCACTACAAGATTGGTATCACATAGATTTGTGTATTTTTCCAGGAAGTAAGTATGGCTACAGTGCAGCCATGAAGCACCCGGACATTTCAGCAGCCGCTGAACTAACAACAATTATTTCAGATAAGAAGTTGGCGCTGTCGTGGGCTTAACAGCTCGCTCAGATATCTCCCCTTTTGCCTAGCTGCAGGTGCAAGGACTCAGTGCTTGGGACAGGCTGAGCAGCAGGGCCAACGGGCAAAGACAACTCAAATCCCAGTATTTCTTCCTAGCATTGGAGGGAGGAGTGATTTTGGTTAATCTTTTTGGTTAGCAAAGCGTATCAGCAGCTGGTGGTGCTTGCCACAAACACGGGGTTGTGCACTTTTTAAACTAATGCCCCCTTCCCCTCCCCTTCCCACCCCATGCCGCCACTGACACCCCCCATCATCAGCCGGTACCGGCGGTGCGCGCATGCGCAGAGGAGGCTGCGCGGAGGAGCAGCGGCGCATGCGCACGCAGGCCGACTGCGGTCTCCGTGTCCGGTGGCGGCGGCGACTGAGGGGCGCTCGTTGTGAGCGGCGGGTGAGGGCCGGGGGCCGCCTCACGCCCCGCGGGGGGCCCGGGGCGGGTGTCCGGGGCAGGGGGGGCGGTACCGGGCGAGGTGCGGCACCTGCAATCCCGTGCGGGCGTCCCCCGGGCCCAGCGCGACCGTTGCGGCGCGCGGCGGCAGGCAGCCGCCCCCAACGGCCGCCCCCAGCGGCTGCCCCGGCGCCCCCGGCCCCGCCGCCGCTTTGATGCCGGGGCCGCGGGTGCCTCCTGCCGCCGCGGAGGCCTCCGGTGGGAAGGCCGAGCCGGGACGGAGAGGGCCGCCGGCGGGGCTGCAGAAGTGGTTTTCCGTCATAGCCCGTAAGCTAGTGGTAGGGAAACTGTGGGTAGCAACACATCCTTCAAAAAATAACTTTACGACTGTCTTTTTCAATCTTTTACGCAGTAGTAGCTGTTTAAATGAAACCAGACTAATCTGTTTTCCCATCTCCCCTGATATTGCAGGAAAAAAACACGTTCAATTGAAGCAATCTCTGTAGTTTGTGCATAACCTGTCGTGTGTCTGATGTGGGTTTAAAGGTGCGGCACCATGGTAATGAAAGCTTCAGTCGAAGATGACGATTCAGGATGGGAACTCGGTATGCCTGACAAAATGGAAAAGAGTAATACAAACTGGATAGATATAACCCAGGACTTTGAAGAAGCCTGTAGAGGTGAGTTTTAAACTCAAACCCTTGGAGAACTGAGAAAGGTTCTTTGGTTTGGTAGATTGACCCGCTTTCAAGATCCAGATGGGTGCACCATGCTGATTCTATGGTTCCCTGTGTTTGATTTACTACAAGGCTAGAAATATCAGAACCACTTTGCTTAGCTTCTTTCAGATTACATAAACATCTTCTCTAGTCATGTTTTTTCTGTTGTATGCTTTTTTGCATCTGATTTGTTTTTTCTTTGCAAAGAGCTCTTCCTGTCTCATGCTAAGTGGAAAGCCCTCCAATCTGTGCAAAATCAACATTTTTTTTCTGTACAATTTTGAATCTGCAGGATCTGATGTTGTTGTTTGTTTTTTTTCATTTAATTGGTTAGTGCTTTATTTTTCATCTCTGAAATAAGGGTGACTTTCAGAGGAGATGTAATACATCCCTCTCACAGGGAAACAATTGGTTTAATTTAAATGACCACCTTTATGGTTATTAGCTATTAGTTTACTATGACAGCAACTTTTTTTAATCGATTTTATGATGACATTAAGGAAAAAGTGTAAAACTTCAGCTTACCACACAATGAAGATACACAATGATAGACACAGTTTCCTTAAACTTTGAAATAATTCCCTTTTATTAGTGATCTGTACTTTGTTTGTTCATCAAATACATCTAAAGGCTTTGTTAAAAATAATAAGAAAAAGCAAGCATTTCAGTAAACGCCTTCTCTGGAAAAATTAGACATCTTCATAAACGAGCATGGAAAACCGATGTCCTGTGTTTCAGGCTATTCAAATGCCTTGGGTAATTTTAAATCCCTTCAAGTGCTAGAATAGCAGATAAGGGTTAGGAAATATGAAGAACTTTTTTTCTAGCCTTTCACTTTTTAAAGTGCTTTCTAAGTAAAACCAAATAAAGGTAGGGTGGAAATGCCTGGTCTGCTTCCCACACTTTTCTCTTTTAGCGTAATGCCATTTTTAAGTAATACAACTATCCTGGACAAGTTATGTTGGAAGGATGATTTTAATTATTTATCATGTTCTGTTCCTTTGTAGAACTGAAGTTAGGAGAACTGCTTCATGACAAGCTGTAAGTATGCCTTTGGGACAGTTATGCTTTTTTTTTTTAATAGAATTAGTGCAAATGTATTAATAGTTACTGATGAGGAAGTCATGCAGCATGAACTAAGTTTCCTTTAACTTTTATTTAACTAAAATAGTTGAAATATTCAGAATACCCATTAATCCTCGTTAGTATGTATATGATGCATCTATATGACAGCTGAACGTTTCTCATAGTGCCAGTATAGTGTTACTTTTTCTGTTAATAGATCTAGTGTAAACATTAGAAGTTCATGCCACTTGTTATCGTCGGTGATGTTGAAAGTGGTGAACCTACTGACCTATTTTATATAGACACAAAAAGACCAAAAAGGTTTCAAGTTTTTAAATTCACTTACCTCAGCTGTCACTACCAAGTTTTAGATAGATGTGCTTTAGAGAAATTCTAAAATGTAATGCCAAAGTGGAAACTGAGAACTCTACAGGCTAAGAAAAAATAGGCTTCAACAAAAAGCATCTGCTAAGATCTTTTTTTTTTTCTTTTTTCTTTTTTTTTTTTTTAATAATTAATTGAGATTAAAACATTTTAAAGAAAATGTAAATTATTTAACTGTGTAAGTCCGTTCATTTGCAGAAGGGAAGAACTGCCCACTTAAGACTAATAGCTCAGAAGACAGAAACATGCTATTTAAATGCTTAATATTGTGTTCAAGGATGTCACAAAGTTACTCAGTAGAATCAAAGCACGTTTTCATGGTGTAATTTTATACATAAGTGCCTCTCAGAAGATCCACCATGCAGTAATCTTTTTTTATTTAAGAGAGGTTTCTTCAGCAAATCCACTGAGTATCAGTGTACAGAAGGTGAGGCATACTGCCTTTGTAGGCCAGTCTTTCATTGAGTGTATCCTAAGCAAGCATTTATGAACTTCCTGACTACAAGAGGTACATTGTCACATGCTAGAGTTCTTCTGTTTGGTTCATTTTTGGTATCAGTTTTCTTATAATGCTCATTTGAAACAAAGCTAGTATATTCAAAGTATATTATTGTTTATATCATGTGTAATGCCATTAGTTCGTGGGGGATATGTATATTCAAGATTGAGAAGTGGGACTACAGGAACATAATGAGGTTCCACAAGTCCAAGTGCACGGTGCTGCACCTGGATCGGGGCAATTGTGACATGAGCACAGACTGGGAGAAGAACAGCCCTTGGAGAGCAGCTCTGTGGAGAAAGATTAGGGGTTCTAGTGGACAAAAGGTTCAACATGAGCCAGGAGTGTGAGCTTACAGTCCAGAAGGCCAACTGCATCGTGGGCTGTATCAAAGAAGAGGGGCCAGCATGTGGAGGGAGCTGATTGTCCCCTCTGCTCTCCCTTGTGAGATATCACTTGGAGTGCTGCATCCAAGTCTGGGGCCCCCAGCACAAGAAAGACGTGGACCTGTTCGAGCGGGTCCAGAGGAGGGCTACAAAGATAGAGGGCTGGAACACCTCTCCTACGAAGAAAGGCTGAGAGAGCTGGGGATGTTCAGTCTGGAGAATAGAAGGCTATGGGGAGACCTCATTGTAGCCTGTCAGTGCTTAAAGGGGGTTTATTAAAAAGATGGAGAACGACTTTTCACATGGTTAAGCTAGGAGGAAGGGTACTAAACTAGAAGAAGGTAGTTTTAGATCAGATAGTAGGAAGAAGTTCTTTACAATGAGGAGGATGAGGCACTGGAACAGAGAAGCTGTGAGTGCCCCATCCTTGGAAGTGTTCAAGTCCAGGTTGGATGGGGCTTTGAGCAATCAAATCTAGTGGAAGGTGTCCCTGCCCATGGCAGAGGGGTTGGAATTAGATGATGTTTAAGGTCCCTTCCAACCCAAGCTATTCTATGATATGCCTTACTTAGGGGTTTGGATTTAACATACTAAAGAACACGTGCTTCACTTAACATAATTTTATAATTTTATGTAATTTTTAAAAAGGTGGTATGTCTGTATGGGGTGTATAGAAACATGTGCGTGGATTTAGTGTGATATTTGGCTAAGTAGTGTTCTTCGGCTTAAAATAATGTTTAAGTGTTTTCTGCTAAGCATCTCTTTTCTTACATACTTCTTGAGCAATCCTTACATTCCTGAAAACCATGCTCTCTCAAGACTGATGATAGAATCAAATGTCCTGAGTTGGAAAGGACCCACGAGGCTCATTGAGTCCAACTCCTGGATCTACATAGGACCACCCAAAAATCAGACCCTGTGTCTGAGAGTGGTGTCCAAACGCTTCTTGAACTCTGACAGGCTTGGGGCTGTTACCACTGCCCTTGGGAACCTATTTCAGTGCTCAACCACCCTCTCAGTGAAAATTAATTTACTGCCTATTAAAATGTATTCATTTGTTCAGGTAGTGTGAAATAAAAAGTTAAATATTAAACCAACAACTTTCCTCCCCTCTTTACCAGGCTCAAATTCACTCCTTCATTCCCAGCTCCTGTACCTCCACTTCCTTACCCTGAAGTGGTACAGAGGGATAAGGAATGGGTGCTGCAGTCAGTCCGTACCAGTTCCTCTCCACTGCTCCTCCTTCTTCACACTTTTTCCCCTGATACACTGCGAATCCCTCCCATGGCTGCAGTTCCTCTCATAGCTTATTGTCATCAGTCAGAACGCCATGTACTTAACGTTGTCTTTCTATGTTCTTTTACACTGGTTTGTGAAGATCCTTTTGTGTAAGGTAATTAAATTTGGATCAATTTTGTCTCCTTAGGTTTGGTCTTTTTGAAGCCATGTCTGCCATTGAAATGATGGATCCCAAGATGGATGCGGGTATGATTGGAAACCAAGTTAACAGAAAGGTTCTTAACTTTGAGCAAGCTATTAAGGTTTGTGGGAGTTTTCTGTTTATGCCTTTTCACTGGCTATAAAAGTATGGTATAGCTTAATCAAATGGCAGTCAAGCATAATTCAACTTCATGTATGTTTTCACTCTTCACATAAATTGATTTTTTTCTTTATTTTGGATAAGCAGCTCGGGGTGCTTGCCTTTTTTGCTGTTTACATTACCACAATGATAGTAACTCTTTAAGTGAAAAGTACTGTAAAACGTACTGTAAAACTGTTAAGTATTAATACCTCAAATAAATACATTTCAGAAACAGTTTGGCAAGTCGTCCTGTGCTTCCCTAAAACATGTCTTTTATATGAAGATACATTGGTTAGTCCATCTTCCAGATGAAAGGAAACCAGCTTCTCTGCAAAAGCTGTAAATTAATGCTTTGTGACTATCTGTTCATTAGCATTGAAAAGAAGCTGGCAAATTTAACAACATTCACAGTGGTAATTAACTTCTGAATGGTCAAAACTAATCGAAGCTAGGCTGAAAGACTGGCTGTTACTTTGGAAAAAGTAATGGACTCAGAGAGGAAAACAAAAACCTGCCATAATACTTTGAACAGATTGAAAGAGAAGCCCTAGTAAAATAACAGCCATCTAATTCTTGATTCAGATGTGCGCAAACTGAACAAATCAAAGAAATGGGGTTGCTGCTTCTGTTCCTGACCCTCAAAGCAGTTAAGACATGTACAAGTATCTGCAGTGTAAAATGCAGCCTTCATAGGTCGTATGTATTATTCCTTGTTCAATTGTTATTATGGCTACACATACTATTTTGTGATTTTGAGTGTTGGCAGTTACTTGGTTTTAAATTTTTATTGGCGACTCATAAATCAGAATTTTTATTTTATATTGTTCTTTGAAAAGCTCTGTGTTCGTCAGTGTTCAATATGATGATAGAAAGTAAACTTTTCCAGAATTTTTGAGGCTTTAGAAAGCTGGTAATAAAGCTTATCATATGCCAGTGTTCTGAAATCTTAACCAAATTGCAATTTCTTTTTTGGCTGTACCAATAATAAGTTGCATTTTGCCTGTGGACTTCCATATTCTTAAAGGTTGTTTCTTTCTTTGTTTTCTAAGGATGGCACCATTAAAATAAAGGATCTCACTTCGCCTGAGCTGATAGGAATAATGGATACATGCTTTTGTTGTTTGGTGAGGATTTCTCTGCTCTTAGCGTTAAATGTTCTTGCGTTCAAAATGTAATCCCCTAAACCAGATTTTAAAAAGAAAAACAGTAGAACTTGAGAAAAATGATCCACTAAGCAGAAAATATGTATTTCGTTTTTTGATTTCCATTGATACATTTGCACTAGACAGTATAACAGGCCATAACTTTGATTTTATGTTTTTTGTTTGTTTGCTTCTTTTTTTAATTCTAAGAAATCGTTAGGGAAGAGAACTGGTAATATTTTGAATAATGTAAAAAGGTTATATAATTACTGTTTTTTCATGTGTATATCTACCTGCTGTATATCAGGGTTTGTCTGTGTGGCAAGCACTACACAGTAATGTATATAGCAACCTGTTGCTCGTCTTTGTACAGCCAGCATTGACTTTGAGCTTTAAATGGCATGTTGAGGAATTGAAAGAAAATATCTAATTCAATTTAGAAAGGAATTGTGTGAATTATCACACATTTCTACATAATTTCACATATGATAATTGTGACTATTCTTCCTATATATATATGTTTTCATTTGCTCAGTAGATGATACAAAATATTTTAGATACTCTTTAAAATTATGTCAATAAAACTACTTAATTTTTTAAAACAATAGTTCAAACTTGTTTAGTTTATTCCCAATAAGCCACAGAAAGGTCAATGTGTATTTGATATGGTGTAACATTATTCCTTTTTTCCTACCCCCATGAGCAACGTGTTTTTTTAAGGAACTGTGGTCGTGTTAGAAATTTGATCTTACTGAATTTCATGGTAGAAATAATATTTTAAATTAGTGAAGCTTTTTTCCTTTAGTTTAAAGCATGAAAGTAGAGAAAATGGATTGTGAAAAGAAGCTATGAGTTGTAGAGAACATGCAGAATATTGCTGAATTGTTTCACAGTTACTTTAATTTTTTGTTCTGTATTTCAGTAGAGGAAACATTTAAGTTTGGTGGTCTTTTAACTTTATGTCATGTGTTAAGTGACAGAGAGCAGAGTTGAACTCTGTAGAAGAGGTTTTTTACCCCACACCAGTATTTGATAGTGCTTATGGTTAATTAACTTAATGCCTTTCACAGCCAGCAGATGGACAGGTTGAGTCCTACTCCAACCCTTTTTGCTAGATGGAAAGTTAAGACGATATGGATTTCTTACTCACTGAAGCACAGCGAGATGCAAAAAGAATGGGGATATAAAAATGAGGAGTTCGCTGTTATGAATAAAACACTTAATTTTCTTTTCCCTAGATAACATGGTTAGAGGGACACTCCTTGGCACAGACAGTATTCACTTGCCTTTACATTCATAATCCGGACTTCATAGAAGATCCTGCTATGAAGGCTTTTGCTCTGGGGATCCTAAAAATCTGTGATATTGCCAGAGAAAAAGTTAACAAAGCAGCTGTTTTTGAGGAGGTACGTTTCAGTATATCTTATGGGTAAGTGTGCTACACTGTATGTAGACTCCTTAACACAAATGAAAGAGCATTTTAGAGAAATTTATTCCTGTTTGATTGGTGGGTACCATAGGAGCAGCACTTCATCCTCCTGAAGGTGTTAGACCTGATTTTTTTAAAATGCATTTTTCTTCAATGGAGATGTTTCCTATATTTTGCTTGAATAGTGAGGCACATAAATATTTTATTCAGGAAATAATGCAAATTTTGTGGCTAACCGTTTGAAATCGCATTTACTTGTGGTTTTCATTCTGTTCAGGTTTTGATTTTTCTTCTTTAGATAACCATGTCTGTCTGTGTGTCTGAAATGTCTATGTATCAGTGGAATGAGAACCTGGTTTTCTGTGCCCTTGTACTGGAGAAAACCTTTCTGTTTTCCGAACTTGGACAAGTACTTCGTATCAAATAGATCTAAAATTGGTTGAATAGTACTGTGTGTCCATCATTCCTGAACTGTTTTGATAGGACAACAATTGATAAGATTTATGAAGGCATACTGGTATTAAGGATTTATGCAGAAAATGGTTTTCCCAAGCTGGATTTGAGCAGGAAAAGCACCCTAACCAAGAGTGTATTCCATCGCTTAGAATAAAACCAAACTTCTATTTTATACTTAGTAACAGTTTTAAGTTTTTTGTTGTTGTTTTTATTTATGTTTCACTACTTCATGTTTCTGCAATTTTTTTAGGAAGATTTTCAATCAATGACTTATGGATTTAAAATGGCCAACAGTGTGACAGATCTTAGAGTTACAGGTACAGCTTCTGCTTTCTATGTCTCTCTCCTTTGGTTTGTTTCTTTTGAGCGAGTTGGTTACTTTCAACTGAATCTAATGAATCAGCAGGAATCTCAGATGTTTTTTTTTTTTCTATATTTTTGTTAAAAACCAGTGGCTTGGTAAAAAGAGAGGCCAACCATATTTTTTTTCCTGAAGAAAAAATTCAGCTATTTATTTGCTAAATGCCTGAAAAACAGGAGAAGTGCTTTAATATATGCCACCTGAGCAGCTAAACATGGGATCATCCAGAACTGAGATAGATACAAATCACACCAACGTGTTCTTGAATTCCGCTTTTCAGCTTTGCTATTTATTGTGATCTACATGGAGATCTACATGGAGTGCTATAATAACATACATTAATGTAAATATCTGTGTATACACTAATAGTCTTTTCTATGCAATATTATTCATAGAGACTTGAACTTCCCATTAGTTTAATATTAGAAGATTTGTAGAAGACTTTAACTTTGGATATACTCTGATATATCTGTTGTTGCAAGACATCCCTGTCATCCTACTTTTTTTTTCCTAGTGTTTGGCTAATATGTGTCCAAAGCACTTCAAAACTCACCTTCCCCATACAATTTCCTTGCTTTACGTGGTGTAGATGTACCTAGGAATGCTTCTCAGCTTTTAGCTGTATTTTGACTTTTCCAGGTATGCTAAAAGATGTAGAAGATGACATGCAAAGACGAGTGAAGGTATTTCTCTTACATTTGCCTTGCTGATTTTAGTTGAAGGGTGCTTAATGTAGGTTTGGGAGAGGGAGAAGTCTGTCTATAAATGTTGATTGTGGGTGTTGATTTTCTTCTGCCTCTTATGTAGGTATACTGTGTGACACTGAAGAATTCAATCTTCCTTTGTCAAGGTCTACCATATAAAATGTTCTTAAAATTTCCATAAAAAGTGGAAATTGACTATTTGCAAAGTAGACTGAGATCGGTATAATTACTGTAAGAGTGTCTTGGATGACTTAAGAACGTAGTTTATATATTAGGAAATTTTGAACTTGAGAATTGTTTTTTAGAGCTATTTAACAGATGGATGTTCTAGAGAGTATAAAGGTGTTTTTTTTTTTTTCAGCAGCTTCCCTTTGCAATTTTCAATAAATTATTTCAAATTCCTTTACCTTTTAGAGCACTCGAAGTCGGCAAGGAGAAGAGAGAGATCCTGAAGTTGAACTTGAAGTAATGAATTAGTTACTTTTTTCTTCCTGATTTCACAAATCAGTATGTTGTTAACTTAAATCAGTAGTTCAACTTGTGAGAAGTGTGTGTCACCAGTGTTGCTGCTGCTCACATATCTGAGCTTTTCTAAATGTGGCCCTGAGCATAGCCCATCCTAGTAGGCTGGATTTTAAGCTCTGAAAAGCTTCTGGATTAATACTGCTGGGAGAATAATGATGCTGCTGCAATGCTGCCATTTATTTATCCATCTCTCAAGAAAAGATAATTAGCAAAGTAGATTACCAGTCCTCTGTCTTCTTCCCTCAGTTTCTTCCAACAGCATTTACCACTACTGGCAGCTTCCCTGTCAAAGGAAAAACTAGGAAGAAAAGATGAAAGCAGTGTAGCTCCTTCCAAAAAGAGTGATGATTAATGTATTTGATGTAGTTCATGTAGAAGGGTATGGATTTTCTTTCCCAATAACCTAATTTGTTCAGAAATAAGCCGTAATGTGGATTTTCAGGAAAAAAAAAAAAAAGAGAAAAAGTCAGTTTCTTGTAATAGCTTGTGACTGTTCACGGAAGCTGAAGTTGGAATGGCATTTGCATAGGAGTTAGCTATATAGCCAGTGGTTTTACTTTACTGAAAGTATCTCTATATTTTTTGTTAATGCTTTTCTGGCAGCAGCACAGATTTTTTTATATAAATTCTGTAACTCTTCTTCAGGAAAGTAGATAACCTGTTTTTAGGACTTGGGAGCATAATGTTGCAGGTTTATGAAAGGTATTTTAGTAAGTTTCAGGATTTAATTTTAATTGAGTGTATTGCTTAGTAATTTGAAGCATTTTTTCAATTACAGCATCAACAATGTTTTGCTGTGTTCAGCAGAGTAAAGTTTACCCGGGTACTATTGACTGTTCTAATAGCATTTACCAAAAAAGAGGTATGTTTATTTTTTTTTTGTGTGTGTTTTCATTATGATTCTTTCTCTAAAGTAGAAAAATTACTCTGTAAATTCTGTAAACCTGAGTTGATGTTGCTTCATGTGCAGGGTTGGGGAAGGCCTTATAGTAGCTATTGTCAGTTTCCGTTCAGTTTTTACGAAAACACATGAATGAGCAGTAACTGAGGCTAGTATGACCTTGTAGAGAGAGACAATAACACTTCTAGAACACGTAAAAAAAACACTTAAAGGTTTGAGATCACTCTTTTTACACTCACAAGAAAAACTTTTCTTTCTCAAGTCCTGTCTCTTTAGCAGTTACCTGACATTGGGCTGTATTGTGTCCATCTCTAGAGAATCGTTAGCTTCTCCATCCGTGTGGGTATTGAATTTATGTCTAGCTGCCTACAGGACAGTTTAAAAGACCTTTATTAAATTGTCAGGTCCAAATGTAATTGATAGACATCAATGTTCAAGAAAAAGGGATTGAGTAGTTGAGAAGAATTACATTCTAATCATTTGTAGAATAGAAATAAAACTGTGATAAGGAAGTGATTTGCTCTGATCTGCAAGCAAATTCTCTGTATTAATTGCTATGAGTTAATGATGTGTGCAAAACCAGTTCATCTTAGAGTCTGATTACTGTAAAAGTTATTAACTTCACAGTCTGTTTCGAATTGGTTTAGGTCTGTGTAGCAGCTTATTCTTGCAGTAGAACTGTGGATATAATAGGTGAATATTATGCGGAGTTATGGATCTTGTTCAGCTTCTGTTAGCTCTTTTGGAGGTCTTAAACTTTTTTTACGTTCACTGAAAGTACTCATAACTGTTCTCTGCCTTTCAGACAAGTGCAGTTGCAGAAGCTCAGAAACTGATGACTCAGGCAGCTGACTTGCTTTCTGCCATCCACAATTCATTACATCATGGTATCCAGGCACAGAATGATACCACTAAAGGAGGTAAGTATCAAATTTTATAATTTTATTCATTTCTTAAATATGTTGCCTTAATAAACTCCAATATTTAAGTGTATTTTTAAAAAATCACTGCTTATCTTGGACTAATAATACATGTTATACAAGCTGTTATAGATCTGCATTTTTATCTAAATTTTATTTCTCTAAAAGTTGGTTCTTTTGAAAGTAATGTTATCACTTCAAAGCCAGAAACCATGTGAGCTTTTGATAAAGTGTACTGCATTCCAAGTTAGTGCATATGCTATTTTAAGATAAGAAACACCACCTCACTTTCTGTACAAATAATTGCTAAGGTGTTGAGTTTTTTTAATAGTAATCATTATCTCAGCTGGGGAGTTTGTGTCACCAGAAATTAACTTTAAAAGTTCATTTTTGCTAGTGTAAATGTTTTTATTACACTTCAAAGTGAATTCTGAAAACACAGTTTATGTGCAGCTTTTCTCTCTCTCTCTCTCTCTTTCTCTCTCTCCCTCTTTCTTAGATCATCCCATTATGATGGGCTTTGAACCCCTTGTTAATCAGAGATTGCTGCCTCCAACTTTTCCTCGATATGCAAAAATAATTAAAAGGGAAGAAATGGTCAATTATTTTTCCAAACTAATAGATCGAATAAAAACTGTATGTGAAGTGGTCAACTTAACTAATTTGCACTGTATACTGGTAAGCATCAATATTTTGTATTTATAGCTAAACATGAGATCTTTCAATCTGACTTCTGAAAAATCATTCCATATATATGGTGTGGTTGCTCACTGCAGGAAAAGCTGTACTGTATCAATAAATCCTTCAGTATTTTCTATTGCTGTGTACTATTTCAGTACCTACTCTCTTCCATGATGCTTCGTTGTCGTCTTTTTTTTTTTTTTTTTTCAAAGACCTTTTCATTCAAAATTCCCATTTTCCCACTAACTGTTAAATAATAATGCATGGCAGAGACAGAACATAAGCACATTAATTTATATCTGGTTATTATTTCTTTGGTTGAAGAGCTGTATCTGCAATAGCAGAACATCATTCCTTGCTGTGTTCCTTATTCTGCATATGTGCCTGTAACACAATAGAGCACTTCAGACATTTGCATTTAAGCATGTTATTCCTTGGATAGACATAAAGCTAAGCATCTGCTTGTGTTCTTCCCTGAATAGAGATGCTGCCCTCAGTTACTGCCTGCATTTATTATAAAAGATTTAAATGCTTCAGATACTTCCTAACACAATTTGCAGACTCAAAAGAGCCACAGTTATGTCAGGTGTAGTTTAAGACCAAGCAAAAATCTTCTGTCTTCCTATTTTCTGTTACATTAATTAAAACAATATTTGAATGAAATAGCTGCTACTAATTAAACTTTGCAGTTTTGTTACATACCTGGTTCAGTGTTGCTGAGACCTGAGCTGTTTCACAGTATCTCTGTAATATTAACCGTTTAATTGTTGCATATGAAAAAAATAAGTCAAAACCCTTTGTTCTGTTCAGTAGTGGATAATTACTGAAGAAATAGATTTTAGCTTATATGTTCTGTTTTGTTCAAATTATTCATGCTTACTTTCTTAAAATTTGTATAAGCTATGTTATGTGCATGTCTGTGTTTGTGTATATATATAGGTGTATTTACACAATTGTGTGTGTGTGCAATGTGTACATAAAATGCAACACTGTCTCTCTCTCCCTTGTGCTCTCTCTCTCTTTATATATATAAAGTTGGATATTAAACTAACTGACTTGTCTTTTTTTTTTTTTTTTTTCCTAAATATAATTAGGATTTCTTCTGTGAATTTAGTGAGCAATCACCATGTGTTCTTTCAAGATCTCTGTTACAGGCAAGTTCTAATCTATGTTGTTGAGTAAAGTACTTAAGATTTTATGACAAATACAGATTCATCTTCTTATTTTAAATATTTAAATTATTTACATATCACTTAATAATATACAAGTTATAAACATTTTCTCGAGGTACTTAAGTATCAGACAAGTGGAGTTTAAGTTCTGATGTCATTTTTTCAAACATATTAACAAAATGTTTAGACCTTGTTAGTACATGCTAATTAGAGCACACTGTTGAACTTTATTCTCTGTCTTAGAACTGTACAGGCATTGTTATACTGTTCTGTACAGACTGCCTTAGTCTGGGACTGGTGTTTGTATTCAGTCTCCCTGTTGTGACTGAATTTCATATATAGAATGCCTATATTGCTGCAACAGTAACTGATGGTTAAAACACAACAGGCTTCTATTTTTTTTTCACTGCTTCACTTGCCTTGAAAGTCTATTATGTGTTCCTTAACTCAGAGTAAAATATACTTCCTTATAGGAGATTTTGATTCAAATAGGGTGTTCCTAAACATCAGATCCCCTTTGATCCTGATTAAGCCATGAATACATTTGATGGAAAATAACTATTGGCGAGTAAAACGTTTTCATAATGTGTGTGTGTGTGTGTTCTGACACTATGTGGGTGCCTGGCAGGAGAGTTTTTTCTTCAGCTGCTGGTAAACCATGTAAGAAAGGGACAGTGCACACTCATGGAGGAAAGTGGAATGAGCAGCAAACATAACCGATGAAAGCAGTAGTATCTATAGGATAGAGAAAAATCTGCATTAGGCCTATTTCTTTTCAGATTTGCCTTTTCTGCCTCCAGGGAAACTGCATAGCCTATTTTCTGTTAATCTTGAGAAAGAAACCATCTGTCTGATCAATTGTCTTTGAAGCCCAAGCAAAAATCAGTTTTCTTGTGCAGCTCACAGAGCTTTATTTGTATTATGGGAATACCACATAAATGACTGATCTCTTTATGCCTTTATTTCTGAGACCATCACCTTGAACCTAGCCAAATTAGTTTAATTTTTAAAGCAATCTTGCCAGTTTTTGATACAATTTAGGTACCATAACAGCTTCCTATTAGTAATTTCTGAAGCATTACTTTTAACTTAAAGAATGTTTCTAAAAACACTTTTTAACTTTCAGACTACATTTCTGGTAGATAACAAGAAGGTGTTTGGTACTCACCTCATGCAAGACATGGTAAAAGATGCTTTAAGGTCTTTTGTCAGTCCTCCAGTACTTTCTCCAAAGTAAGTGGATCTTGAATTGACTTGCATGTGTTTACATATATGATGAAAAATATTTCATATGAAGAACATGCATACTTCGTGCTTACTTGTGCTTATTCGTGAATAAATTTGTTTCTGTTGCTGCCTTCATGTTTCTTCTTGAATTTTGCACTATGTAGACTTGTAACATTTATATTGATATGTATGTATATTGGTATGTCCCTTCTAGGTGTTGTCTTTATAATAATCACCAGGCTAAGGACTACATTGATTCCTTTGTGACACACTGTGTTCGAGTAAGTGTTCATTCCTAATTACAGTAAATAAATGCATATATGAGTACTTCCTACCAAGATTTCCTACTTTTGAAAGTGCAGCCATTTCTTATAGATTCTTGATGTGAAGGCAAAATTGCAAAACTTTGCCATCTTGAAAATGAATACACTTTTGGAAAGCTGGTATAATAGCTATGGCTGCTTTTTTGCCTGTATTGTTCTTCCAAATTTTTCACTAACATTTTGACTAACGCTTCACATTATTAGAAATCCACTACCACAAAACAAATGCTTAGCACTAGGGTAAAAAATATTTTTACCTTCTCTTCTATTTGAAAATTAAAAAAAAAAAAAAAAAAAATGTTTGAAAAGGTTCTGTATTTATTGCTACAACACAGCACAATGAAAAGATCAGAAAATAGATTTAAGTAATTTCTATCTTCCCATAAGCAGCCTGTTCTGATCAGACTCCTCAGGGTTGCTCATTCATTCTCATGTTGACTTACGTAGAGAGAAGTAGGCACTTGCACTGGGGAGCTTGCACTCCCCAGGGAACCTAAAGGAACCCACCTCCTAATACAGATGTGTAGAACATGCCCAAGCAGACATCACAATACTCCTCCTCAAAGCAGTCTCAAAGTTGTGTTGAAAAATTAAAACTACACTTTGTTTCTTTCAGCCGTTCTGTAGTCTGATTCAAATCCATGGACACAACAGAGCTCGTCAGAGAGATAAACTGGGTCACATTCTCGAGGAATTTGCCACCCTCCAGGATGAGGTAATATCCCAGACAGCAGGCCAGCAAACCTATTGTTTGAGGTATATTTGTGCCCTACTGGAACATATGGTATTAGATTCTATGTAAAAGAAGCGACTCAAAGTAGTCTTTGGGGAAATCTGCTCTTGCATCTGCAGTCCAGTGGCAACTCCACTGCTTGTGCTCTTCTGTCCTTTTTGAAACTGTTGGTCTGCAAGATGTAAGCAGGGAGAGATGGGTGAGACGGATGTCCATCAGGTTCCTGGAATGCATTGAGGACTGCTTCCTGCTACAGATCCTCAATATGCCAAACAGGAACACCAAATTGCTAAATTTACTGCTTGCAAACTGGGAAGACTTAGTTAAGTTCTTAACTAATGGTGGCCTTGAATACAGCAATCATAACATTGTGGGGTTTAGGGTCTGGATGAGCGCACTGAAGACCAGTAGTAGGACAAATGCCTAGATTTTAGAAGAGCCAACTTCAGTATGCTTAACACCCATCTGTAAGGAATTTCACAGAATCACAGAACTGTAGGGGTTGGAAGAGACCTCAAAAGATGATCGGGTCCAACCCCTCTGCCAAAGCAGTTTCCTCAGAGCAGGCTGCCCAGGTAGGCGTCCAGACGGACCTTGAATATAAATTTTTTGTCTGTTGAGCTGAATTTGCTTATAGGCATGTAAGTAACATTTCTGATTTCTGATGGTTCTAGAGCACAGACGTGATAGTATCTGGAAAAACATTTCTGTTTTTAATCTGGAGCATAGCTTTGCTGACCCAATTTGTATTCAGATTTTGTAAAGATTTTATTTCTGGCAGAACTCAAATGCTCTTCCAGTCATATGTTCTTCCTTCCCTGTCTGTTATTGAGTAGTTTGTTTTGCTTTCTTTTTTGGTAGGCAGAAAAAGTAGATGCAGCACTTCATAGTATGTTACTGAAGCAGGAACCACAAAGGCAACATTTGGCATGCTTGGGCACCTGGGTCCTATATCATAACCTTCGTATTATGATACAGTATCTTCTGAGTGGCTTTGAGTTGGAACTTTACAGTATGCATGAATATTACTACATATATTGGTAAGAGGATGCCTTCTTGACAGTTCTTGGGGGAGGGCTGCTCCCACTGAGTTCTAGTTGCAAATATTTAAAATAGGGACTTCAATTATTACTTTTAATCTCAGGCTTGCTCAACACCCTGTTTAGTTACCTATTCATAACATTACAAGTGGAGAAGAAAAATCTATTGCTATTTTTTCTAGAGTTAATAATTAGCGTACTTAACATTTTATTGAAATAGTAATTGGTTCTCTATTTAGCTTTTGAAAACAGTATCTTCGAATGAAAATGGATGAAGAATACACTGTTTTTGGCAGAAGAGAATGCAGAAGGAAAACAATTTCCTTTATTCTTTTCTGTCTTTGTCCTACCGAGTTCAATAATCTCGTTGATCCCTTTAGCACTTTTAAAAAGAACTTCAGAGTTTTTAAGTTGTGACTGACATCTAAAAGGTGATTATGTAAAAACATAATGCTCTTTGAGCGTATTTGATGAGGTACCTGCATTTAGTCAGTGATCACACTATATGGAGTCAAAATACTTTTTTTTGTTTACCTCACTATCATTCATCTTCAGTCACATTAAATTATTTTTCATAGTAGATGTCTTGGTCCAAATCAGAACATTTTAAATAGTTAATTTTTTTTGGTTCAGCATTAAAAAATTGATTTTGAACCTTAAAGTACTTCTGAGAACTTTGATTCTGTACTTTGGAGTTTTTTTGTTGTTGTTTTTATGGAGCTACCAATAAAAAAAAGCTTTTACCATATAAGCTGTCAGCCTTCTTTCTGAGTGATGAGACAGGTTTAAATGACTTGAACTTCAGTGCATCTCATTGTTTCATTAGTGGACTAAACGTTAACTGGGAGAAGTAACACTACAGATAATTACCAGAAGATTGCAATATGCTCTAAGTATTACCTTAACAAGTAATACAAGGTTTTCTGCAACTTAATATTTTACCTGTCTGTATTTCCCCCTCAACTCCATTTTAATAAAACGGTTCTTAACCAAAACTATCACTTCAGCTGTTTTACCTCCTCACTTTAAGTGAAGAAAAGAAAAACATTAGAGGAGATCTGCAAATTTCTCAGTAATTTTTCTTCTGAGTTAAAACTTACGAAACTTTTTTGTTTTCATGTGCTCCAGATATGTAATTTCTGCGCTTTTTTCCCCCCATTCCTTGTGGTATGAAATCAGGTTACAGAATTGTTAGATCCACTGCCGCTCACTGAGAAATGTCTCTTAAAGAATTGTTAAAGATTTAAATATTAAGAGAAATTGCATGTGGATCTAGTGTTCCTGTGGGATTGGCCTTTTTTTTGTGATAATTTATGGGTTTTTAATGCTTGAAACAATTATTAGTAACCTTGTTTCTCAAAACAGCAATTCCTAACAAAACGAGAGACGTAGCATTTAGATAGCAAACCAAGCATTTTTTAAATGATGAGAGGGGAAGGAAGAATTCTAGAAAAAATAATCTTATATGGGTTTTGAAATAGTAAGTAACTTTCACATCACTTAGTAAACATAGATACACGCGTGCCTTGAGACTCTGTGTGGGGTCTTGTTTAATAAAACAACAAAATAACTTCGATTTCAGCAGTACACCTTCTTCAAAACAGGTGGATTTTAAATGTCCTAATAGTCTCTTACAATTAGTTCTTTGGCTGACTTAGCACTCAGTTAGGATATGTGCATTAAGATTTACACTGTGGTATGTAACAGCTACATACTGTTCCTTCCATAGGTATCTATCAGAGTTTCTGTATGCTTGGTTGATGTCAACACTGAGCCGTGCCGATAGCTCTCAAATGGCAGAAGAGAGAATAATGGAGGAACAACAGAAAGGCCGTAGTAGCAAGAAAACAAAGAAAAAGAAAAAAGGTATCTCAGGTGTAGAGTGTAACTCAGACTTTTTCTTCTCTTTTTGTGGCCATGTAGAACTAAAATTTAAAATTAATCAAGTGAATGCTTATGTGGGTGGGAAAAATTTCCTGAAGTTAATGAAGACTGAAAGTAAAGCATTTTAACTAAAAACATTCTCTGCATAAGAATTTTCCATATGTTTATTTCAGAATTGTTTTTTTTTTAAAAAAAAAAAAAAATCCCAAACCCATGTATATTCATAGCTTCACCAGGAGTATTATGTCTTAGATGCTGTAAGATGTAATTAACAGCACCAGAGCAATTGTCTTTGAAAAATACTGTATTTTTGCAATCTGTAATTCCTGGGGAGAAATGGTTTTTGTGACAAGCTTCTGTAGATAGGTACAAAAAACAAACTTCCAGTGTATTTCTGTAATTTCTCTTTGGCTTCAGAATGTTCAGAATGTTTCTTAATTTTACGGTGGTGAATTGCCCTATTTCAATTCAGTGGTAGTAATACTATGTGGAAACCTCATTCAAAAGTCAAGCTTTCTCAGATGTGTGTCAGAAAACAGGCGATGAGAAATTCTTTTCCTAAATCATAGCCAACTACTACTGTAGTCTGAGTGGTAAGCATGCTACTGAAGAGGCAGCTCAAACCAGTCTTAAAATAGCATTTAATACAGATTTGCCATGCTTAAGTGGCTATAAGATTGTGGTGTATTTGGAGTTACCTTAGCATTAACTCTGTAACTGTAACAAAGAAGTTCTACTATTCCTTCATTTTTGTGTTTATATATCCTTGTCTTCCACTCAAGGAGAACAAACAATTAGATATGAACAGCTCAAGATCATTTCAACTAAATTCCCTTTGCTCTAGAAATTTGGTAAATTACTACCAAATTTTATACTTTCTAAAAAGGTGCCAAATTTGTGGCCAGTTAAAACAGTGGAAGCTAAAGGTGAGCATCAAGGATTATTATTAGGGTAAGAATCTTTCTAGTTAAAAAGTTTTAACCTTCTAGTTTTAAATGTTTAAAAAATACAAAGATTAAGCAAACAGATCTCTCAACAACAAACTGTAAATTTTAGATTATTTAATGTAATACAGTGACATGCTAATGCCATTGACAGTCTGAACAGATTTATTCAATTGAAGGCAATATGCTGTTCCTGGGATGGTTACTAAGTTTGTCTCATGATATTTTGTATAATCGGGTCAGACAAGCAAAAATTTGTTCCTGTTATTTATGTTCCAGTTTCCTTTCATTATTTTTAATGATATTCAAGAATTACATCAGTTTCAGAAAATGTGAAGGAAATATTTTGATCTGATATACATGGGTGCTTATGTTGAATTTAAAAAAAATCTTTGTGAAATTTGCAGTTCGCCCTCTGAGTAGAGAGATCACCATGAGTCAAGCATACCAAAATATGTGTGCTGGGATGTACAAGGTAATTTATACATGCTTGCTGAATGAACAATGGCTTATTTTTTTTTTTAAATAAGGAGTATACATGCATGCCCTCTGTTTTTAGTGGGACCGGAAATTAATTTCAAGTTAATAATGTGATACAGTAAATTCTTTATTACTATTATCTCCTTCCAGTTACAGCTAAATCATAATTTCCACCTTGCTCACAGCAAAATACAACATAAAGCTAACACTTTTCACTGTACCCTGTCCTGTACTTTTTAGACAATGATCGCATTTGACATGGATGGCAAAGTAAGAAAGCCTAAGTTTGAGCTGGATAGTGAACAAGTGCGATACGAGCACAGGTTTGCTCCATTCAACAGTGTTATCACACCACCCCCAGTGCACTACCTGCAGTTTAAAGTGAGTAATCTTAAAACGTGGCACCACTCATTATTTTATAAAAATAATTTGTTTACCTGCTATAGACAATTTTGTCATTGTAAAAATTGCTGTTAACATCTTGAAGTTCACATTAAGGCTTACCTGGGCAACTGCACCTAGTGGGAAGTGTCCCTGTCCACGGCCAGGGGGTTTGAACTAGATGATCTTTAAGGTCCCTTCCAACCCAAACCATTCAATTTCTATTAGTCAAAATTGCAAGGATTTCTAGCTTTAGTTGCATGCAAGGAAAAATGTTTCCAATTCATAGTAAACTCAGACACTTAAAAATTGGTTGTCTTTGGCAGTTTGAGATGCTTGTGTTGGTTTGCATGAAAATAAAGTTTATTGAAAGTCCATTGACACGCTTTATGGTTGCGTTTTCCCTAGTAGAATGTTTTTATTACTGCAGCAAGCAAATAGAAAAATGAAACAAAACTAAATTTCAGTTTTAAATCACAGAAGAGCTGGTTAGAAGCTCTGTGGAGGCTTGTTCTGTCCAGTCTCCTCCCTGAAGTAGTATTACAGACCAAACCAGCTGTGTCTTTGTCTTAAAAGTCTGAAAAAAAATCCAGGGATATCTACAACCCGTTTAGGATAACCTGATCCCATACATTTTCAGATCCTCTTAGTCTTTGGATAACCTGATTCAGGGCTATGCTATTCACCTTTTCTCCTCATGTCCTGTTTGAAACTCTTAAGCTGCAATTTGTGGTCTTTCTCCTTGTGTTATATTGTGTGCCATTAACAGGGAGCTTAAGATCACCCTGTTGGTTTGGGTTCACTGTACCTAGTAACCAACAACATTCTACTGATTTGTGGGGTTATTCTGCGTTTATTCTGCCTCAGATACAGAAATTTGGACATTTCACATTGAACTTAGATTTCTGGTGGCCAGTCTTTTAAGTTTCTAAAGGTCTGTCTCATACTGAAACTGTACTATTTTGTATGCCAGCCACAATTCCTAATTTAGTGTCATGAACAGTTGCTGTGAAAATGAAGACTATCATGGCTTCCTCCCTTGTCACAGAAGTTTTTATCTCTGAGTAAAAAAGAGTTAAGGGATCAAAATTATGTATAATGAGGTTCTGAACAGTGTGAGTCTATCACTTGCCATAAGCATGCCTTGAGTAATTAACATTACATACATTAGTTCTCTTTTTTCCTCCTGTTTTTTTTCCTGCATTTTCACTTGCTGCTGCGTGGGACTAAAAAAGCAAGTGAATGTCAAGTTGTTCAGAACAGGGATAATTTTATCCAGAGTAGTACTTCGTTGCATTTTGTGGCACTATAATATGATCTTTAAATAATTTATTGCTTCTTGATATTTGCCTTTTAAAATAAATGTTTTCTACTTTACTGCTTATTCTTAAAATATTTAGTTGACATAACTTTTTTGTTCAATACCGTAATTTGTTTTCAATTAAGGTAAGAAAAATAAAATGCCTTGGCAACTGATCTTACTGTATCTTTATGTTTTTCTTTAACATGCTAGGAAATGTCTGATTTAAATAAGTACAGCCCCCCTCCTCAGTCAGCAGATCTCTACATGGCAGCTAGCAAACACTTCCAGCAAGCAAAAATGATTCTTGAGAATATTCCTAATCCAGACCATGAGGTAAGACTGAAATACTGGAAAAAGGAGTGATTGCTAATAACAGAATGAGTGTGCTTGTTTTTTAGCAGTATTTGTTTGAGATCCAGGGTGCCTTACGTGTACTCTGCTGAAGAGCAAAGCTGTACGTTCTGGTTACAGAGCAGACAGGAGGCTGGTGTCGCAGTGGTTCGTTTCAGTACATTTGATAATGAAATCCGGGTTGTGCTCCCTGCTTGAAAGCGTCTCCCTGCTGAGCATTTTAAATTATAGGTAGCAACTTATCTACGCTTGTTCGCTGCCTTCTGGCCACATTCAAAGAGCTTATCTTTTACCGAGAAGGTGACAGGTACATGTGCCTCACGTACCTGGAAACTGGTCCATTTTCCTTTAGAGATGGGAAAAATTGTTCTCAGCATCGTCAGGCTGGAAAGAGGATTTAAATCTGGCATTTGTTTCCTGGAGCAGTTTTCTCAGCAGTAATTGTAAACAGTGGTAGGAGTTCCTCCCTGTTTGTTCATAGCCTAAGAACTAAGTGGCTGTAACTGTATTTTGAAGTAAGGACACTGACTTGGTCACATCTGAGCAGGTTAAGAACAGTTACGGGATTAGGTTCTTCTGAGGATTTAGGAACCCCTGCCTGTTCTCTGGTTCCTGGTGGTGCTTACACAAGAGCTAGCTAGTTGAGGCTAACAGTAGTTCGAGGTAGTTCAAGTGTGCCCAGAGCACTTCCATGTAAATTCAGCCTGTTTGGTGCTTAAGTTGATCTTCATCAGGTTTGGATCAGTGTATGGGATAAGATACTGAGACTGTCTAAAGCTTTATTTGGACAAGTGCCTTAGAACTTGCCATAGTCTTAACAATCCTTGAACTTAACCATGGAAAGCAGTGATCTCTGAGGTCTGTTGAATAAAAAAAGTGAATATTAAGATAAATTAAGCGTATCAGTTGCATTAATTAAGTTCAAAGGATATCTAGAATGCCTTGATCTCATCTGAAATAAACTGGTGCTGGAAGAGGACTGCAAAATTGTTAGAGTATGTAAACATTTGAGTGTTATCCTTGAATTATTTTTGAGGTCATATGCTTCCACTTGAGAACTTCTTGCTTGTTTCTGTTTAGGTCAATCGAATCCTAAAAGTTGCTAAACCCAACATTGTGGTCATGAAGCTACTGGCAGGAGGTCACAAAAAAGACTCTAAGGTAAGAAAATTCCAGTTTAAATGAATGTGAAGTACAGTAGTAAATGCAATGCTACCACCAGTTTCTTAGAGCTGATTTAGCAGATTCAGGCCATAGTTAGAAATAGTTTGTTGTAGTTACTTAAATAAAGAAAAATCTCTTTTCAAATGTCTTTGAAACAACATTGGATAAAGCATGTGTGGGATGAACTTCAGGAGAGGGCCTTCAGGCCTTCCGGAGAGGGCCTTCAGGCTTCATGCTGAGAGGTGGGCACGGAAGAAGGAGGGACCACACTGAAGTAAGGCACACCAGTGCTCTACAACTTGGTGCCCATGCACGGGAGAGTGACTGGAATATCCAGAAATGGCTTGAAATATTTTCTGGATAGGGGAGAGCTGTGATTATTTTTTAAATCGCTTGCTATTTAAGTTTTCATCTATCTGCAGGGTGTACCTCATTTTGAATACAAAATTCAGAAGTGCTTCAATGTAAAAATTTGAACCTTTTCCTTCTAGGTACCTCCAGAATTTGACTTCTCCCCTCATAAATACTTTCCAGTTGTGAAGCTGGTTTGAAAGATGGGATTATTGTTAGGATACCTGAAGCATAATCAGACACCAGCTGTCAGATGGAGTATCTCGTGTTGTACCAACTGAGTGGGATCTCTGGGATAAAAGTATTATTTCATGAAATATCTCTAGTCTGCCTTCTTTCTATGACCTGAATGACAACTGCTGTTTTAAAGTGGTTTGTATAATGTTCTTACAGGTGAAGCTGATTTTAATCAACTGCATTGTTGAAGAATGTTGTACCTTGATTTTACTACAGATTTAATCATAAATCATTTTTATGAATGAACTCTGACAGAAAAATGGCATTTTAAAGATTTAGTAACACTCATGGCTGAATAAAAATATTGCAGTATAGTCTTATGTCTGTGAGGCACAGCTGAGCTACTGCAATTCTGCTTTGAACAAAGCCACTTGGAGAAATGGTCAGTTTCCATACTTTTGCCCAAACTGAATCAGATGTGCTCTTTTTGCAAGTAGAAGGGCTCGTCTCATTTCTTGCCACGTCCAGCAAGCTAGAACAATTTTATACAAATCAGAGCCAGATAAAAGCTAGGCTACTTCATTTAGCTCCTGCATTCAGTGACTTTATTTTACAGAGGTCAGTTGTGGAGGAGGTGTTTTGTCTCAAATGGAGGACATGTCCTTAAAGACAGCAAGAAATGGAGTAGGTTATTTCTTGTTTCTTTATGGCACTTGAGAATCTACATAGCTAGTACTAGAATAGGCAATAGCAACACTGGAACACAAGACACTAGGAGTGTATTTTAACTAATTTTCAGTGTAATTTCAATCCTGTTATAACTGCCAATGCAAAGGAAGGATTGCTAATATGTTCTGTTGCTTCATCAGCTCTTGCATGCCCTTAATTGTGTTGCTTTGACTACAGTGTTGCTGCTGAATACTGCTGCCTTCTCTAAGGGCTGGTAGGGATAGAAATCCCAAACAGGGGAAGCCCCAGTCCTACTCTTCCCATCCTGGAGGATTTCTTCCTCCTGTGCTTCCAGGTGTGAAACAAAGACAGGCTAGCTCCTGAGTTAAGCAGCCTTCTACTATAAGAGAACAGGAATGTTAAAAAGCTGACTTGCTTTTTGATGAACCATACTGCTGCAGAATGGTGCAGGGATGAGCTTTTAACTCCCTCTTGACTACGCAGGGGATTGTTTGTGTTTCTCATAACATGTATCAAGGAGTAATACCCCTTTAATGGAATCATATAAGCAACAGCACTGGTATGCTGTAACAGAAAAACAGGAAGGCACCTCTGAAATACAACAACCCTTTTGTCTGCCAGCAATCTGCAGCTTCCTGGAATGAGGAACTCTCAAGATGTACTGTTTCTCATTTCTCTGCTAAGGAGGTTGCATACTGTTTTACATGTTTGCTTATGTTGATTCATATACTTGAATGTTTCTATATCACTGCCGGAGGAATGAAAATCCTGGAAAATAATAGTTGTAAAGATGTTAGACTGGTAATAGTGCAGAACATGAAGAATCCATCTATCTTTTGCTGCTGCCTTGTAAGCAATCATAAAAATATTTCTTGTCTTCAAAGAAATCTTTAACTCAAGGGACAGCCTTTTATATTTTTCCAAAGGAAGCAGGAAGTGTGAGAGTACAAGTTCTACATCGTAGCACATTCACAGAACTCTAGAAACGTGAATGATCACCCTATCTCTTTTTCATTAATATCAGAGTTGAATCAACAGTACAGAACAAGATAGCGCACAGTAAAGATTATTTTTATTTTTAAATGATTATCTAAAATGGATCAGGCTTTGTTTTTAAAAAACATCAAGGACAGGTGTTAATTTAACCCCAGGAAGACTAGTCAATAAACTTTCCCTCCCTCATGCAAGTAAAAGTTTTAGTGATTAAACACTATGTAAACCACAGTTCCAAGTGAATCTCGTTTGTTCAACTAAAAGTAAGTCCTTGGACTTTAAAGTTTGGTACAAAGGTCCCTTGTCGATTAGAAATCTACCACCCTATTTACATTCCTGTAGCACTTAAAGTTATTGAGAATAAGACTGTATTCCATCACGGTTTTGAATATTGCTTTTACACAGGCTTTCAGACCCCTACTGTTAGAGTTAGACCATTTGTGAGTTGCACAGAGGAGGCTGTGTTTATGGGGAGGACACCATTCAGCTGGCTAGCAAGGAGCCTTGTCAGATTTTAGGTACTGTACAGAAGTACAGCGAGCAATTATCTTATAGGAGGGTGGCCAAACACGAACGGGCACTGGTTGATGCCCTGCGCCTGTCAGTGCTCAAGAGGCATTTAGACAATTTCCTTATTGATAGGTTTTAACATTTTATTAGCCCCAAGAGGTCAGGTGGTTGGACTTGATATTTGTAGGTCTGTTCTAACTGAACTATTTTAATTCTAAAAGAATTACCTGGCAATATATTAACAGAAATAATTTTTTGTTTGGCATTTTACCAGTTGCAAGTTAAAGCCATTCATTCAGCTTGAATACAGCATTTCATTGCACATTTCATACTGTTAAATGTAATAATCACTATTAAATTCCTGATTAACTTCATCTCAGCTACATAAGTTTACAGATCAAGTCCTAAAATAATGCCCGTTTTACTCTGAACACATGTAAACATTTTGATGTCAAAACATAACATGTTTTGCAAAAAAATAACTTAAAGCAAAAGAACCAGCATAACAGAAACATCCCAAGTTTCCCAGCATTTATCATTCTAAGATGCTCATTACCTCCTTTTCTCACTGCTTACAAATGTTTGTTATTACTTACTATAGTAGCCCAGCCCAGTAAAATCTGACTTAAATGGTAAAAAAGTAACAAAGAACTCAGTAATGGACAATTAGTGATTCTCTTAAAAGAATTCAAGTTACCTTTGGCAAGTCTGCAAGTGATCTGTCTGTGGATTTGTGTGTACTAGGCACTGTCTGACATGAGCTCTGCCTTCTTTTGACAACTGCTACTCTTTTCATTCACAAAAGAACCAACCCTCCACTTGCACATTTAGAAATCTTAAAGTACAGGAGCTGTAGCGCAGTACACACAAGAATGACACACCATGGAGGCTGTAATATGAAGTACATTGAGAGAAAGCCATGACAAGTCTTTATGTTCTCAAATGAAGTTGCTGTTTGGGAAGTTGGTCGTGTCTGTCTTCTGGTCCTACTGGTTGGTTCACATTCACAGACTGTTCAAAACGTGGGTATTGGTCTTAAGGACAGACAATCTTCAACACCGCTCACTACACGCAATGCAGGTAAGACTGAAGTTAAAGGTTGTTCTCGTGGCAGCGATGGGTATTTGAAGGCTATCTGAACTAGTTTTTAGTTTACGCTCAAAAAGATGCAGAAAAGACAAAGACTACAGAACATTAACAACATGATACATTGTGTAACACAGAACTTCACAACAACTACAGCATCTGTGAGAGAAAGTGAAATGTCTGGAAAATGCATAGTCTGGTTTGCTGCCTTCACAAGTCCAGCAGAGAAGATTATTCACTTTTTGAACAGCTGAATCTGCTGTTTTGTAAGGCAAACATTTGCTGTTCTACTCTTTAGAAGTTAGTGGCTAGATAAAGGGTAGATGTGGCACAACATTTCATCAAAAGTTCAGGAGTCTGTCTGACTGAATTCTGTGGAAGTTAGTGGTAATTGAATCATACTGCACTTCTGATTTTGTGAACAGGTGTCCAGCAAGGCTTTTGGGAAACTTCCCTGCCAATCTCTTGAGAAGATACTATTATCAGAATCTACTTTAAACTTAAAGCTAAGAACACAACCAAGACAGTGATTCATTTCTACAGATAATGTAAGCTAGGAGTTTCATTTATGAGACCAAGAAAGCTATATCATACTGCACAGTATCTAGAACTACAGTCATGCTGAGTCTACCTACACTGCAATAAAATGGTGTCAGAATTGGCGTAAGGGCAGACGGCAGCATGCATGGGCCATTTTTTATCTTTGACGTTTTGTCAAGGCAAGTTAGCTTACCCTCCCCTTTTAAAACTAGGTTGGGGATTTCTCTACTGCATTGATTAGGGGAAAAAATCTGTCCTTGCCTAAGGACTCTTTCCCATCTACCACCAATCCATGCACGCTGTGATTGTTTTATGACTGTACAAGTGACCTGACTTCAAAGTTACGCAGTTGTTGCTGGCTGGTCTCAATTTTATAATCAATAGGAAGGAAAGAGTCATAGCAGAGGTCAAGATGCTTTACAACAAGCCTTCAGAGATTTAACGATTTTTTTTTCACCACTGAAACAGTATTAACACTTTGCAACAAAATATTACTTCATTTGGGCCCTTATCGAAGAAGTCTTGAGAAGATAATCAAACATTTCTTAAATCACTTTGCTCTCATCCTTGCTGCATTTATAGGAAGAGGTGACTAAGTTGCATCATCAACTTCCCTTGTTCACAGCCTCTCTCGTTTTTCGATTTGGTCATATAAGTGGTTCTTCATATTTTCTTCAGAGTTTTGAACTAATTAGGAAAAAAAAAAAGACAAATTTTTTTAAGGCTCAGAAGTGATAGGTCTTCATCTAGAAAATTCTGAAAGGACTGTTAGTACTGCATGGCATAGTAAAGCTACAGATACTCCCCCTCCTCAACACACATTAAAAAATAGTTTTGGTAATGCTACATAGAAAATAGGTCACACTCAAAATTAGGGAAAGCTCATAGAACTAAGAAAAAAATAGCTGTATCTGCTACAGGGTAACATTCAAAAAATCATGGTAACATTTTCAGCTTGAATTAAAACATTCTTTTTTCCCTGTTTACCATTTGCAATGCCTGCAAGTGCTGCTTGCTTGTCCGTTTCTGATTCAGCTTCATTCTCATCTACATTGTAGTCAACGTTCTTGTCCTTCAATGCTTCCTGTGCCTGATTGTCTGGAAAAACATTACATTAAATGAGTTCTATGCTGCACAAGAGACAGTTACTGTAAATATCTAGCACAGAATTTATTTTGCTGTTGAATTAATTCCTATTTAAAGAGTACGTTTTAATATTATTTTTCCTTTTGAATAGAAAACCTTTGCTGTAAATCTTGTATAACACCCAAGATAACAATCTTTTGGGATTTGGAATAAAATTCAGTAATGCATTCAGATGGACAAAGAAAAAGCATTAAGCAATTTCAGAATACATTACATGACAGCCAAAGAAACAGTAAAACCTGAAGATGATGCTGAAAACGTGATGGAGTTGCTTTTAAATGTATTAGCATCACTGCCACAACATACCTCAGATTCCCCCTTTCTTGTTTTGGCTTGTCCACCAAACAGAAAGCTCTGAATACAGCATAAAAAGAGTACTTTACTATGTGCTAACTTGACAGAAAAGTGGTTTTCTGTAAAAGATTTTCTTCGCTCTGTCATGAATCATCCTGCTCCATACAACTTAATGTAGTAAAATTTGCTCAAGATGAAGATTTCTTAAAACAGATTGCTCAGAAGTAAAATTATTTCTGTCTGCTGAAGTCCTACCTTTATTTTTCAGTTTGCCGGCCAGAAAAAAACATAATGGCATAGAGGTTAAGAAAAAGAGAAGAGTTTCTAGATCTCAAGGAGAAAGAAAAGACAAACTATTTAAACAGCAAATGATTTAGAAACAGGCTTGAAAGCTTTTAGCCTTATATTGTCCATGTTCAGACCAAAACACCTACAGTAATAGGCCTAAAGGTCTCCAGATTTTAAAAGAAGCTTTAACAGACAGACTGCTTGGAGAACATAAAAGAAATCCATTTGTACTTGAGGTTCCTTTGGCTGCAAGGAACCTACACTATAAGTATGGTATTTTTGCTAAGCAATCAAGCCTGAAGAATACTGTGCTGGTCTTTCTGTCACAGAAACTGTGACCTTTCACAGGCTGCACCACAGAGTTTTTTCTTGCACTAATTTTTGGCTGATTTTTGCACCTGATTGTTCTGTTACTTCAATTAAAATGGAAACAGTTATTGTGTACAGTCACACCTCTTTGGAGAACTGCCTGCTCTGGCCAGCATCTTTTTGATGCAGTTGGAAAAATATTACTTCTGCAATGCAGATGAGATTATTTATCCCTGCCAAGTCCACTGTGGTAACATAATGCGTTGTATGAATGCATTCACTGGGTTGAAAAGCATACACAGCATTTCCTGTGGTCCATCAGACTGCTTGTTTACTGCCTGGGCTACCGATTCAATACTGCATCCTACAAGGAAGGGTGAAGGATTTCCACATTCAGAAGAGGTCGTAGCAAGGTCCTTAGGATAGATACTCCAGGTAGAAAGATAGATACACAAGACAGGCTGAGATGAGCTCAGCAGCAGCAAGGAACTGAGCCTGCATGAATGCTGTAAGCTTCAACTGCATCAGAAAATACTACTTTGTTCTGTGAAAAAGTGCTGATAGCCTTAAAAAAAACTGTTAACCATAAAAAGTGCTGATAATACTGGCAGCACCATGCTACACGCACGAACTGAAGTCTACCTAAGACTGAGTTCCTCAAGACAGGAGGATGTCTAGATCCTGGCCAGGTTTTGACAAGACATCAGTATCTCAGCACTGTGGAGACAAGGGATCACAGTCACACGTGGTAGATGCCAAAAAACATCACCTCTACTGACAACCTCCGATCTGCAATTTTGCAGACTCATGATAATAAACTTCAGATACCTGAAGTCTCAGGTGAACTTCCACTTGTGCTAGCGTATTTTCAAACGGGTAGCTAGCGTTTACACATCGACATTTTAAGATGACTGTGCGCAAAACATTAATGCAAAACATTAATATGTAGTATGTCTACTCATCAATGCTTTGACAATATGTCTCATCCTTTTTAAAAGCATTATAGTTTTACACAGTCTCAATACCAAGAAGTTTCTGGGACTAACATCCCCAGATACTGTGTGCAGACAATGGAGAGAGAGACAGAAAGGCTGTGACAGTGGTGCAGAAGAACCCAGCCTGTTGCATGTTCCCCTACCTAGGAAGAACCCAGGTAGCTCCTGTTGCACCAACAGAAGCCTCTGTCTTCACCCACTGGCTGTAGAAGTGTGCTGGGGATTAACTAACCTTTTCCCTCTCACGCTAACCTTTATGAAACCTTATACTAAGTCCAGCCATCTGCCATCCCTGTTTCAGAAACCATGCTCTATTCCAACACACAACACGCTACCAACCATCCTTTCCGGGGGGTGATGCACCCTGCTTAGCATCATAATTTAGGAGTTGCTCCCTCTCCACCTCCTCATTGGCAACCTGCTCTGTGGCTGGCTGTAATGCATCTTGCCCAGCTATGTGTTTTTCATCTTCAGCCGGGTTCAGTTCTTTCTCTGACTCAGGGGGCATCTCCTTTTGACCTGCAGCAGCCTTGACTGAACCCTGTGGGTGTTTCAGTTCACCAGAAAGTTTCTCCTCTTCTGCTTTAGGGTCCTGTTTTCTGATGGCAGCTAGGCCACTTATTCTTTCTGTAAACAATAAAAATGGTTGAGTAAAAAAAATATATTATCTTTCAGTGGCAGCAAAAGTTAAAAACCTTTAACAAATGCTGCTTTGTTTTTTTTACATTCAATTCTTATTTTTCTCTCAGTCATATCACATCCGAAGAGAAAGACAGAAGACAACCCATGTTTTTCAGACTGGGGACAGCTAAGAGATGAGTCTTGTAAAGTCTAGTGGCATTGTCTACTGTCAACATATTCACATTGCTACCTACTTAGAATGTTTGTATGTGGAGTTTAAAAAGTTTGGCAGGTGAAACAGAGCTGTTTAAATAAAAATTGCGATTTGCTACGCAATGTCAGGTTTCTGTGTGTTGCGTTTCATTATTGGCAATAAAACAGATCAGGTGTGCAAAAGCATCTCAGGACAAAGTAGTTACGTGGGCAGATTTTCAGCTAAACGAAGGCAAGAACAGCCTTCACAGAAGTGCAGGTAGGCTATTGCTTTCAGCAGACATTACCGCATCACTTTTCCTGTGTATTTGTATTTTTAACTAAAAAACAACAGGACAAAATTTACTCAAATAAATTATATGGAGATGTTGTCTTGAATTGCTCTAAAAATACTCCCAGGATTGTAATTTAAGATAGCATGAAAGAATAATTAAATAGGAAATTGGATTTCTTACACACAGTTCTCTGTGAGACTGATGCACAAGGCACATCCATTCAAATTAATAGTTTTTGAGAATTTAGTGCAATAAGCAACCACTGGGTTATCTGATCTGATCTCCTGCATATCATTTCCATTACTTGCATTTTGCTCATTGACAATACATGGAAAGCACAGGCATGCACGTGTTTAAAGCCTAACTTTCAGCCATTCTGTACAGAAGAGCAGCAGCCCAGATGCATCAAACTTACTAAAACCAGCAAATTTAAAACGTGCTTAAAAATCTTTGCATCAAAAAGCAAGGTATTTTCTCAACAGTACGTGAGCGATATGACTGTGATAAAATGATAACTGTTTTTATTTTCCTTTACATGCAACACGTCAATTCCAATATAACTGAACTAGCAGAAATTATAGTAATAAAAATACTTGAACAGATGCTAATTATACCCTCCTACAGCTAAAGGAAAATTGATTATAATTCAGCCTACCAGTGTCACTTTTCCATCTTAATTATTTTTAAGTGTTCCATTAAATTGCAAACTTTCTCACTCAAGTTCCTAAGATACCAGTGATTTCTATCTCACCTTGAGCCTGCAGAGGGTCTGTCTTTTTTACCATTAGTTCTTCTTTTGGTACATCATCGTCTTTCGGCTGTTCTGAGTCAGTCTGCTTGACCTCAGATGGCTTCAAGGCTGGCAGCTGACTATCAGCCTGTAAAGTGAATATACACAGATAGACACTGGTCTTAACATCTGTTCCTGGACTTGGAAGCTAAAATTAGATCAGAATCCATTCAATTTTCATTAGGGATTTAAAAAAAATCTAAACACTCAGAATTTTTTCTACTGTTGATGGAATTACAATCCTGATTATGCAGTGATATTTCTATATAAACAGCACGTTAACACATCACAAGAACTTAAGATACCATTAATTTAATTAAATCTGAGATTATTGTTCTTTCACCAGAAACACTACCTGTTATGCCATGAAGGCCACAGAACTGTAGTGCTGCGCATTTCTCTGCTATTGCCCTGCTACCACATCAGGGCTAGCAGAGCAATAAGAACAGACAGCATTAGCTACTGCTAGTACTAGGGCAGGTAAACCGAGTCCACGCATAATCAGTTAATCAAGGCTGTACAGAACTGGACTAAAGCTATGTTGAATGAAGGCTTCAGAGAAGATAAAACAAAACAAAACATACAAATCAACCAAGTAGACAACAGTATCTGTTTAACTGGATGAAGCTCACTTAAGGAAGAATTTTGAATTAAGGATTATTTAATGCTGGTACTAGACTGGTCTAAGAGTCTGACCCATATGACCTGTTTTAAGATTCATGACTTGTACACCATCTTGAAGATCTTATAACTCAGCAGTCAACATGTTCTGTGCTGCTTTTACTCATATGAGCATTTAGCTGGCCAAGAGCTATGTCAACTCAGTTCGTGCAAATTCAGTTCATGCAAACACGCGCGTGAAATGTGTCCAGAGGCCATGTTGCACTATTCCAGCATTAAAAAAAAAGTCTGTAATGAAACTGTTTGTCTTACATATTTACCTTGTAAAGATCCAGAGATAACAAGCGTACAGACATTTAGAGACAAACATTTCTATACCTGACTACGCAAATGAGTACGAAGCCCCATGGTGTAGAAAGTCATACAGTAGACAAAAAGCTTCCTGTTACAATTGTTGATAAACTGCAGCCACCTATTGTTCTAAACATGCCAATAAAATACTAGGTTGCCAAGTCTTCATATGGTCATTTGGAAAACATCTGCAGAAAGATGTGTTTAAATAATCAAGGTACTGAAGTTGCAGAGGATTTGTAGGACATGATTACTTGGCTATTTTGAAAATGTTTAAGCTCAGTTGAGGCCAGGCAGAACTAAAGACCTTGTTGGGTCAACACCATAAAGTCCAACATCAACAACAAATAATGTAACACTAACTCTTACGAAAGCTTGAGAAGCAATTATTACCACAGAAGATTTGGTAAATTTACTGCAATAGAACCCTATCTTCCTTCTAGTCATTAAAACCTGAAAAAGTTACATTTAAACATGCTTCTTTTTTACACATAACTAAGCATCTCCACCAGACACTGAACAAAAATCTATTTTCCACTTCAGGCTGGGGCACAAATACTTCCATAAAAATATGGAACCTGAACTTAACAGCTGCAATTCAGCTCTTAATTAGACACATAAGAGCTCTTAATTTACACTACCTTAAATATCTAACTCTGTAATTTTTAGTGATAGTGTTGAATAGATGAAGTGTTTATGCAGAAAAAATTTAAGTTGAAGCGGTTGGTCTTCTTGCTAAAAAAAATAACTTAAACACGTAAGAGAGAAATTAATACAGACATTATATATATATCCCTCAACCGAGGAGCAGGCATCAGTCCTCAAAAGACCGAGCTGTAAGAGTAGCTGTGTATTTATTAACTAACCAACAGAGAAAATTCCATCCTCTTTCTCTGATTTATTTTAACCCTGACCTTTCCAGGACATAAGCATGTACATCTTGCAAATTCTGCCTGAAAAAAAGGAAACCATGCTAGCTCAGTCACTGTGATCTGTAAAAACAGGAATTATTCCAGCTAAAAACTCTGGTTAAAAACATTCATGGCAATAAATAACTCATCCTCTGTACAAGCAGAAGTTGCAATCCTTGGGCAAACAAGCTACTGAGAAAGTTCCAGCTTGACATAAAAGGCACTATCACAGACACTAAGAAACAAAAGAAAAGAGAATTTATTTTGGCTACAGATGTATCAGTGGTTATCTCAGCTGGGACCAACCCATCTGTAGATTGAAAGGAGGACTAGTAAAATGCAGCAATGACTGCCTTCAGCTATGGGACTTGCTGAAGGAGGCTCTAAGTGTGTTGCAGAGGGGCTTCAGCCAAGCTTCCCAGGTGCCAGGCTGGAACTGGTAAACAAACCACATCTGGCACAAGCAACATTAATGAAAATCTGCTGCAAGGCAACACTAGAAATTGAGTTGATCACCTCTTTCGTATGCTCTTCCCCATATCAACTTTCCAAATGGTTTGTGTTTTCCATCTTTCAATCAAATAAGAGGCATTTGCTGTACAAGGTTTCCCTAGCCATGTCCAAATGATGGGTTTGTTATTTACTCACTTACCTGGCACTTTTGATAAAAATTACTGAGTTAGACAAACAAGAACTTTCACTTTCTTCTAAAGGGATAAATGGCTAGCATTTACTCTCTCTAATGTTTCATTCCTTTTGCAGTTCTCTCAGATAACATGGGTTCCCAGGATAAAAGGTCACAGCTTCAGCAGTTCTCTATTCCCCCTTTTTACATAGAGTTTGAAGAGAACAGAACAGAGACTGGAACCATTATCTGAACCCCAGGGGTCAACGAGAAGATGTTTCAGCCATTTTCTCCCAACCATTTCTAGCTATTTGCAAAACCCAGACTCAGCTCCCAATGCTTTACCCTTTCCACTTACTAAGTCACCAAATTGTTTCTCCAAGTGGCCTTTTCCTAGGCAAGGAGTAAAAGACAGACACTACCTGAACTCCCTGGCCTTTGCAATGAGAGTTGGCCACTCATATATGGCAAGAAGGCCCAACTGCAGTCACATGTAAAAATGTAGCATCAGCCACAGGTGCTTGTAGTCTTGATGAAAGGGTACATCCAAATAAATTGTTGTACGTCCAAATAAATTAGCTGCCTTTTCACTCAGGAGTTTCACTACCTGTTTCCAGGGCTGTTTGTAGCAAGCTTAACCACTCAAGTCCTACACCTGATTAACCCCACGTCACTGAAGAAACAGCAGTAATTCACATGCCAAGACAACACGACCATTTGATATTTCTTTTTCTCAGTATTTTTCCCACCCTCCGCACCCCAGGAGGAAAGACTGGGTGGGCACACTGCCACCCCCTCTGGCAACCCTGCACTATTCCAGTGATACTGCTCAAAGTACATAGAGCAACGCTTTTCGTGCCTTTTTGATTCAGAATAACCAAAATCAAACAGCTAAAACATTTGATCTCCCCCTCACTTCCACTGCAGAAGTCTGAAATTTGTGCTCATGTGGAAATTCATGGCACTTCATACCTATTGACAAACCTCAAAGTCTCTAGTGAGGACCTATGGACTACAGTATCATATTCGAGGCTTGCTTGTACTCTGAAATGATTCACAGTACATTTATCTTCATCACGTATCCTCATTCAACACACAAAGCTTTGTAAAGTCCTTTACCAAAGTCAAAAGCACCAAAGCTCAGCAGCACAAATATTCTTGAAAGGGCTCCTCACCACTCTCATTATCAGCTCCTGAGCTCTGCCCAACTCAGAGAGACAGTAATTTGGAGCACAGCAAGGTCTCCTGCAGCCTCTGCCTTGTTCTGTATCCAGAATCTCTAAATTTCACATAAATCAGAAACATTCAACAGATGTGAATCAGAGCAGTACAAAACTTAATGAGATGAGCTAATGTTAGCTGAAGACAGCAGAAAGGAGGAGAACAACTTAAGAATTACATAGAAAAAGATTTATAAGAAACTACCTCCACCATACCTGGCCACTTTTTTTGGAATCTTCTGGGAAGTCTTTGTTTTCTCTGACTTGTGATACATCACTGCCTTTTTTTGTGATCTCATTTATCCTTTCTTCACATTGTTCTTTTAATTCTTTCATCTGGCTGATGCACTGTGACCTGGAGAAAACATGAACACGTGAGTAGTCATCCATATCCATGAAATAACTCTTCTAAAATGTTGTTTTTGCAACGTTATTTATTCCATTCCTTTTATTTATTTATTTTTAAAATCTTCTTAGTTCTATTACCTGTGCTTACATTTGAGAAGTCCATAGAAACAAAAGAGGATATTAACCTGTGTCCTAGAGACAAACTCAAGTTGCAGGTGGTCCACGTTCCACTTTAAGAAATTAAATTGCTTTTGCTATACCAGCTTAACAAGCTGGACAGATTTTCTTGTCTTTGACTAATGAGTCCATTTCAGTTAAGTCAAAATCAGTTTTGATCCTTGAAAATATTCAGTTATGATAACAGAAATACATATTTGGGTTTTAGATACAAAGAGGAAATAGCAAAGTACTAGGTCAAATCAGAAGCAGATGCAAGCTACTGCTAGCAAACCAAACACACCCTTTCTCAGTATTCCAGCAAGGTGCAGTGCTGTAAGACAAAAAAATGCTACAGAAAGGAGGTCTTTGGTAGCTATGATGAGTTCCAACAGGGGTGTTTCTTAAAGAGGACAGCACTTATTATTTTATATATAAATTTAACAGTTACACAGTGCTACTAGTGCCTCATCTGTCATAACACTAAGGGTCTGCTGCTTGCAGCTGTGTAGCCAGCCACTCTCCCATGGTCATAGAAAATGAACAGTGTAGCGAAGAAAGTGTAGCTTCTTGACTGAGACAACAACTGCTTTTGTGGATTACCAAAGGGAGATTGCAGGAGACAGTGCACCTGCCTTAGGACCGATAGAAGGCAGACAAGTTAGCGGCTTAGCTCCTGTTCATCTAATGCTTGGCTGAATTATCATTCCTGTCTCTGCTCCTTCCCTGACCTAAACAAACCCATCTAAGTAGTACAGTTTCATCTCTGTAACTTGTTTATCCCTTCACCTCGAGCCTGCTGTGATCCTGGAGATGTTTCCTCCAGATCTGATCTTCTTCTGCTAAACAAGATGTAGTTGAAAACATGTCACAGGAGAGGCGCAATAAACCTGAGTTTCCAGACACCAGGCTTACTACATTTACTTTGTATCACTTCCCTGCACATGCTTATCAATCCAGTAGTTCAAGGATTTACCACTCATGTGGAGCATGACAGCACAGCACATACACTTAAAGATCCATTTATTCTTGATGACCACAGCCTTCCAAGGAGGACACTAGAAAACAGATACTCTTCTCCAGCTAGCAAAAACCATCAACAAAGGTCCAGCAGTCCCAGCTAAGTCACAGCTGCGGCACACAAGAAACTTCAAGGGGAAAAAATAGCTTGATTGACATGTAAGTGCAACACAGCTTAATAAAAGGCTGGTACAAACTTAAATCTCCAACTTCCTTTTACTTTTATAAGTCCCGAATTATTAGAAATCCACCAATATATTCCATCTGGGTCATCACTATTAAATGAGTAACAACGTCTCAAAAAAAAAAAAAACACATACTACATAAACAACTGACAATCAGTAAACATCCCAAATGCGGTAATACAAATCCTTAACTCTTAATTCATGGAAATGAAGAACAAACAAAGAAACTAATTTTTTAAAAAAAGGTATTTAAAGTTTTCAAGTTTGGCCTGCAAAATTCAGGTTCTTTGATTAACACGTTGAGCTTCTAGTCAGAATTCCTAAAAAAAATCTGGCTAAAATGTGACTGTTGGAAAACTACATATCACTAGAACAATACATGCTGATGTAAATCCTTATGACAACATACAAACACCAAATTTTGTTGTTGTTTTTTTTTTCTACCAGCACACCAGAGGGGAGAACACTAGTGAGGAGACAAGAACATTACTGAACGGAAAGAAGCCATGAAAAATTCCTAGAAATAGCAAAAATGCGTGTTATATTA
>CM021797.1:42687714-42707587 GCA_011076525.1 Nettapus auritus
GCAAGTACTCACGTTCAGTTATCCATGCTTCACTATTCAAGGAGAAATCTCAACTAAAAAAACATGGCTATGTACAAAGTGCACTGCAGAACTGTAACTCTATCAGAAGTTTGCTGTGTGACCTCCACAACTCAGTGAGGTACAGCTTCTCAAAGGGTACTTCAAACTTCAGCATTTAGCCTATTTGTGTTGCCATTTCCCCCAGCTCTTAAATGAGAATATTGCTACCTTTCTCTTCCTGCACTGGAAGGAACGTGAAGTGTGTGAGAAAGCTGTGCATACTGAGATGTTGGGCAATGCAAGGACTACACTCTTCTCCAAGATCGACCACGAGCAATTTTGTGTCAGGTGCTGCTTTCATCTTAAAACTGCACATCTACTGACAGTGATCACAAGAATACTTAGGGTTATAACTGAATCACTTACAACTCCAGAAGCCATTATTTAGAAAGAGCATACTTACAGGTCGTATGAGAACTTCCTCTGAAGGTTAGTCTGGTTCTTCTGAAACCGGTAAACATCCAGCTGTAGTTTTCCATATTCTGTCTGTAACTCTTTCAAGTGTTCTGATCGTAACAGGATTAAAATATGTATTAAAATACACACACACACATATACCTAGATATATTACAACAATGTATGTTACATAAATATCACACAACAGATCTGTCAGTAATACGCTAGCTCTTATGTCATTACATTTTGTACACAGAAGCATTGACAATTGCTAAACTGATTCATCAAAGACGCACTGGACTGGGTATGATTAAACAGCCTTTCAGATGAACATCTACGTCATGAAGCTTTTGTTAATATTTTGACCTCCTTTTCTTCATTAGGAATACTCTAACTTGTTTGCAAACACTTGTTCTGCTAGATTTCAGCCCCAAAAGTATTCAGGTCTATGAAAGACTGATCAGAACATAGTATGAAATAACTTTCATATTAATTAGCTATCAGAAGACCATGTTTCCAATTCTTACCTGAATAACACACATTTTACTATTAGATTCCCCTGTTTTTGAGGAATGTAAGATTCATCTTTTTTTTTTCTTGTTGTTAGAAGAATAATCATCATGCTCTAGCGCTACAAATACATTCTGATAGAAGGCTTTGTGAGAGGACATCAGAAGAACTGTCAATACATTTATTTGCCTGTTTATAAAACTTATGATGAGCTCTCCAGACATCTGAGGCATAAATTGCTAACAATATTTGGGAGTACAAACAGGAACTGAAAGGAAGTAGACTACATTTTCTTGTTTATTATATGAATTTGAAAATTCTCTTAGAGCTAAAACCAGTGACCCAAACTCCTCAGAGAGGAATACAAACATAAGCTATAAAAAGTGGAATGAAAAATACATTAACAATACTTACAGAAGCTAGTTTTATTTCATATCATTTTTACATCATTAGCATTTAGGGATCAGGAGTACTACATTAAGCACTACATGGACAAATACAGATTAAGAGCAGCCCTGAGGAGAAGGACCTGGGGGTGTTGGTTGATGAGAGGTTCAACATGAGCCAGCAATGTGTGCTTGCAGCCCAGAAAGCCAACCGTATCCTGGGCTGCATCATAAGAAGCGTGGCCAGCAACGTGTGGGAGGGGATTGTCCCCCTCTGCTCTGCTCTCATGAGACCTCACCTGGAGCACTGAGTTCAGCTCTGGGGCCCCCAGCACAAGAAGGACATGGACCTGTTCAAGCAGGTCCAGAGGAGGGCCATGAGGATGATGAGGGCTGGGGCACCTCTATGAAGACAGTTTGAGGGAGTTGGGGTTCAGCCTGGAGAAGAGAAGGCTCTGGGGAGACCTTGTAGTGGCCTTCCTGTACCTGAAGGGGGCCTACAGAAAAGCTGGGGAGCTTCATCAGGGTGTGGACTGATAGTACAAGGAGTAACGGCTTTATACTTAGGGTTGATTTAGATTAGATTCTCAAAATAAATTCTTTACTGAGAGGGTGGTGAAGCACTGGAACAGGTTTCCCAGCAAAGCCATGGATGCCCCATCCCTGGAAGAGTTTAAGGCCAGGTTGGATGGGGCTTTGAGCAACCTGGTCTGGTGGGAGGTGTCCCTGCCCACTACCGGAATTCGTTGGATTTAGATTATCTGTAAGGTCCCTTCCAATCCAAACCATCCTATGCTCCTGTGAAATCCCTCTGGTGTTGAGGCGTATGGAGACTGACAGACCACTGAACTGGAAGTGTGCAGATGCAGGATCAAAGTCACGGCAGCTCCTGCACCCTCCCCACAACTTGAAGGAAGGCAGCATTCCTAGTAGACACTGGAATAACACAAGCCTTAAAGACCAATATGAGAGTGATACAGGGGGTATTATATCATACCTTGTAGACTCTGGATTAATCGTTCATTTGTTGTGATGTTGTTCATCAGCACTGCCTGGAAAGCACAAAACAGAAAACAATGTTTTAATTGCAAAGGGCCTGTGTTACCATTAAGGTTATAAACAACAACAACCAAAGCACTTAAAACAGGATTTTTAATCTGTGAGTCCTAAGTTACACCAAACACAAAAACTTTATTAGCTGCTCCAGAGATTTATTATTACAAACAAGCACTTATTTTAACCCAGATTTCCCAGCATACATACAGAAAGAAACAGCTATCACTGCACGGATATCACAAACAAAAGTAGGGAGAATTTACAGAGCCCTCTGCTAAAATTGCTTGCTGCTACATTCTGGTTTAATCTTACTCCATGAAAGAGAATACCTTGTAATATAACTTGCTGTTAACTCCTGCTCACCTGCACTCAGGAACACAAGAATGAGACGGAAAGCGTAAGCGAACTCTGCAAAAGCAACTAGAAGCCTTTGCCTTGTATCACATTTCTAATTATCCACTCCTGCTTTGGTAAGAAAGCACTGCTTAGTGTTCCTCCATTCCAGCACTTTGCGCTCACTGTCTCTCTCTGAAGAAGCACTCAACATATGAACACGACTCGTCCCTTTCTCCCCCCACTCGCCCTCTCCCAATGCGAATACAAATGCCCCAAAACACCAGAATATTCACTGAACTAACATGAGCCTAAATGAAAATAATTCTTCTGAGCCAAATATCAACCTAACTCATATTTAACATTCAGAAGCCTGGTCCAGGAGTCTTAAAGATGAGATCCACTGATCCTTCAGCAGTGATCCAGTCTCAAGAGCACATTTCTTCCTTTTTATTGCAATTTTGTAGATACCAGCTTTCCCAGGAAACCCCTATATTCTGCAGGTGTCTGAGGTCAGGATACATCGAGCCCACAGTTTCCCAAAGCTGCTGCTCACGTACATCACGTGAGCAGCCTCATCTCTTCAAAGGAAAAATAAAAAATAAAAAGTGCCTACATTCATTCTGCCTGCCCATGTCATGCCAGTCAATGCTGCCAGTCAGTGCCTATTTTCTTGAAGACTACAGTAACAAGCATTAACTGATGAGGAGAAGGACAGTGTTCAATCAATCCAAATGAGATAACATAGCAGAGGCCTGGATTTGTCTTTTGTCCACCCCTTGAAAAGTCCCAATTCAAAGAAGCGGCCATTCATGTCCGGATGAAGAGGCAGACATTTTCAGCCCAGTAAGAGAAGTATTCTTACACCGTCCTATACATACATTCAGTCCACAAACACGGCTGTGAAACCTCAAAATCAAAATCAAAAATAGTAATGACGTGAAAAACAGCACATACTTAGGATCACCTCCTATCTACCTACCTTCTCCTTTCTTATAGAACAGGGTAAAAAAGGTTCTGGATTTGTTTTCACTGGTTTACTGGAAAAAGTATTACAGGTTGACATGGCCATTTTGTGTTCAGACGGATTTTTGTTTGTTCTTTAATGAAACCCCCAAATACCAGAACCATTTATTTCATTTTGACTGTGAAGAAGACAAGAAAGAGTTAAATGTTTTGTACCTAAGGACAGCAATAACTGTGATTAGCTGATGTACAGAAAAGTGAAAAAGTCTCCTTGAAACATTAAGAAATAAATACGTATCTTACTCGTTTGGACTCCATAAATCCAAATCAAATAAAACTTCCTTTTGACAATGCCACACCTACCTTCCTGAATTTGAGGGTAAGAGTACAGGAAGAAATCATGGAAATCTATTCACCTGTTTAACTTGAGCAGAAATGCTGTTTAATAATTTACAGGGCAGTGTTTCAACTGCCAGTTTTCTATCTGACTGTATCAATAGCTTCAGGCTTTCCATTCTTCCTCCTGCCATGCAAACATTAGCTAATCTTTGCTTCATAGCTGTGAATTAGGCAGATACTACTTTACTTTTCAAACTGCAGGGAAACAGTCAGCAAACACAAGCCTAAGCTCAGAGCTAGGGAAAAAAAAAAAATACATTTTAAATCTCATTGATCCCACAGAACAATACCTGTAATCCCTAGCAGTGATTATTCAGCTTCAGGATACTCGGTATTTCGCCGTATCACAGTCTGATCTCTGAGTGTGGGAGTAACTCTGTTAGACAGAACCAGCTTGTTGTGCTTGCATGCATGCCTTGCACAGAAGACCTCGCAACTATCAGACAGGAGAGGTCAGTCTCCAGCTTGGGGGTCCCTGTGGTGGACAGCAAGCCCTCAGAAACCAAACAGAAAGCCACGCTGCCACCAGCAAATAATGGAAAAATCTTGCTACAGCTGGACAGCAAATGTTTTAATGACAACTGAGAGATATTTTTTATTTACCAATGAACATGTCTATGTAAGTCATATTCTACTAAAGAAGCACAAACGTTAAAGGTATTATTACTTAGAAAAATAGAAACACACAGAAATGGATGCATGGAAGCACTGAGATAAACTATCTCAAAGAGAATGTTTTGGGCACATACTCTGAACTACACACAAGCATTTCATCAGACTAATGCCTTATACAGCAGTTGCAATAGACGTCCTCCCGGGAAGCATACTACACTAGCTCCTTCAGCACTGGCTGTATATGGCTTCCAATACCATCGTAAAACAAGCCAGCCCCAGCACCCTGAGCCGATGTATGTGTTTGCCAACAATAACCGAACTTAGCATATCCAGGCACATGAGATTCCTGATGGAAAAAGGAATAAAAGAGCGAAGTAGCTGAGAAGAGTAAATATTTGTTTCAGAACTAAAACCAGTAAAAAGGGGCTGTGCACTCACAAGGAGAAAAAGGTCTGACACAGCATCAGTGATCTTAAGCTGCACATACTCTACAGTTCCGCTGTCGGGGTGCCTACGGTTCAGCCAGTCCCAGACCATCCATTTTTTCTTCACCATATTGAAACACAATTTAAAATGAGATACTCTCTAGATGTATGCTGTACCAGTTACGAGTAAGCAGACTGATTTCTCTCGCTAATTCAGAAACACCACATGGCAGCAAGTAAAGCAGGGGGCAAGGCAGTGCCTGCTTTTCCTTAAAACTTTCCAGAACTAGGAGATATGACACTGTTTCTTTTAAGAACAGAAACAAAACATACACAGGTGCCTCTTCCTCTTCACAGCAGGCTTTTCTTCTCCCTCTTCCCCCTGTCCACTGTCACCCTGTTTCGTAGAGTCCACTCTCAGCACACCAACAAGTACTTTGCCTCGGAATGCTGCACTAGGAATTGAGATTTTCCCAGAGGGAAGGATGAGAGCAGCTGTGGCCAGTGTTAAACGAGTAATAGTGACATATTTTTCACCCGCAGCACACAAAGCTTGCTGCTCTTCCTCAGTAAAACAGGGCATGGGTTGCAGTAGCATCACAGAAATCCACAGAAAATGAAAATTGCAGAAGTATGATCTAACAGTTAAAACTAAAAAGAGGTTACATGTGTTGTTCTGTTGCTACACTCTTCAAAAAGACTACTGTGGGTGTGTACATCTCAGAAACTACAAGTCCTGAAAAGCAACCATACTGGATGTTGTTCTGCTTTAGAAAATTGTTTATGGATTACAAACAGCCCTTTTGCACTCCCGATTCCTTATTTGTTGTTACTGAGAGTTCACATAAGCTCTCTTGATCTCTCCAGTCTATTTTTGTATGCAATTCCAGAAGCCATTGGTTAAACCTACATTAATCCTCAAAAGGTCAAACAGATTTTTTTTAAAAGCAGACTGGTTACAGAAATGTTTTAGACGTACTCAGATGTAGGAGAAGAATTATGACAGCAACTACCCAGAATTACATTGCCTCAGTGAATGGTGAGCCCATGGGGTATTTCAGGCTCCAATCTCCTACCTTTTGTGCCTTTGCTCTTGAAGTAGCACAGGGGCAGTGTAACTAGAAAAGGAGGCAGATGTTAACTCTCAGTGGCTGTCACATTGCCTCTAGCAATGACTTCAACTTGCAGAGTATCTTACTGGTACGTAAGTTTGGAACAAAACTAACTCAGTGGCTTAATTATCCTTGTCGTATTATCAGCATATCACTACATCCTTATCCATATAATCAGCAGAGTAATAAGATGCAGTGACCAGAGACGAACTGCAATTAATCTGGGTCTCAAATCTTATCTGAGAGTTGCTTTTGTAAGAAGACCAGATTGTGATGGTTTGCCTCTGTACAGATTTTTTTTTTTTTTTTTGTATCCAGATGCCCTATAAATTCTCCCTGAAAAAGAGTAGGTTTTCTTTTTGAGACAGACCATTCACTTCTACACATCAGCACTTTCACTCTTCTTATTTAAGAACAGCAATGAAAATTAAAACAAAATCCTGTTTATCTTTCAAAGATCTGTCTAGTTACATTCAAAGAGTTTGTATTACCTGGAAAGAGAGCTGAGTAACTCAGGGTTTGGACTGCATTCATCCCTACTGGAAAAGGTAAATACTTGCTGCTAATCCCCAGGGAGGGGAATAAAGTTCAGTTCAAGGACTGAGGTTTGTATAACCAGAAAGAGTGAATTTACTTGTCCCCCAGGAATCCATGGAGACAAAAACAAGAATACGCATTTGTGTCTGTATACAAATATTTACGTATGCACATGTGCATACACAACACACATTTATACATATGTATATACGGATAAACACACAAAAAAGCTCAGAAATAGTCTTTTCATATATTCTACATCCTGTTGTTAAATAACCACTGATGCTGAAGAGCTTCTTCAGATTAAGGTCCTTAGCAAAGAGATGGAAGCTTTCCTTCTCTTCCACCACCACTGCCACATCAGGGGTGCTTCTAATTTATGGTGGATGAATCCATGCCAACTTGGTTGATGACATCCTTTGACAAATATAGTTTTCCAGTAAAGCACTGATCCCTACTCATGCTGCAGAGTTGGAAAACAAACAGTATCTGTGTGGGATGTTTGTTCATGTGTCACAACAAGAGCAAATTCTAAAATTGCCATGAAGTGGTACACGGACACATACATGCTCGTTCTAGCACTTCATCTCCTGAGACTTGCTGTTTTCCAGTCATGAAAAGAAGAAGAGAAGAAATAATTCCATTGAATCACTTTTATCTAATGTTTTCTACAGTGACAGCTCCTGGGATTTTTAACAGCAAACTTTACAGAATATTCCAAGCAGGTTGGTAGAACTTACGGGTGAGAATTAGAGGCCAAACCAACAAAGGAAACCTCATGATAGGTGTTTACTACCATCTGATCAAGAGGAGAACACTGATGAATTGCTCTTCCCTCAACTACAAAAAGCATTATGCTCACAGATCCTGGTCCTGATGGGGAACATCGACCAACCTGACACCTGTTGGAAAAGCAGGACAACAATCAGAGGACTCCCAGAGGACAGTTTCTTAATCCAGGTTACAGAGGAACCAGAGGAATAGCTTTACTGGACCTGCTGCTCACTAACACAGATAACATAATTGGGAGGGGGAGTAGGAGAGAGGTCAGTACAGGTGGCAGCCTGGGTTGCAGTGCTTATGCCCTGACAGACTTCATAATCTCAAAGAGCATTGGCTGGGCAAAGAGCAAAGTTAAGACCTTTAATTTTAGGAAAAAAACTTCACCTGTTTAAGGAAATAGTGAATGCAATCCTGTGGGAAACGGCCTTTAGGGTCACTGAAGCAGAAAAACGTTGTCAGCTCTTCAAGGATATTTTTCTTCAAGCACGATAGTTCTTGATCCTCAAGTGCAAGAAATTAGGTAAGGAAGGTGTGAAACCAGCACGGCTGCATAAACACCTCCTGGCTGAACTGAAGAGCAAGAAGGAAATGCATTCGCACTGGAAACATGAACACACATCTTGGGAACAATATAGGAATGCTGCCCGAGCATGTAGAGATGCGATTATGAAAGCCAAGGCACAGATGGAACTGAACCAGGTGAGCAATGTGAAAAATAACAAGAAGGGCTTCTGCAGGTGCATTGTTCAGAAAAGGAGGAACAAAGAAAACATACCCTCCCTGACAAGTCAGAAGATCTAGTGATGACTGACATGGAAAAAGCTGAAGTACTCAACAATTTTTTTGCCTCTGTTTTCACTGGTGATCAATCTTCTCAAATCTCCCAGGTCCCCAAATCTCAAGACAGGGCTTGAATGAATGAAGTTCCTACGCTCATAGGAGAAGACCGGGTTAGAGACCCTCTGAGGGATCTGAAAGTGCCCAAGTCCATGGAACTTGATGAAGTGTTTTCCAACATACAGAGGAACTGGAGGACCTAATTGCCAAGCCACTCCCTATCATATCTGAGAAGTCATGGCAGTCAGGTAAAGTTCCCAGTGATTGACAAAAAAAAAAAAAAGAGAAATATCACCCCTATTTTTAAGAAGGGTAAAAAGGAAGACCCTGTGAACTACTGACCAGTTAGCTACATTTCAATTCCCAGCAAGGAGCAGATCCTGCTAGAAGCCATGCGGAAACATGTTGAGGCCAACTGGTTGATTATAAAGAGCCAATGCAGTTTCACCAAGGGCAAACCATGCCTAACTAATCTGGTGTGCTTCCACAATAGAAGAATTACATCAGTGGATAAGGGAAGGGTAACTAATGTCACCTGCAAAGTGTTCGACGTAGTGACCCGTAACATTCTTATCTATATCTCATAGAAAGGTATGGATTTGCCAGATGGTCTACAATGTGGATAAGGAATTTGTTGGACAGCTGCATCCAAAGTGCAGTAAATGCCTCAATATTCATATGGAAACCAGTAACGAGTGGTGTTACTCAAGGTGCTGATGTTAACATCATTATTAATAATATAGATGATGATGGGTTGGAGTGCATCCTCAGCAAGTATGTGGATGACACCAAGCTGCGTGGTGTAATTGATGCACCAGAAGGAAACGACACCACACAGAGGGATCACGTGTGCTCAGGTGGTCCTCATGAAGTAAGCTACGGACACATGCAAGGTCCTCCACCTGTGTCAGAGCAATCCCCAGTATCGATACAGATTTGGTGCCGACTTGATTCAGAGCACTGCAGAGAAGGACTTGGGGATACTGGTGGATGAAATTCTACATGAACCAAAAGTGTGTGTTTGCAGCCCAGGAAGCATACAGACAGAAGTGCTGCCAGCAGGCCAAGGGAGGTGATTCTCTCCCTCCCCCTTGTGAGATCCCAGCTGGAGTACCACATTCAGCTCTGTTCAAAGACAGGTGGGATGGGCCTTTGGGTAACCAGATCTGTAATAAGCTCTGTTCCTGGCTGGACTAGATGATCTTTAGAGGTCCCTTCCAGACCATACTATGACTCTATTCACTCTGAATATCCTGGGGTATCTTTTTAATATGCACATACATAGAAAAATAAACAAAAAACATACCTCACTTTTTTAGAAACATACCAAAAGATTGAACTCAAATGGAAGACAGAAATTATCAAAGAAAACTGTCTCAAAAGATGTAAAAATAATTGGTTTATTACTTCTTTAAAGACCTTAGATAAAAATGATTTCAAAATGATTTAAAAATATATGACATTGATTTGCATAGTAATGGAACACTTCCACCTTCATTTTCACTCAGTTCTTCTTTTTCTATGAGTTTCAGAGATTCTTCTGGTCATATTCTGTTTGCTCATCACAGGTTTTGAGAAACAAATTGCCATCTAACTGTGAACCACTCACCTGAACAGTACCTATTACCATCACCAGTTATATCACAGAATCACAGAACTGTAGGGGTAGAAGAGACCTCAAAAGATCATCAGGTCCAACTCCCTGCCAAAGCAGGTTCCTCAGAGCAGGCTGCCCAGGTAGGCGTCCAGATGGGCCTTGAATATCTCCAGAGAAGGAGACTCCACAACCTCCCTGGGCAGCCTGTTCCAGTGCTCCGTCACCCTCACTGTGAAGTTCTTTCGCATGTCAGTGCGGAACTTCCTGTGTTCTATCTTGCGGTCATTGTCCCTTGTCCTATCCCCACAGACCACTGAGAAGAAGTTGGCTACATCCTTCTGTCTCCCACCCCTCAGGTATTTGTACACATTGATAAGATCCCCTCTCAGTCTTCTCTTCTCCAGGCTGAACAGACCCAGGTCTCTCAGCCTTTCCTCAGAGGGAAGATGCTCCAGGCCCCTTATCATCTTTGTGGCCCTCTGCTGCACTCCTTCCAGGAGATCCCTGCCTTTTTTGTACTGGGGAGCCCAGAACTGGACACAGTACTCCAGGTGAGGCCTGACCAGGGCAGAGTAGAGGGGGAGGATCACCTCCCTTGACCTGCTGGCCACGCTCCTTTTAATATCTGTTTAGCCTGCTGAAAACTAGTCCTGGAAAGCTGATCTATAAACTTTGGTCATGAGACTCTACAGGAGAAGTTATAAACAAGGCATGACTACGCTCAGCTAAATACTCCTGGCAGCAGAGAGAAAGCTGTATTAGTGGTTTACTGACACATAGGCAGTGTCTGTAACACAAAGAAAATACAACATAAAATGGTTAGTGGTAATCATACATAATGTTATTTAAGTATGTATGTTTACATTCTTCACAAAGGACTTTCAAGTCTCTTGCAACGTTGCACTGTAAAGAGCATCAATACTAACGGCTGTTCCAACCCTTCTGGTGTCTCCCACTTCTATTATATTTTGTAGGCTGAAGATGCCACAAAATTTGCAGTGCATTTAGAAATAAACATCAACCATTGTGCCTACTGAGGAAGTAAATATAAATGTATCTGTTGGTGCAGTTTCTTTTTTTCCTCGAGTTTTAAAACATTAGTGTACAGGTAAGAAAGCCAGAGGCCAACCCAATGTAGCTCTAGTGATGGCTTAGGGAGACTGTAGAGGTATTATTCTGAAGTGCTATCACTTGCAGTTTTAATACTTCTTATTCAAAAAGCTGATGAAGTGCAATAGTAAAATATATATACGTGTAGATTTTGTCTTATACTGTATGTTTCTTTCTTTTTATTCCCCACATCATATTTCTGTTAAGTTTTCTCCATTACAGTCTGCTGAAGAAGTCTTTACCACTCTGAGGGCTATAATCACAATCATAGAACGTTTGGGTTGGAAGGGGCCTTGAAGACCACCCAGTTCCACCTCCATGCCATGGGCAGGGGCACCTCCCACCAGACCAGGTTGCCCAAAGTCCCATCCAGCCTGGCCTCGAACACCTCCAGGGATGGGGCAGCCACAGCTTCTCTGGGCAACCTGTGCCAGTGCCTCACCACCCTCTGAGTAAAGAAATTCTTCCTCTTTTTTAGTTTAAAACCATTAATAATGTGCATTCAATGTCCATTTTCTAAACATTATCATAATTTATGTTAAACATTTTGCCACACAAATGTTGACCATAGCCCCATTAGCTTGCACGTTTGAACAACTTTACACTACTGCAGAGAGCATGATGGTAAATCAGTCTCATTGTAAAGTGTAGCTAGAACAGGGCCTACCTTCTCTTCCTGATGGGCTCTGTTGGCATTTTCCATCTGGAAGCTATGCAAGGACTGGATTTTATCAATCTGCTCTCGCTGCTTCTCCAGCTCTCCCTGGAATTCATTCTTTTTGAGCTCCACGGCGCCTCTCTCCGCTGCTGCTCTGCGGACTTTGCTTTCCAACCCCATGATTCGACTCTGAGGAAGAACAGATTAACAAAAGACAAAGAGAAATGTTTCCCCTCTGAAACTGTTTTAAAAGGGTCATGCTTTCAAACTTCACATAGGCAGAACTGGAATATGTAGCAAGTAAACCCACTTTCCTTTTTACTGGACTCTTCTTCAATTCTTTCACAGAATACCTAACTTCAGAGAATACAACAGAGAATCAATACTAATCTCATCAAAATATTTCCTCAGTTGGTGATACCTGTCAGCTACCTGTGCGCACACACACACACCAGTCTTACCAAAATTATTGGTAACTCATATTCTGTACCGGTCAACCAAATTTCTGTTAAAGATCATCAAATAAATACAAAGCTAAGTACTTGCAGTAAAAACAAACAAACAAAAAAAAAATCACAAACAAAAGCACACCAAAACAAAAAACAAAAGAAACACATTAAAAAATATCAGCCTACAATCTTTCTGAAGTACAAGGTCAAAACGTTTCTCAAAATGCTCATTCTGACATCACTGCAGTTTCTAGTGTTGATCCTAAACTTACTCAGAGGGAAAAAATCGTCTCTCAGATAATCAGCAATTTTTACTTAAAACCATGGACAAAATGGACGGAGGACAGCACTGTCCAACGTACACTTAAATAACTGACATACAGCTGTTACACAAAGATACAATGCTCATTTATAAACAGAAAACTATAGTTCTTGACTGCTCAAAAAGCAGTTACAAGATGAAAATTCAAGACCATCAAATACTACACGCACAAATGAGGTAAAGGAATTAAACTAGGTGCTGTCAAGGTTAGTTTTGTTAAAGTATTCATTTAGTTTTGCAGAACATTCTTTCTAAACTTTTTGCATTACATGGCTTATGGGCAGTAAGGAGGAATATGAAGATACACACACACACAAAATTAGACAGTATTTACCCAGTCATAAAGACCTGGGGATTTTTGGTAGATTAAAAAAAAAAAAAAAAAAAAAGACTATAATAAGAACTGCCAAGACTGCCAGGAGAGGGGTTAAATCTTCTTACAACACAGTATGCTGCATATTACTGCCTGCCTGCTCCGCTTCATTGCCACTGCAAGAGAACGGAGAGGAGGAGGGAAAAAAATAATAATAAAAAAAACTTGTAGTTTGGCTGGAAGAGCAAAAAAAAAAAAAAAAAAAAAAAGCACTTATTCTGTGTTAGTCGTAATGGCAACAAAGTCTTGCCAACAAATGAATGGGTTATACGAGTGTTTTATGAGTGTTTTAAAAGCTCCATTCATAGCTTTGGATGTGCTTTTATTTTAGTCATTGCATGATTACACAGAAGTGAAAGTATTTTCAATCGTGTTCTTTGGGGAAAGCGCACAAGATGATACAGTAAATCAGTAACAGTAAATGGGATTTTTTGTCTGTATGTTACTGAGACCAGGATACGCTGGTATGCTGGCTTATCTTCCTATCAGCTGCCCCATGATCGTGCAGCAAAGCCTTGGTATTACTGCTGCAGCTACAAACAGCTGGTAGCCACCACCCTGAGGCCCCTCACGAAAGAAAAGAGGAGAGATGACCAAGTTCTAGGAAGAAATGACATCATACCGTCACCACAGGAAAACTAAGACGTTCCCTCAAGTGCATGGCTCAAGACATGCCCTGCTCAAAGAGTGTCAGCTCCGGGGTAGAACAGGAATGCAGTTCCAACAGCCATCAACTCAGTGTTAAAATTCAGTTCAATTAAAAATAAAATAATAATTTAATAGAAAAACGTGGGAAGAGTTCTCATAACCCATGTTTAATCACCAGACTTTAAATTTTCAGGTTTTGTTGTTGCTGATTGTTAAAGAAAGAAAAAGGAGGGGAGAGAAGGGAGAGTTGAATTCTCAACTTCAGAATGTGCAGTCCAGTAAGGGTAAGAAACCCAGGCTCAATGGACACAGAAAATACAGTCACCACTACAAAACAGCAGGGTAATTATTTCCATGTGAGCTGTGTGCCTTCTTTAGGAATGATTTCTAAGAAATACAAATTCAGATTTCTCAATACCATTTCTGAACAAGCTAGATTTCTCTGTCCTTGGTGGGAAAGTGTGTGTGCATCCTTATTTGTCTAACATTTATCAAGAGAGGTCAATCTTACTTTATACAAAAAACAGCAGTCACCAGAATGGCGAAAATAGAGGAAAATAATTTATGGAGATGAGCAAATTACAGAGGCCCATTCAGATTAAAAAATGGGGGCCAAGTTGCAATGTGCTCTGAGGAAAAAGAAAAAAAAGAACAACAGGATACCACATCTGCAAACTGAAACAGAACAACCCAGCTGAATGCCACATGTCTGCGGAAGTTACAGGCAACATATGCAGGTCTTCAGGTTTTGGGTCCCCCTTACTGACAGACAGGCATTCCTCCCATTTCCCCATCTCCCTCTGCTGATGAGCATCAACTGTAATATTTGTGTAAATCCCTAAAGCAAGCCAAAGTTCCTAGCTCACTATTTGCAGGGGAAGCATTCTTCTTGCTGTGGACTACCTTTATTAACCACACACATGCAAGACCACGTGCAGACCAACAGGAACATTACCTGCAGATCCACATTGCGAGAGCTTGCAATCCAGTAATTGAAACCCAAAACGATGATGCAAGCCAGGAGCGCGGCCACGAGAAGAGGTGGAGACTTCATCCCTTGGCAGCTATTTCCTAGCCCCACAATTTCAAAAAAATAAAAATAAAAAATAAAAATTAATAAAAAAACACAGCTACAACAGCATATAAATATGCAAATGAAAATACATGTGTTATATCACATCCTCCACTTAGATTACTTTACACACACAATCAAGCTTTTGCTGCAGTAATACAACAGCTCTCAGCTGAATGGAATACGCCTAGCAAGGAAGGCATTCTGCCTAGGTATTTCCATCTGGGGGTGGTCAAGGAAAAGTTGGATGTGGTGCTTAGGGACATGGTTTAGTGGTGACATTGGTAGTAGGGTGATGGTTGGACCAGATGAACTTGGAGGTCTTTTCCTTTTACAACCTTAATGATTCCGTGGTTCTATGATCTGAGGGACTGAAAAAAAAAAAAAAAAGCTGTATCATAATATTAGTTTTTACATAAAGCTTCACATCAAGTGCAGGGGTAAGTCTTGAATATGCTTGACAATATAATGAAAATCTGCAATGAACAGAACAAACCAGCCATCCTTCTATCATATATTCCATCCAGCAAGTTAATTAGACAACGGTGGACTGGAGATAAGAGGATAGATTCCCTGTAATCTCATTTAGTCAGTAATGAAATTCAAGTCTCTTGGTTTCAGGAGTAATTTACACTTTGCTTTCAAAACTTGGGTAGCTCAACTTTTTGCCCTGGTAATATGAGTATAACGTTTTGGTTCCACACTAGTTAGTAAGCAAACAAATCAGATTGTACCAAATTACTTTATGACAAACTAAAAAATAAATAAATAAAAGTTAAGCAAACACTCTGTTGATTTCAATGGGAAGTTGTACCAAGTGATGTTTCTCTTGATACTCAGCTTTTTTCTGCTCCTAACAACAACAACAACAAAAACAACTTGCTTTAATAAGTGGGGTTTAACAAACAAAGAGTACCCATTGCTGTTGAGCCTCGGTTTATCCTGTGGAGCTGCCTATTCCAACATAAAGCGAGGGCAAAGGGCAGCTGCAATTCTGTTTGCAACAGGCCATAATCTTCCCATGATGCGATAAAATCTAGGCTTAATGAATGCAATAACACCTAGCTCAACGAATCCTCAGACTGGACTGGGAACCTTGGGCACAGTTCGTAATACCAACTGCTCTCTTGCAAACTGGTATTAACCTTTTTCTCTCCTTTTTGTACTACTGCAGACAAAAGCCAGCAAAAGTAAGCACAGAAGATCAAGCAGCAAACACTGACGTATCGCAAAACACGAACTCAACAGGAAATGGGTGCATTTACTGTTAAAACACCATAGAGTCTCTCAAGTGAATGCTCTTAAAATGACTTCTTTTTCCCTATGGATGCAATTTGCAGGCTGTAATGTATTTATAAATTAATACATGGTAGCAACTCTCAAAGGGTTTATGTGGGGACATACACTGTAATCACAGGGGAAGAAGAAAATGTCAGCAGCTCGCAGGGAACAGAGCTGGTGACATTACTCTATTCCCAGTGCTTAGGTCCCAGCAACAGCTCACAACATTTATGTGTGCACACATCCACAGCAAAACCCACTCAGGAACACTCCTTGTTGGGTTCAGCGTAAGACACAACCTTTCTTCACCTTTCCCCAGCAGGGATTGCACAAGACTGCCAGTCCGGTAAGTGCTTCAAGTCTATTTGCTCATTTGAAAACACTGTGTGAGTTTATCTATTTATTCGGGGTCAGCTGCCGAACGGCAGAAGGCAGCTTCCTGAAAGTGCCACCTCTTCACCTGTGCCGCACCTTGACCGGAGCTGGCTGAGTTGTTAACCCGTCCTCCTGAGGAGCAGGTGAAGCACACGAAGCACATGGGTCCAGCACCCCAAGTCCAGGTTCCACCAAGGATCCAGCGGTCGCACTCAGCGCAGCCCTGGCAGCAGGCACAGGGACACGTGCAAGGCAAAGGCAGGATGGGGAAGAGGCAGGAATTTTAGTCATAAAGCACAAAATCAAGATGCAGTGGACTAAATCATATGCCTACAGACATGTACACATTTCCAACACAAGGCTAAGGATTATGGAAACGTGTACACCATTGTGCAGACTGTTTTTCCCGCTGTGCAGGATAAGAAGAGCACCTGAGATTTACACAGCATCCTTGTCTCCACAGGCTCCCCAGACCTAGAACTGCAGATGTCCAGTGGCAAAAACAACATGCAGGAAATGGGCATGACCACATCAGCTAAGAACAAAGTAATTTGTTTATTTTTGCTTACCAGAAAACCACAAATATAAAATACTTATACAAATAACATACTACACTTCAAAAAAATGCGTATCAAAATCCATCATGAAGTCACCAGTACCCTGTTATTCACTGTAAATGTATTAGTTGGTACACTTAAAAGCATGGAAAAAAAAAAAAATATATATATATATATAAACTGCAATATATAGTGCATCATTCCAAGCATTACTTGAATAAAATAATTGGTACTTTCCTCCTGTCGGTCAGAAGTAGAGGAAGCAATACATCTTACCAGCTACAGAAGCTTGCACTGGAAATTAACTACTATTTAGAGCAGCTGTTTAGCTCCAAAAGACTCACCAGTAAAGCAATTACACAAAGGACAAAATATTAGTTCAGGGCACACCTTAAAGCACAGGTGCAAAACGTTACACCTATCCAGCATGCAAACTGAGGAGCCTGAATTCCTTTCCTGCTGCTTTCAGCTGCTGAAAGCTGGGAAGCAAGCCTTGATTTCAGTAAAGCAGCTCAACTTCCATACGTTTTTCCCCTCTAGAAAATTTGGTGTTGCTTGCCTTTAGTAATTTACGTTAATGGAGAATGTATTTTACAGCCACCAGAATGAACAGCAAAAGGAAGAGTAAAGGGGAGAGATGCACGGAAGGACCTTCTATCTAACCAGTGCGGACACAAAACATAACCTCAGTTGCAGTATCGGTATTTCCTCTCTCATCAGCCTAAAAATAAAATCTCCATAACTTTCTACCAGGGACACGTGTTCTGGTGGAAAGATAAGCAAATCAGCTCAGTAAATACATTTATATGGAAATGTATTTGGCATGCTCTTTTCCAGCAAGTATCTGGTTTGGCACAGTTGAAAAGAAAATATGTTTCTGATTTTATGGGTAAGAAAGTGATTTTACTGATCACGAAGGAATCCATCTCTCATGAATGTTTGCTACAGATGTGAAAATCAGATTCTGTAACACAGACATAATGCTCTGCATTTGGTAGAGCACAAAATTCCTGACTTCAGCACAGCCGATTTCAGTCTTCTGCTTTGCCAGCCTAGCAGAGCTCCATGGAGAAGGAGGTGCATTAGACTTTAGGATATTCCGGCAAGCTAACATCTATCGTTCCTTGTTTGAATATCTCGTCAGTCCGAGCAAATCATTTTCACAGCTGACATGTAGGTAGTTGCCATCAAGCAGCTTCCAGTACTGACAACGAACGAACGCACCAACTCCGGACAAGGACTTTACAAACAAACACAAAGCGTGATGATTTGTGCGTGATAAAATCCCAAGAGGAAAGCCAAGTCTCCCTGCTTACCAGGCCCAGCTTGGCATATTTGCACAAGACCTTCCAAGCGAGGGCCAGCAGACCGAACGATGCACTCCCAAAAAACCGGGGCAATTCTGGGCAATGCCTCTGCCTCCCCTCAGACACGGTAACCCAAAGACAAAACCCACTGGAGACTTGGGAGTTGATATCCTAATTCCTTATTGGGTGAGCCCTATTTTCCAAAACCACACATATCGGCTTCTTCAACAGACTACACTACACCAGACCAACATCATAATGACATCCTGATCAAGTGTTCTCGCTCGTTAACCAACACTTGCAAGCTAACAAAGCGGATGGCACATAGCCTACTCTCACTTACTGCCCCCCCTTGCCTGCAGCCTGCCCAGCCACTTGCAAGGCACAAAACCAGCACAAGCAACAGCACGAAGACAAACCCAGCAGGGAAACACAGCAGCCGCCACGGGGGCGTCATGACCCTTTCCCAGGGAGGGCTCGATTCCTCGTCCCAGCTTACAGCACAGATGTATCTGGGAAGAGCAACCTGGAGCTGCAGGCACGAGGACGCCGCGGGCTGAGGGAGTGCCAGACCTTTTCTTCCCAAGCGTCTTTCACAGGCACCCACAAACTGCAGGCTGAAAGCAATAAATAAATAAATAATCCTGAAGCATTCAGCAACAGCCACTTTACAAAATCCCATGCTCCGGACAACTGGTTCACTTCATGGTGGCAACTAGCCAGAAATGTTTGCACACAGATGCTGCAGGATGTTAGTGAGTCACTATTTGCCCAAATTATCAAGTTACACTTTCCCCAAGAAGAGGAGGGGAGGCACTCGGTGTACCAGGCTTGGCGACTGCATTTTCATCATTCTCAGGAAAAAACTTCGCTTGATACTCAGGTTGGGTCTTGGGTCTTCCCTTCCTCAAGTAGGTATGAAAGCACCGCAGAGGCATCTGCTCGGGGAGAGGCCGGTCGTTGCCTCTGCCCCACCAGCTATTTTACAAATTTTACAGAAGAATTTCGTCCTGCAGCTGACCACAAGAGGCCAACAACCAGAACTGACTCAGTCACCCACAACGCGCTGCTCTTTACACTCACTTGATTTTAAAGAGAAGACCCAAGCAGGCTTGTAGCTAATCAGTGGCTAGAGGTTTGCGTTAGCTATCTGTTCTGATTAAGGCAGCTATACAACCAAAAATAACCGGACAAAATCTTGTAAAACACCCTCACGAAGTTTTCAGGCGCATTTGTGGACACCGCTGCCAGCAACCACAAAAATCTGTGTATGAAAAGAGAATTGAATGAGAAAGTGACCAGCGCAACCTCAACGCTTAGTCTGTTCATTTCTTTTTAAGAAAACAGATACAGAGCGGCCGGGAAGCGCACAGACCTCCCGCTACAAAGTGAGAAACGCCGAAACCCAGCGGTGCGAGCGGCTCCTCGGGAGCACGGTGCTGCTCAGAGGCCAGACAAAGGGCGGCTGGCACGGGCACGGGCATCCCCTGCGGGCTGGCTCACGACCGGGGCAGGGCAGGGCAGCCCCCGGCTCTGCAGGACGCGAGGCCCGGCCGCCCCCCGCTGGCACGGAGCCGCGAGCAGCGGCTGCAAAGCGGCCGCGGGAGGCCCGGAGGGAGCCAGCCCGCTCCGCCCGCGCCCGGCCCGGCTGCCGGGGCCGCGTCCCCGGGCACGGCGGAGCGAGAGGCTCCGCGCCGCCCGCCCCGCGG
>CM021797.1:42714420-42731881 GCA_011076525.1 Nettapus auritus
TATTAACTAATGTTCTAGGCTACAACTATAACCAGTCTTGCATAAAAATTTGTAGAAAATGCAAAACAGCTTAGCAATATTTCCTGATTCCTATATGCGCACAATACCACCATGGTCTTTCAGAACTATGTCCTAAAACGTCTGTGGAGCCAGCAGAAATGCACTTATACATATGCTAAACTGCAGAGGAGTTAAATAACTCAGCAAGGTCTCTTGGGACCAGTACTAGAAGTAGTAAACTTGATAAAGGTCTGTTTATATGAGCTTCACAAGACAGTGCAGCCCTCAGCCCAGGGCAGAGCTGGTGCTGAGAGTGAAGCCAGATTTGTAATTGAAAACACTACGCACTGGAAATGAGTTTTAGTGACTTAGTACTGCTGAAATACTGTGCATGAGAAACGTCATCTAGAAGTAAAGTGATTTGCAGAAAAGTGCTGGGGGTGGATTGCCTGTGTAATTTTTGTTTGTTTGTTTGCAAACATTTGTGAAAATCAAAACTAGAGGTTAAAGTGAAGAAAATTAGATGTGCTTTGAGGAAGAGGACTTAAAAAGACTCAAACTTGTATAATAATAGCTATTTATCATGAAATTAACCTGAAACGCAGCAGTAGATGTGTGAACATTGGCATACACATGTATATAGCTGGCATACTAATGAAACCAGGATGCGTTCACACATTCACACAGAAAAACTCAGCAAATCAGGCAATGGTAGGCAAAAAAATGTTTTGTCCATGTCATAAATATTAAAACGGACTGAAGTGCACAGTTTTTTATTTAACATTAAGAGTTGTCCTCTGAGAGAGAACAAGATTCCGCACAAGCCTTTATCATAGGAGTTCTGTTGTGTTGCTAGGGCTCTGCATCGGAATTTCACTGTAAACATCAAGCTTTGACAGATGTTAAAATTTCCTTTAAAAGAAAACACCTGAGGTACAACGTACTTCGCAGCTGATGCCATGGAGATAGTACATCCACTCTTTCTTGAACATTTGGACAAATAACTCAGGAGAATTAATCCATGTGAGAAGATTCTTTTGAAGCTTAAAAGCAGTAAATTTTCAGGGAGTGACTGATGTATAGCCCTCCTGAAATGTACAGCCCACAGCTGTTAGAAACTACCGGCCCAGTGTTAATGTACCTGTACTTAATGTAATGTTTCTTACACCTCCATTAATGAGCAAAAGTAATGCTAAAAATAACAACAACAACACCTCCTTCTCTTTGATATCTTAGAAAATGCCTTCTACTTTTGCATTGTGCCTTCCTCATTATCTGAAGCACAAGGATGCAAATTGTTTACCTTTCTAATACAGAGACATCATTTTTAAGTGCCACATTGTGACTGTTCAGGATGGGTTGGTCAGGCCCTTCTGAATAAGCTCTTCTTGAATAGTTCAAGCTTGCCTAAAAGTTTATTAGTTATTTAAGATGTAATACATCAGTGGCATGAACTTATAGTGCATCTCAAACACAAAAAGTGTTTTATTTTCCATTACAGTCATGTACGTTATTTGAATTCATGAATGCCTGTAAAATGAACTGTAAGTGCGACCTGCCGATTACACAGGTAGCTGATCTTTTCTGTGATCTGCATTATTTAAACACATGTGAGAGATGGAATTGTAGCCTTTGTTTCAGATTCCATAGTGTTCTGCCTACTTGTGAGGAAACACATATTTTTAAGTTGCACTGTTTCACAGATATTAATTCCTTACAAAACTAGTAGTATAATACACCTGATCCTGAGGAGATCACTCACAAATGTATTTACTTTTTCTCCTGAAACTATTGAACTATGATGTCAACTAGCCTCACTTTTCCTGCAGGAAAATCCTGTCCCTCTGAAAGCCAAAGAAGTTTAGTCACTCAGACATTAAAGTCCAAGATTTTACCTTGTGTCTTTTCTAGTCAGAACTTCTTTTCAAGGATTGATGGGAAAAAAGATCCTACAACACCAAATGCAGGAAAAAAAAAATGCTTCAAAAATGCCTCACTGCATTACAGGTACTGATTGCACTTTTGACATCAGCTATTGTTGCTATTCCCTTTTCTTTTCTTCCACTCCAAAGCAAACTGATAAAGAGGGATTTAAAATCAACAAGTTTTCTTGTATACATCTTACCTAACAATTTTACTACTGTCTAGTAGCAACTGAAATAGATCTAACTTTTTCCTTATCAATCCTATTTCCTTATTTCCTGGTCTCTTTTCTACTTCATCCTCAAAGATTTATTTATTTATTTTTTCAATACTATTTTGCCTCTCCTATTCCCTGACAAAGAAGAAGCAACTCTCAACACTTTGTAGAGAAATAGATTACCTTGAATCACTTGATTCTTACCTAATATGTTTTTTTGTTTGTTTGTATGTTTGTTGTTGTTGTTGCTTTCTGCCAAATGGTAGGCTAAAACAGTCCAACTGTCAATATCCTTTCACTAGAAAATAAAGCTAAAAAATAATCAAACAAAGAAAAAATGAAAACATCATTCTGTCTCCCCAAAGCCACTGAAAATTTTCTGGTAGAGCAAGATGGTCAAAACCAGTCATGAGATCATTCTCTGGAGATCCATAATCAAAGTAATGTCAGATTGCTATCAACCAGCACAGGTGCAAAATTTCAGACTACTAGAGAAAGACACTAGACATGTTTTAGTATGAGTAGAGTCAATTGTTCTACCATACTATTATGCCCAAAGATCTCAAAAAAAGGCTTGTAACTCCCCAGACCATCCAGTGAAGCTGAGATTTAATGCATTCCCTTTTTCCCATATATCATTAACTTAATTTTCCAGACATCTCTGTTTCCTCCTGCCAGTCTCATCTCGTTGAGGATCCTATCTTTTAAGGTCTGGTTCTTTGAAGAGAGTGTTCAAGGTACCTGGAGGTGTTTAAGGAAAGGGTTTATAAGTATTAGGGACATGGTTTAGTGAGTAGTATTAGTGGTAGGTGGAAGGTTGGACTAGATGGTCTTGGAGGTCTTTTCCAACCTTAATGGCTGTATGATTCCCTTGAACACCTGGTCTAGTGTGAGGAAATTAAGATTTATACTTTAAGTATCCAAAAGATTTATAAAATTGTCAAAAATAACACAAAACAGAATAGGGTCCTCTCTTTTGTTGTTGTTGTTGTTGTTGTTTGGGTTTTGTTGTTGTAGTTCGTTAACGTTTCATTATATACCAGAATCAGAAAGGACTGAAATGCTGAGGGCAGTTGCTGGGAGATGAATGATCTCCCTTACCTCCTGTCACCTTTTCTCAAGGAAGAGCATCTAGAGTCCATGTTGCGTTCTTCAGAGATGCAGAGCATATTATAGGATATAAAAAACACACATTTGCAACACGTTTCTTAATAGCAGACAAAAAGTAGTATGATCTTCTGCACAATATATGCATGTATTTGTTCTAAGTGCATACTGACTTAAGTGTACATTCACAGGGTCTGTTTTTACATCAGGATAATTACAGGCTCCCCCGTCACTGGATGTTACTCTGTAGCCTGCATTTAACAGCATGTGCACTTAATGACCTCCTTTGGCCTTGAAAATATACCTCCAACAAATCTTCCGCTGAAATGGGTGCAGGCTGAAGCACTGAGTGAAAACACTTACACAAACCAATTCGTTTACATAATGAAAGCAATGAAGTGAGAACTTTCTAGTTAGAGTTTTCTAGTGAGAATTTACTAGAAAAGATTGACGTTCACTATGAAGATCAAGCAGCACACATAAAGTTCTGCATGTTTTAATTCTTTCACTCCTTAGAACTGGATTTACTTACAGTGCTTTGTATTGAGCTGGAGTTCAGTTGCAAATTGGAAATAGGAGTAATTATGTGCTCACATAGGAATTAGTATTAGGTAGTATTTTCTACTTCCATTTTAAAAGAAATGCTCTCAGAACGAGTGTTTCACCTGGATTCCGACACATCTCTTTGTTTGCAGACATAGACATTCTCAATTTAGGTAATTGCTTTGTCATGTTAAAAAAAAAAAAAACAAAAAAACAAAAACAAAAAACAAAAAACATGCACAAACAAAACAACAACAAGTAGGAATCAGGGAGTGGTTTATTTCCCACTGCGGCAGTCCCCAGCGGAACTGTCAGCTGAGATCCGACTGCAGTCCTGCATTACTGAAGCACAGGCATACTATCACAGGCAGATGATAAAAGGTTTTCTCTGCACTCCCCAGCTTTTGTATACTCTGAGCTACTCTGAATAACCCTGGATGCTGGCCCTGGGTGTAGCTTCTTCAAATGGCATCATCACTGTGGCTTCTGCAGCTCTGGAGGTTTTGCCTCAAAGTATCAGCTCTCCCACTTAATTGCACAGCCTCATTTAGAGAAAATGCCCGATATGCTCTGATATGAAATCATACTGCTTCATGGGAAATCTGGGCTAACTGCAAGAACCACAATTAGACAGTGATGTCTCTGTAAAAAGACATAAAATAAACATGCACTCAGTAGATGCAGTAAAAAAGCACCTTAGCAAAGAACATTTTGGCTTTGGGAGCTGCTTGAATTTCTCCAGGGTCCTCATCGTGTGAATTCTTTCTGTTCAGCTTGTTTCTGTGCTATGGTATGTTGACAGCTTCCCTGTCCTGCTTTGCAAAACAGGTTTTTCATTCGTAGGATATCTCTGAAGGTTGCTTCAGAGGGTTCACTGACTAATGTTACTCTTCAGTATTGGTTGCTGCTATTTTCTTGCGAAGATTAACACCTGAAGTCAGTATCTATATTCACTCTTGATAGTCCACTTGGGCTATTCTGTAGCCAGAATTTAGTATTTTCTCTTTCAAAACAATATAGAAAAGAGTAAAGGAAGAGAATGTGCCCTACAATGAAATTAAAATATTATAAAATTAGTCCCTTATTTTCTACACTTTTGTAGGTTTAAGACAATAAGAGGAATGCAACACATTTTTCTATGTATGTTATACAGACGGATAAATTTCCATTACACTGACTACATATGCAATAAAGGATGCCAAATTTGCTGGCATTTGCTGCAACTTAGTGTGCAGGTATGTGGTCACATGCACAGGTCGCAGGAGAAACACAACCTGTGTTTCACAGAGCATGGTCTGTCATTTGCAAAACTTTGTCCTGTTTGAGTGAAATCAAGCAAGTACGCCTTAAATGAGCTTAGGAGAACAATGATCCTTTCCACCTAATAAGAGCACTGAGAAGCTTAGTTTATTAGGAATAGCATATGGCTAGTCCGATACTCATAAAACAGGGTAAAGGTTACAGAAATGCTCCCCAGATCTTGAATGTCCACCCAGCCAACAACGGCCTCAGTCTGTATGTTTTAGAAAAACCATCAGTGACACAAAGCTGCAGTTCTGCAGGGAAGGGAAGTGGTAGCTAACATGGTAACTATGCGCAGTTCTGGCTAACATATTACTCACTTCAACTTACAGGAAGGTAGACCATATATAGATCATTTTACCATTTCTTTGTGCCAGGGTTCATACTGTGCAGCAGGCTATGGTAATGTACGATTGGGTATCTCTCTAATCACCTGCCAGCCACAGGATTTTGCTCTGACAGTGCACCTTAGTACCATGGTCTGAGCTCTAGGTGAAGTGCAGGGTGATTTACACCTCGTTACACAAATTCTGCACTACCTTGTGCATAGCACATATACTGCATATGCAGTTATAGGGAGGAGAGAGAAGCAGTGGTGGCAATCGTGAGGGAACAGCTATAAGTACTTTGGAAATGCAGGTGGAAAACGGGACCACCTAGTAAGGGAGTCTACAAATGCCAGAGCAAGCAAAAAAAAAATCTGTTAAATCTACAGAGGTTCAAATCACAAGTTTTGCACGCTGTTATTTGTCTATGTGAAGGTAACACTTTGTTTTCTGGGATTGCTGCCTGTGAGACAAGTGCCTGTGTGAACCTGATTTGTTGTCACATGGTTGAAACAGGGGGCTAACTAGTGATTTAGTTTGGAGACAAAGCAAAACATTTCCACTAGGGTTGCTAGCTAGTTGTCCGCACTTGTGCTGAGGCTGCTGCCAGCATTATCTCACTGGCTACATATGTCAAATCTCCTTTTGCCATCAGCAGTTCAAAGATGGTATGTACAGGATGCCACTGAAACCGAGTGAATGGTGTTGCTACACTCCCAACACAGCAGTAGGAACAGGGAAGCGTCACCCTTGGAATGTGTCACATCAGCGGCTTTCCCAGCTTCTGTTCTGTAAAAATGTGGGTGCCACCGCAGAGAATGAAGGTTCAGCTTAAACACAGCCTTTGCAATAACCTGTTACTTCTGCAAACCTGCAAGAACTGATGCTGCACAACAGGCACATTTTCAAAAAGTCAAAATCAAAAATAAATCCATTGGTTTTACGTGCATCACTGCTATTTGAAAAGATAAAAATAATTAGCAAATGAAAATGCAGTGTATGGTGATCACCGCCAGATGGTACCAACCACATAGTATGGGTATCTGTTGAATTTTCCCAGTCACACTGGATTTCTTTTGATCACTAACACATTTTTACTGTGTGCTTATACATGTGAATGGGCTGAACTCTAAAATATTACAAAAATTGTCAGCAAATGCTCAAACTCTCCTACACCAAAAACACCAATGAGAAACCCTCCAAGGTCACAGCTGCTGTTAGCAGAACGCACCCCTTATGTTCCTTCTGGCAAAGAGGTGATATGAAATTAGGATGTTTGCAAAAACCAGCAGTATGGTTGACAGTACTGTTTGATTAATGAGTTGGTGCATTGTCAGATTTGATTCTCAGTCTGAAGTCCAACAGCCTGTGGTGCTTACTAAACTCTTTGCCTGATAGTTTCTGCATAAGGATTGGAAAAGTGCACATTCCAGGAACATTTTGAGCAACATACTCCATCTTAATATCGGCTGCTCACTAAAATAATAGTGAGCAGCCAATATTAAGCCAATATTAATAGTTCTGGGCACTGATGAAAATCTGACCTGTTCCACTGAAAAATACATACACAGATCCTAATCAAACCTTGTCAGTTCTTCTACTTCTGAAGCTTTCCAAAAATGAGAGAGTATAAAGGATTGCATCAGGCCTTCTGGAGGCTTCCACCATGAAAATTGTTGTTATTTTGTTTCCAGAGCTTCCTGGCTTATGAGTTGAGATATTGACAGGAAAGAAGATTTTAGATTCTGAGGAGTTCACAATATGTCTGCCAGCTCTGCACAAGGATGGACATTTTACTTGGTTTGCCAAGTGACCTGTGCTTGCAAAACATTGATATTTGCATCAGAACCATAGGACACTGTTTTGGATGGCTTTGCTTTCAAAATATCTATAAACAACAGTTCTGGTTTCTGTACCTGGAGGTAAGTTGCTGTAAGCTGGCTGTCTCTAACTTCTTGGTCCCTGATGCATTCCTGGGTCTCATCTCTACCTCTTCCCTTGATACTGTAGTGGCAGCTGGTAGATCTGTGGTGAAAATACGTATGACAAGATCCCATCAGAGTATTCACATTCCATAGTGCTCTGTCTGCATTGCTGTATTGTTTCCTAGACATTGATCATAGCCATTTTCTACCATCTCCTTTGTCATGACAGAAATTAAGGCACCTCTCTTCTTCTCTTTAACAGTTGCTACAGTTTCCATTGAGAAATATTTTTTGATACTATATTCCACCTTTCCCCTAAAATATTAAATTGTTTTAATAGGACCAGTGATAAACAGAGAGGTAGTGGTTTAAAAAGTGAATGCTTGCAGTGCCAATCCTCTCATTGAATTTGTATAGCAAACAGGAGGCAAAAGACTATTCATAACAGCAGCAATGAGGATATGATGCATGGCACAGAGATGTGATCCTGTCACTGTATCTTAGGAAAGGAAGCAGACATGCAGTTGAAACATGGCTATGGGTAGGGGCTCTGCTTTCTTTTGCCTGCCGATGACATGCTAGGGCCAACTCCTGAGATCAATTCACACTCCTTTGCACAGCTGTGGAAGGCCTTAGATCTGATACTAAATAAACTGCATGCAAGCACCTTTCATGAGCTGGTTCCCCCATGGCACAGAAAAGCACACACGGCCCAGAATAGCCTTGGAGCTCATCAGATCTGTATGTTGTCCACTGCACCACCCTGAACAGCAATTTGTGGTCACCCCTTGTAGAAATGCAGTCAAATCTGGCCCCGATCCAACATTCATAGGCTTTTATAGACTCGAAGGCTCTAAAAATAATGCATTTGAAATAATACTCTCAAGACCAGAATGTGACAGCCCTCTGGAGCATAGCTCAGTACAGGCTTTCTCGCTCAGTGCCCAAAGATCGGTACGTGGGGACTAACTGCGTTGATCATTTCTCTTCCCTGATCATGTGAGCATAATTTCTAAGAGTCTGAGATCAGCTGCCAGTACAATTACAGACCTGAGGACCATTTTCCAAGTGACTGCTGCCAGCAGACTTGTGCCTGCCCCACAATGTTCCAGGAATGGGAGAATACAAAAGTGTTCTCACTTTTCTTGCAATGACTGCTCAGCAGCGTTCCTAGTCTGCAGACCTACTTACTGTTGGGCATGACCTGTGTGCCCCCCACCCCACTAATATCACTCTCCCACCACACAAAGTAACAACTTTTCAAAATCTTCCCTTAAAACCAAACAACCTGAGCAGAAAAACAACAACAACAACAACAACAACAAAAAGAAAACAAGGGTTTCTTTCCTAGATCTGTAACGCTTTCCTATGTTTCCTTTTCAGGTAAGAAAGAGGATCCAGGGACATCTTTAGTTGTCTTCATTAAGATTTGACTCCGTCCCACCCCCAGTACAGAAGGCAATCATGAAACCATTGCAAGAAGAGCCGAGCAGCTTTTCTTTTGTGAATCTTTGTATCTCCTGTGATTTGTGTTACATCCCCAACACTTGCTGTGCTTCAGGCCCCAGCACTTCTTTCAAAATCTGGCAGCCTCTTATTCTGCAGTTCTCCCAGAAAGCACAGACAGGGCCTTATATCTGCACTGCACAAGATTAACAGCTGTGAGGTGTGACAATTGTTTTCATGTTCCCCCATTCATGCTACTCTGGCTATGCACAAGGCCCTTTACAATCAAGGGAAGAAAAATATACATAACTGCTTTGGGACAATGCCCTTATGTTTTACAGGGCATAATAAAAGAGACTAAAGGCAAGAGCTCTTGAATGCTACTTCTAGCTGTGACACTTGGTCTGTGTGCCCTTGGGAGAGCAAACTTTGTATTTAAGCTTCTGTGCATGTTTGTTCCTTACAGTGACTACTTGCTTTTTAGCTGGTGAGGTCAGCAGTTGTCCAGTGTGTTTATGTGCACCAGGCATATAACGCAGAAGAAATGTGAAGATACAATATCTTACAAAACAGAAGGAATAGATTATCAAGGTAAAATGAAAAAAGACAAGAGTATTGCTTATACATTGGGAGGGAGGGGTGTAAATATCATAAATAAATAAGACTAAGTAGACTTCGTTGACATTATGAAATCTTTGTTTTGTAGCAGGCAAGCTGTCTTTCCTGCAAATTACAGACAGGGATCCATTATGACAGTGCTACAAATGAAGCACAAACACTACAAGTACTGTTTCCTTTTGTTTTATGGGCACATATTATAAGATCTACGCAGGCTTTAATTTGTGTTGCAAGCTGAAGTCCATAAGCAGCAGTCTCACAACCAGTAGCCCTTGTTCTTGGGAGGAATGGGCGGGGGGGGGGGGTGTTCAACTTACCCGATGCCTGCTGGAAATATGACACAGCAGAGAGGAAACAGTCTGGGATGTCTTAGGGGCATGTGGAAGATAACTTCCTGACACAGCTGCTGAATGAGCCAACTAGGGAAGGCATCCTGCTGGACCTTTTTCTTGTGACCAGTGAAAGGCTCGTGGGAGATGTGAAGGCTGGAGGCTGTCTCGGGCACAGTGAACATGAATTAATAGAGTTTTCAATTCCTGGAGGAGTAAGGAGTGGGGATTAGCAGAACTGTCACGCTGGATTTCCGGAGGGCAGACTTCAGCCTGTTTAGGAGACTGGTTGGTGGAATCCCTTGGGATGCAGTCCTGAAGGGCAAAGAAGTCCAGAAAAGCTGGACACCCTTTGAGAAGGAAATCAGAAAAGAGCAGAAGCAGGCTGTCCCCATGGGCTGAAAGATGAGCTGGCGTGGAAGAAGACCAGCTTGTCTGAAGAGAGAGCTGCAGCTAGAGCTCAGGAAGAGAAAGAGAGTTTGTGACCTTTGGAAGTTGGGTGGGGTGGGGTAGGGGAGAGACAGACTCAGGAGGGCTATAAAGATCTCATGAGGCTATGCAGGGAGAAAATTAGAAGGGTCAAAGCACCACTGGAGCCCAATCTGTCTACCACCATTAAAGACAATAAAAATGTTTTTATAAATACTTAAACAAGAAAAGGAGGACTAAAATAATCTCCATCCTTTACTGTATGGAGTGGAGAAACATAGTGACAAGAGATAAAGAAAGTGCTGAGGTACTTAGTGCCTTACTTGCTTCAGTCTTTATTCAGACCTTATTGCTCTATACAACTACCACAAAGGAGATTGGGGGTGGGGAAGAATGTCTCTTATCCCAAACAACAAGTGAAAGAACATGAGGAAATGAGCTCAAGATATGCTGGTGAGGTTTAGGTTGGGTATTAGGAAAGATTTCTTCACAGCAAGGGTTGTGAAGCATTGGAGCAGGCTGCCCACAAAAGTAGTTGAGTCACCACCCTGGAGATATTCAGAAGAGGTGTAGATGTGCTGAGACATTGTTTTGTGGTAGGCTTGGCAGCACTAGGCTAACAGTTGGACTAGATGATCTTGGAGGTCTTTTCCAACCTAAATGATTCTATGACACCATTCCAGTAATACAAAGCGATCTAAATAGAAATAAACTTCAGATTTTGAGTGTATTACTCAGGAATCAGAGGTATAGTATATGTTTTATCATTCTGTTGATCATTTTGGGAGGGAAAAACATGTTTGCATTGTGACACCACCATCAAGCTTGTGATACAAAAGCTAAGACACAGTCTTGCTTTTGGGCAGGGTTAAAACATGTCCTTCTTCTTAAAGGAATAATTTCTTTAGCAAATTTATTTTCTCCTTCAGCTAGCACCTTTTTGCACACCGTTTTTCAGAAGCAGTACTTTGTCCCAGCAGCACGTGTCTGGGGAGTAAAGCTGTGTATCCTTCTAAACTTAAATTCAAAAGCAGGGACAGCCTTTATCAGAAAATAGCCAGGAAACTAGTTGAATAGTCATCTTTCACATGTCAGAAGAAATCCATTTCACGGTTTGTAGTCCTAATCCGAAGTTCACCGAAGCCTGTGGGTTTTCATTAACTTTGGTAGGTTTGAGATCAGATCTTCAAAAAAAGAGACACAAAATAGTGCACCACCACCTAGATGCCAGCCTCTGGGTGGGGGTGTAATAAAAGCTGTGCAAAGTAGAACCCAGATGAGGTTTTCACTCAGCTCTTTCCCACAGTCCTTGTGCATATGAGGAAAACAATTTTCAGCTTTAGAATAAATCCTTAGCTAGCTTCCACCCAGTGGGCTTTCCATGAGAATGACTAGAGGTGGGTAGCTAAGGCAACTTCAGCCCTCTTTCTTTAGGTATCTTCATAAACACCATCTGGTGCATGAGGACTGCACATGCTTAGTATCTCACCAATGAAGAAGTATCTGCCTTTATCTTCTGTGTTTCATAGTCACATGCATTTCCAGGGAATAACTTGCTTGCATGGTGAAGACAGAAAAAGAACGCAGTTAGGCAGCTCCCATCGGTGGAGGCCTCTGAGCAGCATGAAGAGAACAACTGTGGCTGCTCTGGACACCAGGAAGGAGAGGAGTCTTCCTGGAGAGGCAACACAACTGGACTAACTGATTAGCAGTGCCAACCAGACAAGCAAAAAGGTCTTGCAGACACTTGGAGACTGGGTTGTGGGTCCAGCAGAGTGATCCCCTTTGTAATTAGGAAGAGGGGAATCCTATCATAAAGCAGGAGAGCTTGATGTGTCAAAGGAAAATGGGAGAAGGGAGAGGTATACATATGGGAAATTCACTCCTGAAGCAAAGCAAACTGAAAGAAAGGCTGTCCCCTGGGCATTTGCATGCAAAGATTGATTCATGACTGACAAGAAGAGACAGAGAAAAAGGGTGATTAAAAAAGAACCAAGGCATTGTTTGAAGAGATGTAGAAAAGAATGGAGAAATGGAGACGTGACATAGGAAGAAAAAGAAAAAGTGGGGGGGGGGAGGGGGGGAGGAGGTGGTTATAAAAGGCAAAAAGATGATGAAAGGAAGGACAGACTAGTCCTAGAATATGCCTGCTTCCAAAATAACATCTTATCTGGGGGTATCTTGGGTAGCAGTTAACTGAGCCAAGCTCCCTAGACTGAGAATTACATTTAACAGAAAAAGACATAACGTTTGTTATATAAACAGCAACTTATTATATTCCTGGAGGGATGGAGAAATATGTGAACTTTGTCTGACGGCTTATGTTTCCCTTCAGCTGCTCCACACAGAGAAGCCGAAAAATCTCCGGGAGTCATTTTATTATGCTGTGTTTGTGTAGTGTGAGGAAGTCGTGCTCCAGGCTCAAAATCAAGCCATTGCTCTAGTCAGAAGAATAATTAAAAACAACGATAACTTTTTAATTGCCTAAGGTACTTGCAGCTTTATTTCCTTTTCTGCTGAACTGCGGTCATTTCCACTTAAATTCAAGGCGTAGAGCAGGATATGCAGGATAAACTGAGAAAATTATTGAATCCTTAAAAATCAAAGGGAGGTTGTATTCTGTCTTCTCAGGCTTTTCCTCTAATATTGTGAAAGTTCTGTAATTTGCTTCTCTCCAGAAAATTTGGAAAGGCTCCTTCCTCTTCGCCATGCCTTTATACAATTTCCACTGCAGTCCCCTCAGATTATGGAAGAACACGTATGGTATTTCTGACACTGGCAATAAGGTATGTATTATGTTACTATCCATGTAATACAACCTTTCATCTGAAATAATTAGAAATACACCATGACAAGGCAGAACACTGACCTCTGTGTGCTATAATTTAAACTGAAGTTTGGGACCCAGATCTGCAGTGAGGTATCCACACCGATACATGCCTATGTTGTTTGTTATTGTTGTTGTTTTGAAAACAAAATGAGACACACAAACCTAGTACTGCTTCCACTTAGATGTGTGGAGAGATTCTTACTGATTACCAAGTCAGGAGGAAAAATACTTCACATATCATCACTGCTTGGCACTCATGTCACACCAGTCACATTCACTAGGCCAAAAAGTGACGAGATGTCAACACTTAGCAGCTGCACACTCTCACAGATATGAGCTGCTGACAAATCAGGAAAGACAAATGTGTACTGATGGCACCTATGTCGCACCTGTTATTTGAAGTGAAAAACAGATCTCAATTCACCTTGTTTTATCCTGTTTCCGTATTAAAATGTGGCCATCTAGGCATAATTTTTTTCACTGTTGGCCTATGTCCTCATCTTGGCATGTAAGCATGAGAACTTATTGAAACTAGCTGCCTGAACACTTGTCTGATCCTTGAGGTCTGTAAAGAAAAAGTGGACGCTCTGGCACGCTGCTACTTGAGTGGTAGCAAAGATACTCTGGTGTGGTTGACTCTCCAGGCAGAATGGTCACAGTGTCTGCAAGTCATTGGGTGTAGCAGATCCACAAAAAAGACTGAAAATATACCTCAGAGCAGATGTAGAGTTAAAATAATAATAATAATGATAATGATAATAATAATAAATCATTCAAGAGCTGTTGATTAGGAGAATTTGTTTAGATGTGAAAATTGTTCATATGAACCCAACTCTCACAAAAATCCAAGCCAAGATTCTCACTGAATTCAATGTCAGGAGCAACTAAAAAGCTTATAAGGATTAACTGCCTCTGTGTATAACGACAGAATTCTCAAAAGTGCACAAGGGCCTCAGTTGGAGAGAATTCCCAAAAGCCTGTCATGATTTTGTAGAACTTTTTGATATTTGTTATAGACTCGTCTGGAAAAATAAATACTGCAGACTGTTTGCCTGCTTTTGCTTTGACAAACATACTATCCATGTCCCATATATTCATGCTTCCATTATTTGGAAATTAGTTCAGAGTTTAATACCTGAGTTCTAATATTCAGGAGCTCTATCTTGGAATTCAGTCTCAGTTATTTTCCTTTTTATTTTTACTTTTTATCCTGTTGTTTCTAGCTAATCCCATTTGTGCTATTTGGAGCCATACATAAACAAGTATCAGTAGAGACTACTCACCTTCAGAACTGTGTAATTTTGAAAAGGCAGAAGTCTCAAATGTTGGCTGGAGCCTTTTCTTTTCCCTGATATATTGTATCCTGCATAATATCTCGCCGCTGAAACATTTATCTTGGATCAAAGAAACTGGCATTGGTAGGCAACTTTTGATCAAAAACACATAGGGTAAAATAATTTTTTGCAGTGGGTCACAAACATTGTTTTTTTTGTGTCCTCCAGCAACAGATATTTTTGGCTTTGATTTAAGCAGCTGTTTGACATCTTCAGATATGAAACTGCCGGGGATTGTCATTTCTGTTCTTGGTGAGTCAGCATTTTTCTTTACAAAACCTATTTTTGAATAAATGCTACTAACAAAATCACGACAAAGAAAACTGCATTTGTTATGTGCTGCAGCATCCCAGTTGTTAGATCTTAGAGCTGACTGTGTGGTATGAAAGAGAGAGCTGTGCATTTGTTCCAAAAGCCATCGGTACTTTTCCTGCTCATTTTTAATATTTCTGAGGGAAAACAACAATTCTGACACCTGAAAAAAAAAAAAAAAAAAAAAAAAAAAGATTTTTTTCTCATTAACGGCTATGAAGATAAATTATGTGGATGACTAGGAAGTTTTATTTTGTTAATATTATTACTGTTATTACTTTCATTTTTTAAAAGAATACAAGTTTTGATAAAAGTCATGGTTTGGTAGACATTAAGCATTCATACCATGTAAACAGATCATGCTTGCCACAAAAATCTTGCATCACAAACATAGGATAAAACAGTATTCAAGTGCTAGAGATGAAAATAAAAGCAAAATGATGATGTAAGATGTAATGAGCTGTGTTCCCAACACTCCACAATTATGACATTTCCCTTTGGATTGATTTATATCAATATGTATAGGTCTTTCTTTTATAATGTTTATAACAAACTGCAGATGACAACAGCTCCATGAAAAATCATCTCTAATTTTTCCACTTCATGCCTTGATTAACAAAATTGTCCAAAACTATTTTAAAAATGTCATTTGACCTGAACAATGCATTGCACTTCACAGGCTATGTGTATAAAAGAGATCACTAAAAGTGAGAAAATGAAGATAGGGAAGCTGTAACATTTTGCGTCCCTCTGCTTAGCTTATGTCCCGCACTCAGTGCCAGCGAATCTCTTACTAGGAAGCTACTAAGATGATGCACCAAATCAGGAAAAAATGTGTTTTTTATTTGCTGTCATATATTATTATGTACTCGATCCAAATATTATGCATTAAAAGTAATTTTATTTCACTGAAAACTCATAGAAACTGACAATTTCTGTGCAGATGTAAGAAGCATTGCTTAGAATAAAAACTACTTCAGACAGAATGCCTGCTGTTGAGATTGCAATGTCCTTCTGTTTTATTCAAATAGCACTCCACATTTACAGAAGAAATCAAGTGAGCTGCTTCCATTAAGATAACTGAGTATTAAGGGACACAGAATCTAAAAACCAAAGTGGAATCTGATATCTGGCACTTAGTGATGTTCTGATCAAGCATTCTGATATATATAGAACAACTGAGAAACAAACAAAATGATCTTGTTGATTTACTGCATGAACATAAGACAAATATAGATATGTATTTCAGAACAGGAGAAAATGATAGTAATTGAAATGCTATGTTTATAAATACTGAACTTGAAATGATAAACTGCTACAAATTCTGGTACCAATTCTTTTTTTCTGCTACAAAAAATAAATGCAATTGTACTTGTGACTCTTAAAAAAAAGTTCCTCTGTATTTTCTTGCTAGGAATCATTCCATTAAAGCCTGGCATATCTCCTCACTCTAACAGTTCCACTATACATACCAAAGAGCACTGTGAACAAGTAATAATTTGGTCCTGTAGAGGTACCTAGGCAATTGTTTTTGGAAAAACAAAACAAAACAAACCCCACCAACACTGAGGATATAAGGAAGTAGACACAGAAAGCCTACAAATGGGTTTTATACTGTTACAGTTCTCACTTTACAACCAAAAGAGAAAGACTGTTTCTTCTGCTCTGGATCGTCTGGCAGCATATCATTCCCAGTTTGATCCATTGTGGCCTCACTGTGCTGAAAACAAGAGGTTTTAATTAAAAGATGTGAAAATGATAGGTTTAAAAGGGGAAAAGATTAATAGGAAAAACAGAAACACTCAAGAAGGACTCAATTCCACATTTCTCAGCATCCCGTGAATTAACACTGGTATTTCTGTATTATGCATCTGTACTGGGTCTGGCTGGGATGGAGTTAACCTTCTCTGCAGCAGCCCATACAGTGCTGTGTGCTGCAGTTGTAGCTAGAACAGCAGTGGTACCACAGCAGTGTTGTGTCTATTGCTGAGCAGTGCTGGCACAGCATCAGGACTGCCCCCTAGAGCCAGCAGGCTGGGGGTGGGCAAGAGGTGAAGAAGGAACATCACCAGGGCAGCTGACCTAAACCAGCCAAAGGGATATTCCATACCATATGATGTCACACTCAGCAATAAGGGGTGGGAAAGGAGAAGGGGGAGTGGGGGGTGGAAGCTCTCATTATGAAGACATCAGTTCACCCAAAAAACCACTATGCATATTGAGGCCGTGTTTCCCAGGACATGGCCAAACATCGCTCGTTGATGGAAATTAGAGTCATTTTCTCTATCTCTGTCTCTCTGTGCTTTTGTGTAACATTTGCTTGTTTTTTTTTTTTTTTTTTTTTTTTTTTTTTTTCGGGGGGGTTGTTTGTTTTGTTTTGTGTGTGTGTGTGTTTTTTCTCCTCTTCCTTTTCCCTTTAATTATATTATCCTTAACTCAACTCGTAAGCTTTTTTCTTTCCAGCACACTTTCTTCTCCCCCTCTTCTTCTAAGGAAGGGGAGTGAGAGATCAGTTCTGGTAGCGTTCAGCTGCCCAGCGGCGTACAACCACCACAGCATCGCACTACTTTGCCCACCAGAGTATAAAACCCTCTCAAAAATGGCAGGATTTCTCCCTTTCCTTGCAAGAAAATTGCCAGTGCCAAAACACCCATGGTGGCCTCACCCTGGGCCTGCTGGGGAGCCCCCACGGAGGCTACAGCTTGGCCTCCCCATCCTCCGAGAGGCTCAGAGCAGGGAGCACCAGGGAGTGCTGAGGCACCACTGGGCGGGGGGAAGATGGCGGCTGGGGGAAGATGGCGGCTGGGGGAAGATGGCGGC
>CM021797.1:42731891-42814873 GCA_011076525.1 Nettapus auritus
GGAAGATGGCGGCTGGGGGAAGATGGCGGCTGGGGGAAGATGGCGGCCACCAGCGGGGCCTTGGCCTGCTGGCGGTGTTTAGTTTTCATTTGGCTAAACTTTACTAAACATTTTACCTGGGGTGAAAAAAATCTCTTTCCTGCCTGCTTTCACTCTCCACCCATCTCCTGCCCCAAAGGCCGCTTTGGGGAGCGAGACTTGCTGTGAGCTGCAGTAGGCTTCCTTCAGGCAGCAGGTGACTACGCAGGCAGGTTTCTGGGGCTAGCAGGGCCAGCGGTGTCAGCAGACAGAAACAAAGCCCCTGCCTTTGCAATGCACCAAAACATTCTCTGTTCAAAACTCAGCTCGGGCAGATTCCCACCGGAGTACTATTTTCCAGGAAATATTTTTCAAATTAATAATGAACCAAGGGTTCTGTTTTTAGAATTGCGTACATGCAAAACCTCTTTATTGAGACACATGGGCCTAATTACAACACAAGGCTGTTCTAACCAGTTTTACAACAGCCCTGGCTGCATTATTTCATTAAGACAAAGGATGGCACATGGTCAATTTAATGTGAATAGCTTTCTTTATAAGGACCCAAACCTGGAATTCATGACAGTTGTTCTGAGTCCAGCATAACTGCTTCACAGTTCTGTTAAGGGCAATGCCTGTAAGACGAGAATGGTGAAGATCCTTGTTAAATGTTTAACAGCTTTTTAATTTGTGGGTTGCATGAGCATTCTGAAATTCCAAATTAATTGTAGAAAACAGATTCTTCATTAAAAGAATATTGTGGGAGGCAACATACAATAACCTTGCAGCAGGTAGTTGAGGCTCGCTAAGCGGGTGATCTCTAGGTCATCTTAATGGGGTAGTTTAAGTAACGTGCTCACTTTATAGCTATCACTGTGCTATGGATTTTCCATATTTCAGCAAAAGAAAATAGGTTCCTCTCTTAAAGCAGTAAAATGCACAATGCAACATGTTAACATAAACTCAGCTTCACTAGCTTAGACTCAAGCACTTGTTTCACCTATCTGCTTGAATATCATAGCTTGAATAGTAAAGGCAGAAATTCAGAGGGGAAGCAGTATGATTTCTAACCACAGCTTCCAAACACCAGATTTACATTATCAGTATTTACACCCGAAGTATTGGATTTTCTATTTATTTATTTTTGTGGAGGGTGAAGTGTTCATTAGATATTCACTAGAAAATCAATTTTTACTATACACTTAAACCAAATCTAATCTGCAAACAGGAGGATCACACACTGTAAATTTCTTGTGAAAATGGAGGTTGACAGGAGGGACTATTTCCCATTTCCTCCTACCTGTGTTCATCTACCTAATGTCCCACAACATTAACCTTGCCTTTTTTCCTTATTTGAATACTTGCTTGTACTTAAGCTTCTGATGTGAAACAAGTGCAAAGAAGGAAAGAATGTAATTAACAGCAAAACAGTCTAATTTAAATATAGTTTTGCTACCCCGTGCAACTATTTAGCATTGAATCAGAAGGAATAATACTGTGCTTAGGAATGAAAGGTCTGCGAGAATGACTCACCACAAACAAATTAAAGACTACGGATGAAAAAGGAAGTGGCTGGCTGGAAATTTATGTGAAATTAATTCTACTATTCCAGTTATTTCAGGTTTTCAGAGGCTCTCTCATTTCATTAGCCAGTTAAGGAGAACTTATTCCCACTATCTAGATTTAGTTTCAGTAAGCTATGGAAGGAATTCTTCATTAAAGCGTACTAAAATCACTATGCAGTCAGTAAAAAGCCAGATAAGTAAGGTGTAGGGGATGAGAGTACTTCTGTTGTGAATGGAGACTATAATGTTTCATGAGATTCTTTGTCCTGCTGGACCGCACCATTGTGACAGCAAACGTTTGTTACCCTGGAGGCTCGAACTAACAATCAGAATTCATTTGCAGTAATTCAGAGTTAAATACAACATAAATGAAGTACATTATCACACTACTAGCAAGGGGAAAAAACAATGAAAAATCCAATGCTTCAATAGCAAAGCTGGCAAGCAAGCTATGCTTTGCACTTTGTTATTCTTTGCATCAGGTGTTCTTAAAAGATGCGGCATTCTGCATTTCTGCAGCCATCTGCCACTCTTCAGAAAGAGGCAGAAAGCAGAGAACAGAATAAAAGGAAGGCCAAACAACACAACAGTTTCAAACAGTATAAGCAAAAGCACTCTGGTATTCATGAAATAAAACAGGAACCAGAACATGAGAATCAAGGCAGAGGCAGTTCTCGTTTTGAAATGAGTGGACTGTAGGTTTGCTGCCATCCTGTGGCAGTAGGTATCCGTTCCCATGAACTAGGAATTTGGGTTTAGTTCATAAAAAAGCTAGATAGGCCTGGTCTAGGACAGCGGATTCCACAGTTTGACGATCTTGTGGAGTTCTGCTACCAGTTAAGATGCACACAGGTTAAGATATGACCCACTGAAAGAGGCTGTAAAAGATGAGGGCAAAGAGCTTGCTTCAAGTCAGCAGATAGACTTCCCTTACTGTATCTCTCTTTAAGAAACATGCCGGCTACTGCTCAAAAAACTTCAATTCAAGTGCTGCTCAAACCCAAATGTATGTGGAACTGCGCTAAGTATTTGCATTTTAGCTTTCCTTGTCAAAGCAGAGTATTTTGCAAGTGGTAATAAAAAATAAAGCAGGAAAAACTGTTTGCTGTATGGCCAGCCAATACAGAAAAAGAGCATGTAACAGTAATCTCTAGCATTTTCTTCAAAATTTTATAGTATTTCTAAGAGATACTAATTCAGGTAACAGTAGCATAGTATCTAGTTTGCAAAGGCATACAGACATAATTCCCTCCCATCCCCTCTGCCCCATCCTCCTTTGTTACTCTTAACAGAATTTCAAGATAGGAATCTTTAATGTTTACCAACAGGCAATATTTATTGTTATAACTGAGAACTCTACATACAGTATTGCACAAAATTATAATGTATCAACTGACAAAACCATGTTCCTATATAACTGTTAATAGCACTTTACAGAAGCTTACTTTAACACACTGTGCGTTAAGTGTCAGTAAATTGATAATTCTTAGAGGATTATTTCATGGGTGTATGGAAGTGCAAACTTTCATTCAAGGCATATACACAAAACACATGAAAAGGACTGCTGTGAGCACCACAGGTCCAAACAAAAACAAAACAAAACGAAAAAAAAACAACAACCCCCAAACTAACCACTAACAAAAAAACCCTCCCTCACAAAACAGAACACACACTGAAACAAGCTAAGTAAGTAACAGCATTCTTAGGAAACACCAGTGCTACTACATTCATAGTCTTATCCCCTAGAAAGAAGCATAGAAATGTAATCTGAAGAGATGCCCTTAACTCAGAGTCTTAGACATACTGATTCAGCTGTATCACATTAACTGGATTTTTTTGTTTGTTTGTTTGGCAAGACCAAAGGACATACAGCTCTATAAATTCAGCTAACCAGTGTACTACCAGTTATTCCTGAATTACTGTATAAAATAAAGTAACTGTGTACGATAGTTGACCACTGCAGGGAAAAGTGTTTTTACATCAAAGGGTGATACAGTATACAACTAAAATTCAAGTACTTAACTATAGCTGCAGAAATTCTGGCCTTCTTTTCTTACGCAGTACATACTGAGAATTTTTCATTTTTATTCTTCCCTGTACAACTTTTCTCAAACTGGATCTACCCAGCTGCAATCCCACATCTTCAGCACACTGCTGCTGTGAAGTTGTTCACAGGCACATGGTATGACTAAGAGCCTTAGTCCCTCTTGTCCTCTGCTTCCTATTTCCAGCCTTTTGACTAACAGCTCAGGTCAGTTTCCCAGGCAGACAAGTTACCACCACTTTTACACAAGTAAGTAGCTAAGCTGCACAGTGTCCTCTTTGGACAATCAGGGAAATTAGAGATACATTAGGATGGAACAGTACTTTTTTTTCCTACCAGCTTTGAGAAGGCCTGGAGAAACATTTACACTTCTGCCTGAACTCCAGTGGAAGAAGTACTGAAGACAATCAGCTTGAAAAACACCATCTTAAAAAAGGAATAATCTGATTAAAAGGAAGTACATTAATCCCAAAGAAAAAATAGCATCCTGTAAGTATAATTGTTTTAATTACTGACTAGATTATTTTTGAACAATTACTAAATACAAGTTTTTTGTTTTTAAATCACAAAGATCTCCTGTTACTAAATTGACCTCAGGATGGGAGTTAAATAGAAGTTACCGTTAAGTTTTGAAAGGGAAGAATCCTAATACCTACACAGTCACTAGAGAGTTAAAATTCTAACAAAATTAGTAGCACACATGGCTACAAAAAGAAAAAAAAAGTAGTTTTTTTTTTTTTTTTCCCTCTGAAAAAAAACATGCACATAGCTTTGGTGCACAGACAGCACATGAGAGCATATACATGTTCCGTGACCACTGGCAATCTGAATTCTGAGCAGTGTTACCAACTTTGCAGTTTAAATCAAAAAGGATGAGGACAAACAACAGAAATGTGAGAAACAAGACCTGCTTCACTCCTGCTTTAGCACTCCAGTGCCTGAATGCATTTCAAGTTGTTGAAACACAAACACAGGCTCTGCCTTCAACAAGGCAAGGAGCAGGATTAAAACTGGATTAGCATATTTTGAAGTATTTCTACAAACAGTGCTCTAACAGCCTACTACATGAATACATTAACTTCTTTTTGGACTTCCTTAGATTTACAGGAAAATAGGATACCAGAAAACCTACACATAAAAAACGTGAAACCATCAGAAATCTAAGAGCATAAAATAAGCATGTACATAATCAGTGAACTTTGAAGCTGAAGACCACAGATCTGTGTATCTAAACGAACACATATAAATGGTGGTTTTCTTTATTCCCCCCCAATCAAATCGGAATATATTTCTGATAATTGCATGGGTTTTGGATGGGGAATTGTGAGTATAGTGGACAAAGAAAATGACAAAGGAAAAGAACAGTGAGATTTATTTCCTTGGCATGTGAGAATACAGAGATGTTGCTATAGCACTTACTGTTCTTACCTTTTGGATCCCAGCTCATCACAAATATAACACACAATTTAAAATTTCAACATGCTTTAACTTTATTTTCCTTAATGGCATCCCCACTTGACACAGCCTAAGAACCTGAAGAAAATTCATTTGCTTCTGAAAGAAAAACAGCAAGTGTTTTGTGGTGTTCAAAGTCAAAAAATTAGTCCTAAGTTTCAGATGTTAAAGCTTTCTCCACAGCCACATGTTCCTTTGATGTTTGGATTATTGAAGACAAATTCACTGGACAGTTTGTCTTCTACATAGTCCATTTCAGTTCCTAGAAGTGTCAGCTGTGCTTTCTTCTCAATAAACACTCTAACCCCTTGAAGACAAAGAAAAAACATTTACATACAGCAAAATCATTCATCATTTACTTTGAAATTCTGTTTCAACTAGAACAGAACTGGATAAACTTTCTGTTTCAACCTTGACAAAAATGGAAGCAAAATTTCAAGACTATCATTACAACTTGTTTTCCCTTGACTAACATGCAAACACTCTGATTTTATTTTTTACCCTACTAGAACACTCTAACAACAGCCCAGCACTGTTATTTATGCATATATGTGAATGCATATATTTTTTGCTAGGAATTAGAAACACAATAACCAGGGAAATAAGTAGTAGAATTTGGGAACAAGTATCAGCTTTGATACTTCTCATGCATTACAGTCGTTAACCCATTTCCTACTGTTCTTAAAAGTCTGACAACATCTGACCAACAAGAGGTCAAAAAAAAAGTTCCTCTCTCACAAGGGAGAAATGTCCTTCGCTCTACCAAAATTATTAGGTCTACATTGAATTGTAGCAGTATTGAATCCTATACCAAGCCAAAAACGTGTGGCCTTTCAATGATATATTAACTTTTAAGGACTAAGAATTAGTAATTCATCGTAGGAATCACAAAGTGATCACTTTTCTAAAGCATGCAAAGTATAAGCCTGGAAAGATACTGAATTTTAAATCTCCAAGTCCAATATAAAGATAGAGTGAATTGCCTTAGCTATCTATAGACCAGGGAATAACAAAAACTTAAAATTGCATCAGTAAACAGCAAGAAGTGATAAAGTTATATGAGAGATTGACTGAAAGCTGTTCTATCACAGTCAAAACACAAAATACATTGCTAACACAACACAAGCCTGGGGGCAACTGAGTTGCCCAAATACATTTTTGGGGAAGGCTAAATCTAACAAAAGGGTTTATGGACTTGATCCATGAAGCAGCCACTTGCTACCTAAAAGCCAGAAAATGTGGGCTGGTATTCAAAGACACCAGCTCACAGAGTACAGAGCTATATAAAAGTCAAAGTCTTCAGTGGAAGTCTGCCTCCAATGGATAGAAGTCTAGCCAAAGAAAACAGCACAGACACATCTGAAATGCTGTCTGGCTTTGGAGCTGAACATCTATGTCTTGACTGAGGGCAACTGCTTTTATCTTCCTCAAGATTGAAATCAGGAAATGCATTCTGATAAATGTGTTTTCATCCCTATAAAGTCAGAGCAGCTCTCTGAGTCAAGCAGAAGAGGTAATACCAGAAGCAAGCTAAGTTTGAAATCAAAAGGCACATGCAAAACTGTGTGACACTCTCAATCATATGCTTTCCAGTTCAAATTAAATCATTTGCTGAAACCCTTACTACTACTATTTTCAAAATAATAAAATGTATGGGTTGGTCACAGATATTTCCAAGACAGCTGGAAGATAGGCTCTGCCTAGCAGCATACGTTTTATAAGAAAGTAACTGTGATATCACATTCTTATTCAAATCTCCTATGTCCCTGCTAGATTAAATGTAATTATCCTGAATGCAAATATAAAGGTGTTCATTAAAGCTTAAAAACAAAACAAAGCAAAAACTCCAAACACAAAATAAATATTTTAGGAACTTTTATAAAAGGAGAATTATTATGCTTCCATATATAAAAAAATAAATCCATATTTGACAGAAAGACCAAAAAGAAATTCTTATAAACATGGGAAAAATGAATGGAAATTTCAGTACTTTAGCAATAGACTTGTGATGGGACACACAATGAAATTATCAGGAATCAAGCTTAAACAACATCATATGAAAAAAAAAAAATAATAATAATGCTTAATTAACACTGTAGGAAGTGTTGTTACAGAACATTTCAAAAACCAAAAGCATAAATAGGTTAAAAACAAATTACCTATCAATGAAGCATAAGACTAATTAGAGAAGATAGCTGGTTAATCTTTTTGCAAATAAATTCCTTATTTTGCCAAGGCTTGCTTTAGGTATGCTGGCAAAGTATTCCTTTACAGACTCACGGTTCTACATTTTCTGTAAATATCTGCAATTAGCCACCTTCAAAGATATGAGTGACAGGCTATATGATTTTAGCATTAGTCTCTGAACCAGAGACTGCAAAACTGCACATTTTAACGGGTAACTTCAACACAGAAAACAATGCAACAGTAATCCCTGCAACAGAAAGCTAAAACCTCTTGCTGTAACTTGTTACTTCAAAGAATTTCTAACCCATCTCTTCAAATCTGTAATTAGGTTCTTCTCCCAGATCACCACACAAGTTTGCTGTGCTGCATCAGAAACTCACCATCTTGAACTACTTCTTCATCAGAGTCTCCTTTAGACTTTGTATATTCTAATGTGTAAGAAAGTCCATTGCATCCTCTTGTACGAACACCTACTTTCACACCTACCTGAAAAAAACACAACCCAGAAACAGACAAAAAAATCATTCTTAAGCTTTTTCTGCAGTACCTAGATAAAACGTAGACAGAACACAAAGTGCTGACATCTGTTCTCCACTACCCCAAAGACAGTGCTAAAACAGAAGTGCACTAGTATTATAGATTAAGAGGTAACACTTTCCCATTTACAAAATTGACTGCTAAGGTAAAGGTAAGCATCAGATGATTACAACTATGGACCAAGCTCTAAAGTATTTTTTTAAAAAAAAGTCTTGAAGTAAAATACTTGAAGTATTTTATATAACAATAAACTATTGGCTCTCCTGTAGGTGCCTCCTCTCTTAAAGATGGTGAAATTTTAAACATGTTTTTGTGACTTCAAGTTAAAGATTATTCAGATGCTAATTCGGGCACTATTTTAAGATTATTTACAGTAATGTGTTTATGAAGCTGTTAGGCCAGGCCAAGGGCAGTGGCTAGATTTTTACACTTCTCCTCTAATGACCATCAGAAAACTTTTACTTAAATACAAAGTTCTGAAATAAATTATTTTTATTTCTTCATTACCCCTACTGCCATTCACCCATAAAGCTCAATCCCTTCCTTACACCAAATATGTCCATTTACTTCATGCTTTAATCCTTGTTAAAAGCCAACACAGATGGTATATTTGTAACCAGTGACAGTTATCCAATACAGCCTTCTATGTCTGACAAAAAGAGCGTCTGTGCAGGTAAAGAACTAAGGAAAGGTGGCACAGAACCAGAAAACTCTATGTGCACAAGAATCTTTCAAAAGTGGCTGTTCCATTTTCAGCACATAACTGCTTCATAATTAAACAGGAAAAATATGCTGTCTATCCACATAATCAATGTTATGATAAAAATGCATCAAAACATTGATTATCATTCACCACGAAGTGGGATCTCAGACAAACATCGTACGATCTGCCCAGACTAAACAGCTCTCTCTGCAGGAGCTGCTAGATAAAAATATGCTGGAAAACAGGAACACCATCTATAACAAGGTGGTGACCGACCAGCTAAGCTGTAAGCTTTGGGCTTCCTTATGATGGTTTACAGTTTTAGAACAAAGAGTCTAGATAGGTGCAGATGTACAGGAAACAAAAGAAACAATGGGCCTTGTACCAAAGTTGGAAGAGAAATATACTTCTTGAAATAGCACTTGCTGTGAAGCAGAAAACCTAACACTTGTTTTTATAACAGTTAGAAAGCAAAACTGTGTTTTTTTTCCTATGAAGAAAAAGATGACAAGCTCAGTTACATGGTAAAATGGTGATTATTTATACATAAAGACTCTCTCAAATATATGAATCTGTATATACATATTATATATATAATCACACAAATAAATATAATATTTATAATAAATTACAATATAAATCATACACATACAATATATATGCTTAAATATAAATCATTTATATAAATATACATCTGTATACATTTTTATATGTATATATATACAAAGAAAAATGCATTTTCTGTCAAGTTTCTCAAGAATTTTATGTTTCCCAAAGGGTATTAATCTAGCTTTGTAATTGTTTACTTCACAGTGAGAATTGCTACAAACACTAATTTGTAACATCCTAATATTAACAGTTGAAGATCTCTGGTCCTACCAGAAGCCGTGACTGTGCCATATTAGAAAAAATCATCAAAAAACAGCTTAAAAACACTTTAAGGCTTAATCTTTTTCTTCACCTTATCTATCTCAAAAGTAACTGCACAATGAAATGTCATTACAGTTAGTTATCTCCTGCATTTTATAAAGAAATGACACTGAATAAACAAGCTTACACATTCCCCTCCAAACAAAAGATACCATCTCTAAACTCCTCAGCAGATTCCTTAATACCTCAGTTCTGTCTATGGGGCGGACTTATTTACACTTACATGCTCAGGTTTATCTTTAAGAAGTTGTTTTATCTTCTGCACTGCTGATGGGGTCTGAAAAAGAAAAATAGAGACATCATTTTGGAATGTTCCTTTTTGTTTATTTGTAGTGAATGTCTGCACATACTAAAAAGCATGTAACATACTTGTATGCATTGTAAACACTTCTGACTTTGTGTGCAACCTAATTTTGTCTCACATTTTAGTTTCTTCTCCTATCCGAGATGTGCACCTTCAGCACCAGCCATCTGTTAGTACTGACTAGCCTATGAGAGTGTGAGATACACTCTTATGGAAGCGCAGCGATAGGACAAGGGCAATGGCTTTAAACCAAAAGACGGCAGGCTTAGATTAGATATTGGGAAGAAATTTTTCACTCAGAGGGTGGTGAGGCCCTGGCACAGGCTGCCCAGAGAAGCTGTGGATGCCCCATCCCTGGAAGTGCTCAAGGCCAGGCTGGATGGGGCTTTGGGCAGCCTGGTAGGGTGGGAGGTGTCCCTGCCCATGGCAGGGGGGTGGAACTGAGTGGTCTTCAAGGTCCCTTCCCACCCAAACCAGTCCGTGTTCTACGCGAATCTGATGCCTGGTCTCCAGATGTTTACAGTTCCTAAGACCGCTGCAGCTCACCCGCGCAGCACACCGCGCCTGTTTACTTCCTTCCCCACGCACGCTGCCAGCCAGCAGACACCTCAACAACTGCAGCCCGTGACAGCAGCTTGCTTCCCCAAGGTCACTGCTACGACTCCACAAACTAACTCCGTTCGCGTGGAATTTCTGCCCAACACCCGTTACAAACACCAACTCAGCACAGAAAATCTGCGGCCATCTCCCCCCCTCCACCCCCGGCAGCGCCCGCAGCGGGCCGACCCCACTCCCCCCCTCCCCCCGTCCGTTAACGGCCCACCCCCCCGTCCGTTAACGGCCGCCCCCCGCCCCGTACCCCCGCCGGGCACTGACCAGCGTGAGGGCGGCGCGCGTGGCCTGCAGCTTCCTCTTGCTGACGGCGCGCACCGTGGCCCGCACCACCGACGAGGCCATGGCCCCCCCGCGCTGCCCTCGGCCATGGGCACCGCCGACGTCACGCCGTGACGGGGCCGCCGCGCCGCGCCCTGACGGCGGCCGCGCTCATTGGCCGAGGGGCTGTGACGGACGGGGGGAGGTCCCGCCCCTCCGCCATCGCCCCGCCCCTCGCGGCCGTGCTGCGCCACCGGGGCCTCGCTGAGGCGGAGGGTGGGTGCTGGCGGCGATAGGCGGCGATAGGCGGCGATAGGAGGCGATAGGGGGGATAGGCGGAGCCCGGCGCTCCCATGCCCGCCGGGGAGGATCGCAGCAGCACGCAGGGCGGTGACAGAGCAGCCGCAGAGCTGGAACGGCTCCTGGTGGAGGCGCAGGGCCGCGTTTCGCGATAGCTCCCGGGCGCGCCGCCAGCCCCGGCAGAGCGGGAACGACACAGTCGTGGCTGTCGGTGTCGTGACGGCTGCCGGCTGCTCGCCTCCGCCTAGATAGCTGGTTACAGTCCTGCGTACCGTCACGGTACAAAGCCCGGGCACAAGCACCGTGCCTCGTCGCCACATCTCCAGGCACCTGGCTCTCCGACCGCCAGCGTCAGAAGTTTTAAATAGCTTTATTTTTTATTTTTAAACGTGCATTTATTTCTTACTTCATTCATGGTTTTACCTCTTCTTAGCTGCACAAAACTTGGGCACGCATCCTCACCTAAAACACACCCACCGCTACCATCCACCATGCGGGCATAAAGAGCTTCTCCTTGTGTTTCCCCAGGGAGCTTCCAATCACCACTCAGCGGAAAGGCGGCTGAAGTATCTCAGCGCGTAACACTGAGCATAGGCTAGAAAAATAGCCTTTTGCTAAGGTGCTCTTTGTCATCAGTACAATGCCAAAAGAAAGGTTAAATCGGTATTACAATCTAAGTGGTTCAAGCAAACAAGAAATATTATTGATAACTTCATTATGATAGGAAAAAGTATGTTCTTCACTAGCAAAGCCATTTTTGATGCAGCTTCTGCAGGTTTATAAGACTGTACTTTAAAAAAGTATTGTGTACATGTTTAAATAAAATATTAAATGAATGACAAACCTGTTTTAGATACATCTATAAAGCAACTCTCACAAGAACAACTGGATTGGAAAATCTGGCTCTGTAGTCTGAACACTTCCTTTTAAAAGGAACTATGAATTAAGGTAGGTATCTAGATAACTATTAAACTAAGATTAAATTGCTGATTTAAGAAAGACAGCTCTGCTGCATACCTGAGAGAGAACTTCTTCTTTCATATTTATTCAGCACTTATAACTAATTAATCATAGCACAAGACATTTCCCAGCTGTGGAAACCAGGATGTCAAGAGCACAATGGCACTTTGAAATACAAAATACAGCAAACAGCACAGTGGACAATGTTACTGATTCATTGTGCCCTCAGCCTGTTTTCATACGGGAGGTGCGCCAGCCCTCTGATCATTCTTGTGGCCCTCCTCTGGACTTGCTCTAACAGGTCCATACCCTTCTTGTGCTGGAGGTCCCAGAGCTGAACACAGTGCTCCAGCTGGGGTCTCACAAAAGGAGAGTAGAGGGGGACAATCCCCTCATCCTACTAGCCACGCTGCTTTTGATGCTGCCCAAAATATGGTTGGCTTTCTGGGCTGCAAGTGCACATTGCTGGCTCATGTCGAGCTTCTCATCAACCAACACAGCCGCAGGTTCCTGACCGCAGGGCTGCTCTCAGTCTATTCACTGCCCAGCCTGTATTTGTGCTTGGGACTGCCCCGGCCCAGATGCGGGACCTTACACTTGGCCTTGTTGAACTTCACGAGTTTCACACAGGCCTACCTCTCAGTCCACGTTCCTCTGGATGGCATCCCTTCCCTCCAGTGTGCTGACTGCACCACATGGTTTGTATCATCAGGAAACTTGCTGAGGGTGCACTCCATCCCACTGTCCATGTCACTGACATGAAGTTAAACTACCCTGGTCCCTGTACTGACCCCCTAGTACTGACCCCTGAGGAACAATCATTCCTGAGCTCCACGTGGACTTTGAGCAATTGACCCCAACTGAGTGAGACCACCCAGCCAATTCCTTACCCACCGAGTGATCCATCCACCAAATCCACGTCTCTCCAGTTTAGACAAAGATGTCGTGTGGGGACAATGTCAAATGCTTCACCCAAGTCCAGGTAATTACAAATCCCTTCACTAAATTTTACAACATACAAATCCAGCAGATATGTAATGCCTCATCATCTGTGTTTATTCTCTGTAACGCATCATTGTGTTATTAAGTTATGACTGTGCTCTTTAACTATAGTTTAGACAAAGACATTTACTAGTCATTTGTGTAATGCCTGTACTGTGCAGACCAACTTTGGAGGTTTTATGCTAGGGCTATGCCATTGGTAACTATACAGACTGAGTTGTGTAAGGAAGCAGCAGCTTCAGAGTGACAAGACTGGTAATCTACGGAACAAGTTTGCAATTGGATGCGAGTTTGGAATCTCACATTTTTTAAGTTTTACTGTTAAACTACAAAATATCACAACGGGAAGAGGGTGAGTATGTATAAATATTATTTATTTCATTTTAAAAATACCTTGTATTTGTGAGATTGTGTCTTAGTCTCTTGGAGGTTTATACAGGTAATTCCCATCAGCAAAAAATGAAGTCTCAACAGAGTACTAGAACCATACAGGAGGCATGTCAGCCTTTCTACTTTTGGGGTATGAATGAAAAAGTACAGAAAAAACATTTTTAGGGGAAAAAATGGCTTAATTTTATATGAAGACAGAAGTTACAGAAAAAAGAAGCTATTGTTTGTTGCTGGTTAAGATTGAAAATATGTCAAGAAAAATATATTTTTTTTTAAAAGCTGCACATCTAGAAGTTTATAAATAGCCGGCTACAGATGGATGCAAATCAAAATAGGATCTCAGCTTCTTGAAGTCACTTTAGAAATTCTAGCTTTCACCTTTAGTTTAAAAATAGATAGGTAGGGGAAAAAGATTTAATCATGACATTTCAAAAAACAGATTATTCTAACAAGTTAATCATTAATCTTACATTTAAGTAAAGGAATACTGAAAACTACAACCTAAGAAGAAAAATAGAAACTTAAGTCTGAATTTCATTTTTTTTTTTTTTAATTTATTTAAAAGTCATAAATAACAGTGGTTTCAGTTTTACGACGTAACTAATTCTTTCCTGAACAAGATAGAGAGTACATTACCAGCTCTGGAAGGACTTCAAGTAAAGCTCAGGTTGATAATACTACTTAAATTCTTGGCTGGTCCAAGGATTCCATTCACATTTTATGAAAATGGACGTGTTTTCCCCAGTTGCCATATATCATTTCTCTGTTACATAAAGCAGTTATGTCTGTATCCCCAAGGTCATGAAAAAGATTCTTAGCAGCATCAAACAGGACTGACCTGTTTTCATAGTCCTTTTTTTTTTTTTTTTTTTTTTTTTTTTTTTTTCCCCCCTTTTACACAAGCACAGCAGCAAATAAATTCCCAAAATTTTACAAAGGGGAAAAAAAAAAAAAAAAACAAAAACCTTAATGGCATTGCTTATCTGCAGAGACTGTTACATATGTTTCCTAGTGTCCATGTTTTCAGTTCTCTACATAGGGGAAAAGAAAACACTACAAAAACCTGTTTGCAAACACAGCTGTAGCAGTCTACAAACATTTCATACAATTTTACACAAGGATTCAGTAAACAATCAACATTTATAAATATTTGCTCTTTCAAAAATTAGTTTTTGAAGAAAATACATATTTGGCTTGCACACAATTTCAGTGCATTTTAAAATGGTCAGGCTGAATGACAAAACCTTGGTCCATTTTTAGTACCTGCCCTTATCTATGATTTACCTAGTAAACAAATACAAAATGTGGTGGCTTTCTATTAAAATGATGAAACAACCTATTTAAGAGCAGGGGTTCATGGTATAAGACCATATTAAAATCCAGTTTCTTTTACTAGCAATTTGTATTAAATTTAAAGAAACATGGGTATTTTAAGTTGAAGATTGTTTATGCTGCTGTCTTGTGAATCCAGATGCTTTAGCCAAAGTAAGTTTTTAAGTGAATGAAGGGCCTGTATTGCAATTTAACAGTGCTTCATATCCCTCATGATTCTTGTTGGGTCCTCTTCTGTGAGGCTTTTCCCTGAGTCATATATTTATTGGAAAGGCTGCCTGAGATTGGGGGGGAAAAAAAGCATCACACTTTAAAGGTTTAAAGGTTTCAAATAATATTAAACAAACAAACAAACAAATAAAAAGAAAAAACAACAAAACAGACATAAAGCAAATGAAACAACCAGACAGGAGGAAAATACTGTTAAGTCAAACTACAATGAAATCACACACAGATCAACTTTATCACATCAGCTTCTGGAGAACAGTAAGAAATACTAAAATATAAACAAGGAAGACTATTTTTTTTCCAACTAAACACCTAATGACAAACTGCTTTGTGCTTTAAATCCCCAAACGTAGATTTGAAAGAGTCTTGCAATGTAAACAGGAAGTACTATCCCCACCCCACAAAAAACTGAGACTCTAATGAGGTACTTAATAGCAGTTTAGTCTTCAGAAGTTTGTGAAGACTACTCAAATCCCCCTTCAGGTGCCCCAAAGGAGACTTATATATATTTCCTGGAAAAAAAAAAACAAGTTGCTAAATGGTTTGCAGTTGCACTCAAAACTCAAAGTAATTAAAAAAAAAGTGCAGTTGCTTTTAAAATCTTCATTGAACCAGTTAATAAGTGTGTGAAATTACTGTAAGGAAGCTGCAGCAGCAACCATGCATCTAACACAATGCACAAAACATCTCTGATCCAGAGAGAGTAGATAATGGCCTTTATGTCATCATCTGACTGCTACTTGTAAGTGTAATTTTAACTCTGTTGCATTTTGGCAGCTCAGACAAAGGATGTGCTTTCATAGTCTCTCCTAAGTTAGCTGATCAAATGGAATTCTAGACGATTACTCTGAGGAAGCCTCACAAGAAAGTGCTCCACATGTCGTCCCTGAAGAGAAACACAGAACCCCATGTATGCCAAAACAGAGGGAGAGAAGAGAAAGATTGATAAAAACACCATATCCTTCTGCAAAATAAATCTATCAGAGTTAAATAAAGAACAAATGGCTGACAGAATTAACATGCCTTATATGTTCTGCTCCCAAAACACAACTGAAAAAAATGCACATTTACAGCTTAAAAAAAAAAAAAATTGTTTTCACTTCAGAATTATCTAGCAACCTGTCCAGACTACTGCTGTGTTCAGCAAATTGGGCAGAATTCCCATTAGGACTGATGGAGAAAGCAAGTTAAAAACGCGTGCTCTTACACAGAGGTTCTGAATTGAAATTAAGACATACAAACCTGACTGGGGACTCAAAAATACTTTTCCTTTTTGTTTCTTTTTTTCTTCATGTATAAGCATTCCCTGTAAATAACACATATATATTGATGAACAAACAAAACTGAATTATAACAGTAACCCCCTGCCCCCAAAGGTTCTCCTAGAAAACTTAAATAAAGTTATTTCTAGTTACTTTGCATGGGCTTCAGAATATTTAAAGAGAAAAAGATCCAGGAAAAGGAACATAAAGTGTTTACCTGATTTAATCGACCACCGTGTTTGGCAACAGTTGGTAAAGAAGGGGATCCACACAACGCTTCTAGCTTTGATCCTCCTGAAAAGGTCATAGTATAACCAAGATTTACTAATTTGAAACTAGTTTCCATCTCAGGTATCATAACATTAAAAAAAATACAAAGATACTTGCAGTCTACTTTCATAGCAGAGAAAACACATGCCATTGCTATTTTCCTCCATTTTATAATATGGGAAGTGGGCACAATGAAGTGAGATGCATCTATAGATAAGCATCTACAGAATCTTCTCCCAGATCTAGATGAAGACTGGGATCTTCAGAGAACAAATGAAGACATGGGGTTAAGAGAATTGTCCAAAGTCCCATAGAATGTTTATAGCACAGTAAGGAACAAAAATTGGAGCTCCTGGGTCCACTCCTTCTTAGTCTTCTGCTCAACTACAGAGAAAACTTCAGGCACTAAGCAAGCAAAAAACAAAAAGCCCAACCTCGATCAATTCTCCCCCTCTTCAAATTCAAATATAATAATTCCCAAAATACCCATCATTCCTGTCAGTGATTACAAAACAGTCAGACATACTCATTTTCACCACAGCAAAACTCAGCATGGTGGCAAATGAAATGGTAGTAAGATATGCTCAAAGATAAAGAAACTCAAAAGTTAAGTTTAAACTTGACATGCACCTTCATAACATCAGAAGCTGGATGGCCTTACTTTATAAACATCTTTTTTGTCCACCTAATACTTCTAGTGGTTTATCAAATTAAGAATATTTCAAAATACTCTGAAAGTTCTGAATATATTTGCAACCATTTTCCTACCACTTCCAGTATTTTGCTAGCACAGTCTTACGCCCTCTTCTGCTAAATACATCTGATTAATAGTCTCCTTATCTGAGCTAGAATGAACATTTTGGCTAACAGAGAAAAGCTGGTTTGAAATGATGTTTATGCAACAGATTCCTATTTTTTACTTTAAAATGTCAAGTACTGAGCAATCTGTAGAGCATTTTTTCTATAGTACGAATTTAAATACTCTTAGGTACAGCAGAGTTTTGAAAGGTGAGAAAGGGAAAACTGACCAAGTGTGACTACATTTTTAAAACATGAGGCAGCATTCGTGTGATGCCATTCAAAGCAAAAACCTTTATCCATTAGTTAACACTGTTAAAAAATCCCAAACAGTAAGTTCTGCTTAAGCTACTCAGGTTGATCAGCTTCATACCTGCAGCTGCTTTATACTGTGGGCACTCCTTTTTGATATGACCTTCTCTTCCACAGATGAAACAACGTTTTTCTCTTAACTCTCTGTCTTCCAGGCGCTTCCACTTCTCTGCTGATTGCCTGGGACTCTTTTCTCTTCCAGTTTCCACTATTCCCCTTGTTGGTTTGCTCTTTGGAGGTGTAAATGGATGCAACTTTCCCTCCTTCATTGAGCTCTCTTTTTCTGTTGTTTTATTCTGTGTTTCTTTGTCCTCTTTGCTTCTTTTCTCTTTGTTTTCTGGGTACCTCTGGTTTTTGCTATCTTCATAATCACGTCGCCGCCTCACTCTGCAGGAGTAAGTGAGGAAAAGGCTACAGAGTTCACACACCTTATATACATACATGGAGGAAAAAAACCACAAGCATTGCATATGAACAATAAATATATTTCATGTATTTCCTCAGACTGTCAAATAAAGTTAACTCCTTTGAGTCTCTGTCCTGGTTTCAGTTAGGACAGAGTTAATTTTCCTCCTAGTAGCTGGTAGGGCGCTATGTTTTGGATTAGGATGCATAACATGCCCATGTTTTGGTTGTTGCAGAGCAGTGCTTGTACCAAGCCAAGGACTTTTCAGCTCCTCGCTCTGTCCTGCCAGCGGGCAGGCTGGGGGTGCAGCAAGAGCTGGGAGGGGACAGACCCAGGACAGCTGACCCAAACTGGCCAAAGGAGTATTCCATACCACCTGACGTCATGCTAAACAATATATAGGGGTGGCTAGCCGGGATGGGGGGGCCGGCTGCTCGGGACAGACTGGGCATTGGTCAGTGGTGGTGAGCAATTGCATTGTGCATCACTTGTTTCGTACACACTATTATTATTATTATTATTATTATTATTATTATTATTATTATCTTAATAAACTGTCTTTATCTCAACCCTCGTTTCACTTTTCAGTTTCTCTCCCCCATCCCAGAGAGGGAGGGGGGAGGGTGAGCGAACGGCTGTGTGGTGTTTAGCTGCCGGCCAGGTTAAACCACAACAGTCTCCTAACAAACAGTCCTATACCGATATAAAATACATTTTAATGATTTAACTTTGCAATTAGATTACAGTACAGGCGAAAAGCTAATAATTTTATCTCAAGAACATAAAAATGTCTGTAGGAAGATCTGTGCGCTGCAGCTGTAAAGACAGTGGAAGAAAAGAAACACCAAACAAAAAAGTAACAGATAAAAATAGGATATCATTCAATTTCTTACTTGTACAATTTTATCAGAAATCTAGCTTCCTTCCTTCCCAAACTGTGTACATTCACAGTATCTCTAAAAATCTGGGAGAAGATTCTAATGTTCAAAGTGACTTAAAGTGTCACTTACTAGTGAGGACACAGGTGTCATTACTGGGTTAATTTAACTTTTTATCTATGACCTGAAGAAAGAGCAATCAGTGAAACTTCTGAGTCTGAAGATGACAATAAGCTCCTTTGTTAACACAGAAGCAGCACTAATGGCAAGCAACTGGATGAAATTCAAAAAACTGAATGAGTCAAAATGATGGCAGACAAGTGTCAACATAAATAAACTGTGAATAACGCATCCTGGTGAAAATACTCTAAATCATGTCCATATAATGTTGAACTGGGAACTGGCAATTAGAACTAAGAAAAGACATCTTGGAAAAATTTTAAAGAAATCTCAAAAAAAAATCAACTAACTGACAAACAGCACTGTCCAAAAACGTTAATGTTTATCATCAGATGAAACACAACGGAGACGGGACTTTTTTTTTTTTCACTACGTAAAACCATGGTGTGCCAACATCTGAGTACTGCATGTTGACCTGGTCTCAATCCTTTAGGAAGGAAGTAGTGGAGTTAGAGAAGGCACAGAGAAAGGCAGCTAAAATGAAAGGAGCAACTGTCTAAAGAGGAAATATTAAAAAAGGCCAAGAAACAAACTTGGAAAGAAGCCAGAAGGAAAGAAGCACAATCATCTTACAAACTCTTGAAGGCAGCATCATTACTGACTAAACCCCACGATGCTATGCCTATGAAATGTTCATGAAACTAAAATGAGTTTGGTTTAAACGAGGTAAAAGAAAGTACTAGTTTACACAGCATTTAGCATACTTCTGGAACTAGTTACCGAAGAAGGTAAACAGGAGAATCATGTTCAGAAAAACAACTTAAAAAGATAAAATTGTAAATAACTCCAGTCCACAAATGAGTGCTACCAGAGCAGGACCATGCTCTAACATCTCTTATTCAGCAACTGGAGATGCTAGAGGAATGTAAGAGAAGAGATTCCAGAAGACAGCCAACTAGTGTGCATTCCATAAACAGCCCCCCTATTTGCAGTGTCTGGACAGAGGATTCAGAAATGCACTGACTTTTGCTCTAATGCTGTACAGATTATAGCTGCATTCGTGCAGCTTTAGCATTCCTATTCTAATCTTCCTTCTAAACAAACCTAAGGAAATGTTGCACACAGATCCCAGAATTATACTCACTTTCTTCTCAAGGGGCAATCTTTCATAAAGTGGCCAATTTTACCACAAATTCTGCAGCACCTGTCATTTGGTGCCAATTCTCCTTCTGTGAGTACTTCTGGATCAAAGAAGTACTCCTGAAAAAAAAAAAAAAAAAACCATTTAAATTGCAAATCCATACACTTGGCAATCAAAACAGATAAGTAAATGTTGAACTACAGTCAGACTTATGGAAAAGTATAAATCTTTTGTGTGTAGCTGAACTCCTGAAAAACCTGATGAGATTAACTGTCCACTGCTGCCTCTTCTTCACAGGCAGCCTACCAACTACCAATTCTGCAAGTTCTTGTTAAAAACAGTCTTAAAGAATGGTAAACTGTTTTTGATAGAGACTAAAATATTGTAAAATCTGCACAATGAATATCTCAGTTTATTAGTGTTCTGCATACATCCACATTTTAAAGAACATGAAAGCAGTATTTTATAATGACTATAAAGATTTATTAGAGTACTCTTGAAATTTAGAAGAGAACACAAGGAGATTGTACCCATGTTCCCACAAGCGTTAAGTTGTACATCCAAGAGCACGTACATACTTTGCTTAGAAGCAGCTTACCATTTTTGATGGATATTCTTTAGGAAATATTTTTACAGGAGTACCAAATACCCTTCTGCCATTGATAAAAGCCTTCATTATAAAATTTGTCACTAGGGAAACAAAAAAGAGAAAACATTATGAAAATATCAAACAGGCCAGTAAAATACGATCTAAGACAAGATCGTCACTTTGTACACAAATTTGTCAACAGGAAACTTACTTTTTCTTGATAATCCAGCTCCAAGATTGTGGTTCAAATCAAAAGGATCTGTATAAAAAGCATTAGAGATATTATTGAAGTCCAGGGCAAGATCAGCAATATATATATACACACACGGATAAGCCATCTATTGGATAAGGCAGCTATTTCTCAATGCTCAATTAATACACTGAAAACACTTGTTTTCAAACTTATGGAAAAGAAAAACTCCACGGATCACAGCAGTCCATCTCTCAAGTGACTTAAGTATCTTGGAGTGCATAAAGCACAGTATAGCTAGACAGTCAAGGAAAGTGACTGTCCTGCTCTGCTCTGCACTGGTGCAGCCTCACTTCAAGTAATGCACTCAGTTTTGGGTGCACAATACAAGAGGGCATAAAACTATTAGAGAGTGTCTGAAGGAGGGCAACAAAGATGGTGAGGGGTCCAGAGGGCAAGACATATGAGGAGCAGCTGAGGTCCCCTGGTTTGCTCAGCCCTGAGCGGAGCAGGCTGAGGGGAGGCCTCATGGCAGCCTGCAGCTCCCTCACTCGGGGAGCGGAGGGGCAGGCGCTGAGCTCTGCTCTCTGGGGACAGCGACAGGACCCGAGGGAACGGCATGGAGCTGGGACAGGGGAGGGTCAGGCTGGGGGTTAGGGAAAGGTTCTGCACCCAGAAGGTGGTGGGGCACTGGGACAGGCTCCCCAGGGCAGTGGTCACAGCACCGAGCCTGCCAAAGCTGAAGATAGCATTTGGATACTGTCAGACATATTGTTTGATTTTGGGGTGGTCCTGTGTGGAGCCATGAATTGGACTTGATCCTTGTGGGTCTCTTCCAACTTGGGATATTCTACACTACTATAAAAGAGTAAGCTGTATGTGGGGGTAAGACAGAAGTTCTTATGAAAGTCATTTGGGCCAGAAAATGGCTTAGGGAACAATTCTGAAACGCGTCACTGTATGTTCTTGTTCGAGACCCTAGTATTAGCAGTGTAATACATACATAGCATTGTCATTCAAACATGGACTCTGCAAAAATTAGTGAGAACATCTTCAGGTATGAAGTCTGCTTTGTAGCTTCTTTGCAGACAGAAAAAAAGAATTTTTAGCAATACTGAAACTCAGTGGGAATTTTTATACAAAGACTTTAAAACATGAAGAAATAGCAACTTGCAATCTAGTAACAGAAAAATAAGCAAGCCACGTAGAAAGATCATTTCTTTCATGTGGACGTGAAAGGGATTCCACATGTGTACATTATGTGCTTTTACCTTCAATTACAATGTATTTGGAGGTCCATTGCTTCTTGAAAGTTGTAAGCAGATTCTTCCTCCTAATGCAGATGACATGCTCTTTAAAATCAAATTCTTCGGTGTAAAAACGGAGAAGTCCCAGCCACAGTTGCCCAACAGATTCAGTGTTTTTTCCAAAGTCAGGCCAAACATCTGGCTGAAAATGACAGAAATATTTTAATTTCCAATACTTACATTAGGCAGAATAACATTCATAACTTGGAAACTCCAAAAACGCAAATTTTATAAAGAAATTCTATAAGGAAAAGTGATTCAGTTACTCCAGAATACCTCCCTTTCCTTCACAATTGGTACTAATAGATGAATATTGATTTTAAAGTGGTGTATTTTTAAAACATTTAACTGTTAAAGTGTAGAATTAATAATATTTCCAACATTAGATTTTGCCTGTTTTCTGAAATAATTGTTCACTTTAAATGCTCACTTAATACAAAACTACTCAACAGATTTAAACAACTATTGCCAAATATGTAGCTTATACTTGAAGTAATTCTCTGCCCAGTAACACGGCACATCCAGTAACTAATCATGATTAACACCTTAAAGTAGTTTCTTTTAAATCTATTTTTTCAGATTATGCAGGGTTTGGTTTTTTTTGGTGTTTTTTGCTGTTGTACAGATGCTTCCATTACTAAGTTGAATTCAATCAACTACATTCCTACAGCTTCACCTTGGGATTTTCAAAGGAATAGCTACTCCAGTTACATTTCTTTATTCAATCACCATATTTGAGGATAATGTTTCTTAAAATGAATTCTTTTTCATTTGCAGAAGTACAGGCAGCACTATTTCAAATTCACCTTTCTGATTTACTCACCAACTCTTCTATCTTATCAAAGAAATAAACGTTCCAACCATCAACTAAAATTTCAGGCTTTTTTGGTTCTTTGTAGATCTGAAAACATAGTATTGAACTCATTAGAAGAGCCCTTAAGATTCAGCACTGACATTCTGGTCAATACTGCGTACAGATGCTCATTTCTTTTGATATACTGTACCTCTTGAAGAACAGGGATGACAGGGGGATTTCTCTGTTGAAGAAAATAAAGCACCATAAGAGTATACGCGTAAGAAGAAAGGCTACCTCGAGATGCATCTCCTATGTCACACATCTAGAAAAAGAAACAAATTACATCCTTTGTGGTTATTATCTCTTGCTGCAGGCATTACTGCTTCTAGAATGTCAGAAACAAACTCACCTTTGTAAAGACTTTCATTGTGTAACACAAAAATTTTACTCTAGGATCAATGGCTGAATATGATGACAGGAGTCTTGTATTATGCAAGGCCTACGAAAATAAGAAAGTCATGTACAAAATACAGAAGCTCTGAAGAAATGAGGGAATAAGCTGAGAACACAAATTTTTTTTTAAGTCAAGAGAGTAAAAGTCAATGAATGATTCAGAACACTGCAGACTGAGTTCATATGTGTATATGCTTTTTGTATATGTATATACATCTTCCATTCTAATTTAAAAATAATGAGTTTGTGTGCAAAAAGTCTACAGAGTAGTGTGTTCAACAAACACAGATGAAGCCCTGTGTAGTAAAGTGTATATTGAAAAAGGAAGCATATGACAATGAGGTTATCACCTTCTCTGTTAAAAAGCTGACAAACAACCTTCATCTGCTCAGAAGTGGTAAAAAGCAGCGTTCGCAGAACAGTATTTCAGAAAGGGAAGAATACATCTACTACTCCATTTTCCAAATATTTGGTAAAAAGTAGTATCGTGAACTAAAAGATTTCATTGCAGAATGTGAGAGCTATCAACAGACCCATCTGGACATGTAACTTCAAGAACTGACTTTCAGACTTACTGGTTGAGGTATCCTCCTCAAGACTCCCCTTGCGCTCAAACAGAAACTTCATAAAGTTTAATGCTTCTCTCTAAAACTTACTTTTCTTTGATGCTGCAAGGAACTGGCTACTGAAGTACAGAGACATTGAAATAAACAAGACTTGTTTAAAATATTCAGCCAAGTTTTTTTTTTTTTTTTCTGAAGCTGGGTTCTAAATCACTGTCCCGGGTCTTAAAGGTTAGGCAAGAGCTGCGATGGGAAGTGAGGGATGGGAAAGCCTGATTTGTATTAATTTGTCTTTCTGATTTACGGAAAGAATTAAACACCTAAAACTCTACCACTTATTCTTACTGAGTAACTAATATATTGCCTTATAAATGTCACAACTCTAAAGTCTAAATTGTGCAATTGACTGCACTCAGTTAAAACAAACAAACAAACAAACAAACAAACAAAAAATCTCTTGGCTTGGCAATCTAAAATGGAAATAGGTAACTGGAAACAGTTGACTACTGAAACTCAGCAAAGCTATAATTTCATCCTCAAGATGCAGTCCCACATTTTTCTGTTAAAAAGCAGATAACCTTACCAGAGTGTTATATAAACTGATGTCTACTTCAAGACCACTTCTGACATGGAAAAATTTAACAATTGGGACTTTAGCTGTTGTTATAGGCAAGACATTTCTGAGACCTAGGAGGAAATGTTTAATTACTATATGGCTGCAATACAGTCGTAACAGTATGGAATGCTTTACAACTAAGCCCAACTATAGTAAGATGTTACAAAATAAAATCTCAGTTGATACCAAAATTTATATTACTTGTATTTTAACACCGACTTTAGGCATTTGTTAAACACTATGAATATACTAAATACACTATATACAAATATATGTATATAAATATACATATTTATATACATATATTACATGTATAAATAAAACAAAGATCAGTCTAAATGTAACAAAAATAAACTTTAGAGATCAAAGTTACAGTTTACTCCACTTATATTAAAGTCATTTAAGACAAACCAAAACAAGCAAAACAAAATACTATTTTCTTGTAGATTGAGCAGAGTATCTAGTGTAAGCTTGTATTAGACTACCTTTTACCATTACCTTGTTAGGCACTGATCATACAACATAACTACTAGCTTGAAGTCTCAAACTGAAGTCTTGTTCTTATGCATTTAAGTTATGAATCTAACATCTGTCCAATTCAGATGAAGTTTTAAAACACCGTAACCTCAAAACTTGCATGTGCAGATAAATCCAAATATCTACAATATATACTCTTACTCTGGTATTAACTTCATCAGTACAGTTTTATGTTAACGATTTTCCATCTACAGTGCCGCAGAACTTTATCACATCAATTGAAATCACAAACAGAACCACTTATTTTAATATTCAAGAGTTACCTGACTGTTTCTTGAGAACTTTTGCTAAATCTTCAATGATTCTGATGCAATCAAGTCCCTAAGACATAAAAAAGTCAAAGCTGAAATATCTGCTACAAGTATTTCAGACGAGCCTTTTATTACTTGCTATTTAAGCTTAAAGCTGCTTAAGAATAAAGTTGCTTAAGTTTAAATGAGTTTAAATGACAATTGAGTTTCGTATCCCAACACTAGACAGTATCCCAACACAAGCTTTTTTGAAGTGAAAGGCATGAAAGGAGATTTATGTCCTTTTCCACTGTCTTCCATTTCTAGTTGTTCATGCTACAAAAAGCATGTTATTTATTTGCACAGCAAAGTTTTGCTAGTGCATAATTCAGAAGAAAATTGACTACCAAGAGAAGTTCTCAAACTCATGCCTAGACCAGTACCAAAAAAAAAATCATCTGCTTTTGTGCCACCTACTAGTGTATTATTCTAATCTGAAAAGCTTTCACAAAATGATAAATTTGCTACCATATATATTCAATATAAACGAAGTCGTGCTTTTATTAGTAAAACAACAACAATATCTTTTCATGCTACCTCAGCTGTTTCCCGACCATCCATCGTCATACATATATCCAGGTCACTTTGTTTGAAGCCAAAGCCATTTTTTGAGGAACCAAACAAATTCAGCTTCGTTCCTGTGAAAGATATGATGGTTTACAATCACGTTGACGCAGAATCTCAAACTATATATAGCCTTCAAACCACTGTATGCTTTTTAATACATTTTAATACACTGTTTTTCTGTGGCACTTCAAAATTTATTTCCTATCAACCTGGAAAAAAATATCGGCTTTTATTGGTTCAAAAGAGAAGTCTGACAGATTTAGAAACAAATTAGGTGGTCCTGTAGCTATATGATCAGCATGCAGGCGTACGATGAAATCTTACTAAAATATGCAAGATTGCTCTCAGTAAGAAAACCTCACGATAAGAGACCCGTCTGTTGACATACTAGGCTCCAGCAAAAAATAAATAAAAAATTATTCTGTGAATTTTTAAAGACTATGAACTGAATTCACAAAATCACATAATAGTCTAGGTTGGAAGAGACCTCCAAGATCACCGAGTCCAACCTCTGACCTAATGCTAGCAAGTCCTCCACTAAACCATATCCCTAAGCTCTACATCTAAACGGCTTTTAAAGACCTCCAGGGATGGTGACTCAACCACTTCCCTGGGCAGCCCGTTCCAGTGACTAACAACCCTTTCAGTAAGGAATTTCTTCCTAATATCCAGCCTAAACCTCCCCTGGCGCAACTTTAGCCCGTTCCCCCTCGTCCTGTCACCAGGCACGTGGGAGAACAGACAAAGCGCCACCTCGCTACAGCCTCCTTTCAGGTACCTGTAGAGTGCGATAAGGTCGCCCCTGAGCCTCCTCTTCTCCAGGCTAAATAGTCCCAGCTCCCTCAGCCGCTCCTCGTAAGACTTGTTCTCCAGACCCTTCACCAGCTTTGTAGCCCTTCTCTGGACTCGCTCAAGCACCTCCATGTCCTTCTGGTAGTGAGGGGCCCAGAACTGATCACAGTACTTGAGGTGCGGCCTCACCAGGGCCGAGTACAGGGGGGCAATGACTTCCCTGGACCTGCTGGCCACGCTGTTTCTTATACAAGCCAGGATGCTGTTAGCCTTCTTGGCCGCCTGAGCACACTGCTGGCTCATATTCAGCTGACTGTCAAACAGAACTCCCAGGTCCTTCTCTGACAGGCAGCTTTCCAACCACACATCTCCCAGCCTGTGGCTCTGTTTGGGGTTGTTGTGCCCCAGGTGCAGGACCCGGCACTTGGCCTTGTTGAACTTCATACCATTGGCCTCGGCCCATCGGTCCAGCCTATCCAGATCATCTTGCAGAGCCTTCCTACCCTAGAGCAGGTCGACACACGCACCTAACTTGGTGTCATCTGCAAACTTACTGAGGGTGCACTCGATCCCCTCATCCAGATCATCGATGAAGTTGTTAAAGAGGACTGGCCCCAGTACCGAGCCCTAGGGGACTCCACTAGTGACCGGCCTCCAACTGGATTTGACTCCATTCACCACAACTCCCTGGGCCCGGCCATCCAGCCAGCTCTTAACACAGCGAAGCATGCACCAGTCCAGGTGTTAAATAAAAAAAATCCAAAAACAAAATAACAGTTTCAAGAAACCATGGTCTGAAGACAGGTCAGAATTTTTAAATAGTTCAAAATCAATAGCTTTTGGTAGGGACAATATGGATCACTCTCTTGGCCTTGTACATAATTTTTAAATATATTTATACACACAGACTAGTATATATATGTATGTAAGTGCATATAGATAGATATACACAGTCTTTGAGGTATTACCATCTTTTCCATGTCTTAGTAATCAAAATATAAAAAAAATATAAAATCAAAGAGAAGTGCTGAAACAAACGGAAACACATTCATAAACTAAAATACTGTTTTTTAGCCTTGGGATTAGGAATCCTAAGAGGGTTCTTAAAGACTATAAAAAGCTTATCGTTGTTGTATAAATAAGAAGCCTAGTTAATGAATCCAGCTAAAACACCTATCACAGAACTGTTCTCCTATTACTTTATTTTTCTCCTTAGCTTGCCATTGTTCCTTGATAATGTTGTATATGTGAGTCAGTCCAAGAAGGTTTAAACAAAACCTGTTTGGCCTTGCTTTTCTTTAATTAAAAAATAAACAACAACTGACATAGTTTGAGCCTGTCTTGTTTGTTCAAAGAAATAAAATTCATGTTAACAGGGAGTCTAGGGCATGATAGACAAGACTGAGATGTTAAGCTGCACTAGTTAATGGCTATTGTAATGGAAAATAACATAAATTAACGTAATGATATATAGTAGTGCTAAGCAACAATATAGATGTTCAATACTAAAATGTTTATTATGATGGTATGATAGGTTTTCTTGGAAAACACTCAAGTATGAACTCACCAAAGTATGAATATAAAGCTTGAACTACCTAATTACCTGGGAATTCCAGTCTAATGAAGTTTTCCAAATTTTTCCGTATATGTTCCCGAGCCTGATCCTCTACAGTATTTGGTGAAAAATCCTCTTAAAAACAAACAAACAAAAAACAATTAAGGTAAACTGATCTGTAGAAAGAGTCAATGGCAAAGATTCAAATGAAAAAGTGAGGGGTACACAGCAGGGAGGAGAAAAAAGCAAGAGAAGATTCAAATATGAACGAAAAAGCAAGGATGATGAAGAAGAGAAATACCTGTTCAAAGAAAAACATTAATTAGACAAATATTGCATTTTGACAGGTCAGAAATGGCGAGAGAGAAAGGAGGAAAGTTGGGTCACTCTGAAAAGAATAAAAGTGGAGAAGTGTTATAAAACAGTATACTTCTAGACCATTGAAGACTTCTAGAACATTAAAGTCTTTGCTTGCTAAGAACCGTTACTCGAATGGTTTATTTAGAAGCATCAGTCAAAAGATTCCACCCCAAACTAAACTCTTAGATTTATATTAAGATGCCTGAGTAATCAGACAGTGTGTGGAAGTATTTTGTATTTCTCCAGATACAAACTCTAGATACAGTCCTATTGTAGCCTTACAAATCTTAGGAAGTGTATCCGTAAGAGTTGGATGCAGTGTGGCAAATAAACTGGTCTCAATAACAGTATTAGCCTGTGGTTATTACATTGGTTTTTACAATTCTTTTCTTCCCCACAATATGCAAAGGAAAAAACTTACGATAACATTGGACACAAACTTGATCTAGAATAACTGAAAATTTGGGTGTCAGCGGTGGCAGTGGGTCTAGCTCAATTTTCTTGAAGTCTTCTGGACAATCCCTCTTTAAGTGACCTTCCCGTTTGCACAGGCTACACACTACTGTAGGAGACTGCATGAACAGAAAGCAAGATTGGTTTTAAAAAGTATAACCCTTCAATGCATTTGAGCAGTAGTTTCATACATCTGATAACAGAACACAAGCAATATGCTTATGTTCTGTTAAAGTTTGCTTACCTTGCCCTTTGTAAAAGCTGTTTTACTAAATTCATAAAAGAGTTCAGATTCTAAACACTGTTCTGTAACTGTGTTCTCTTCAAAAAGACTTCCCTTTTCCATAAGATCCTCTTGACTCAAATTGATCCTCAGAGATCCATCCACATTTTCTTTGAAAAGTTTGTCTTCATATTTATTGGTGATGGACAAATCATCATCTTCCTCTGACAGTGCATCCTCATCTCCAGATCCAGGGAATGTGTTATCTAGTTCACGTTCAGCTCTCATGATACCACCACACACTGCTTGGCTTAGAAGACTTGATTCTTCCTCCTCTTCCTCGTCATCATCAGAGTTAATCATTTCAGATAACTGACTTTGTGTTGAACACTTGAATTTCTGTGGGGATTCATCCAGTTCATCAGTACCTTCAGTGCTCTCCTCATCAATATCAATCTTGTCATCAATTATACCACTGCACTCTAAGCCAAACTCATCACTCTCTGTAAGTGCTGTGTTTTGAAAACCTTCCAAGTCTGAATTACAGCATGTCTCTACATCATGCTCAATCACTGTAACAGGAAGATCTCCGCTATCACTGTCTTCATCTATTCCCTGCTCAGTAGTCAAGATATTCCATCTTCTTTCCTGTTCTTCTTCCTCCTCCTCCTCTTCATTTCCACTCTCTGTCTCCTCACAACTTGGTTTAAACCCCTCATTATCTCCAGAAATAACTTCCTCAACTATGCAGTCTGAATCTTCATGGGCAATTCCCAAATGACTTATATCATCAGCTAATTCTTCTTCTGTCAAGCTTTCTGAGCCATCACACACCTTTGAAGAATCAGTTCTATGCACGTGGGGAATATCTGTGGCTTCAATTACATAATCTTCCACTACTGCTGTGTTCATTCTATCATCCAAGTTTTGCAAGTCAGAATTTTCGTGCTTTATGGCATCATTTCCATGGTCCAGATTTTGGGATTTCTCTTCATTGGCATTTGGAGAGGACTTTTTGCTCAATTTTACATCTTTCTTGTGAGGCAAGGCAAAATACTTGTAAGTTGCTCTCAGGCAGTGAAGAATATACTCATACATTAGCTGGCTGTTCAAAGTTCTTGCTACATTCCTCTTGACTGAATATGGGTCTAGCAGAAAGAAACAGTGAATCAGCATTGTAGAAGTTAACTTATTTTTTAAAAAATTATAACTTACATCCTTAAAAAATTAAGCCTACTACTGTTATTTACTTTAAAAATTTGTGTAGGCACGTCAAGTCTATGACTTGTGCTGAAAACTCCCTCTCCCTATTACCCCCCCTCCCTTTTTTTAAAATCCACTTACATTACTTTTGATAATACTGAAAAAATAGCCAGACAAAATACTGAACCAATTATACCAAAACATCTACTGAATTATTGGGAATCACTGCTCAGTGCTAAAGAATTCTAAGTTACTGCGCATGACGTCATTTGCCAAGAAAGTACACTGCAAAATTAAAGGTAACAGTTCTGTAAAGTCTATTGATACAGTTTGGTAACATACCTTCCACAGCAATGCGCTTTTTAGGCCAATCCTTTAATTCACGAGACACTGTTTCTTTAAGTCGTATGCTAATAACCAAATCAGCCATATTGAACTCCAAGGCATAGAAACGAAGCAGTTCTACCCAGAGCTGCCCAGCAGATGCTGAACACTGCTGTCCTGAATCAAATACTAAGGGAACCTGTCAATTACAGAAGAAAAGCTTAAATAATACAATGCATACTTAAGTATTTAGATCTTAAAAGATATGCTAATCTAGAATATGCATTTGTAAATAACGTCAGATAGCTCAATTTCCTTGTATTCCATCTGAAATGTAATACCACAAAATTTATAGTGGTTTCTATGTTCCTGTAATTGCAATAGAAATAGAGAAAACAAAAGAAATGGTAGCATAAGCTTGTATTGTAATACTTCAGAATGAAAGACTGCAGCAATGGTTAAAGGTGTCAATTATTTACAATTGCTTATTTAAATGTCTGTGTCATAATTTATAAATTTCCAAAAGAAAACCCACATCTAATCTCATTTAACAGAATAGACTACAGAGCCTAAACTTTATTGCTCAATGTTGTAACATGCAACTACATAGTAACACTGTTGCCTACACAATTACTATAACATAAATGATTTTAAGAATAGTTACAAAACTAATCATAGAATGGCTTGGGTTGGAAAGGTCCTTAAAGATCATCTAACTCCAACCCCCCTGCCATAGGCAGAGATGCCACCCACTGATCAGGTTGCCCAAGGCCTCATCTAACCTGGCCTTGAACACTTCCAGGGTTGGGCATCCACAGCTTCTCCTGGCAACCACTGCCTCACTACCTGTACAGTGAAGAATTTCCTCCTAATCTCTAATGTAAATCTCCCCTCTTTAGTTTAAAAATGTCCCCCCTTGTCCTATCCCCATCTGCCCATGAAAAATTTGCTCTCAATTTTTTTTATAAGCCCCCTTTAAGTACTGAACGGCTACAATGTGGTCTCCTCAGAGCCTTCTTTTCTCCAGGCTGAACATCCCCATCTCTCTCATTTTCTCATCATAGGAGAGGTGCTCCAGCCCTCTGATCATTTTCATGGCCCTCCTCTATTATCTGTTCTAACAGGTCCACATCTTTCCTGTGCTGGGGGCCCCAGATCTGGATGTAGCACTCCAGGTGGGGCCTCAAAAGGGCAGAGCAGAAGGGGACAATCACCTTCACCTCCCTCGACCTCCTGGCCACTCCTCTGTTGATGCAGCCCAGGATGCAGTTGGCTTTCTAGGCTGCAAGCACACACTGCTGGCTCATGTCAAGCTTATCGTTCACCAGAACCCCCAGGTCCTTCTCTGCAGGGCTGCTCTCAATGAGTTCTTCTAGTTCGTGCTTATGTCAGGGTGCAGACCACCTTGCACTTAGACTTGTTGAACCTCATTAGATTCACATGCGCCCACTTCTCCAGCTTGTCCAGGTTCCTTTGGATGGCATCCCTTCCTTCTGTTGTATTAGCTGCACCACTCAGCTCGGTGTCATCTGCAAACTTGCTGAGGGTGCACTCGATCCCACTATGCCATTGATAAAGACATTGAACTGCTCTGGTGCCATGACAGACAGACCATTTGGGGACACCACTCATTATCAGCCTCCACCTGGACATGGAGCCATTGACTACAACTCTCTGGGTGCGATCATCCAGCCAACTCCTTATCCACTGAATGGTCCACCATTCAAATCCATTTCTCCAATTTGGAGATCAGGACGTCATGTGTAACCATGTCTAATGTGTTATAGAAGTCCAGGTAGATGACATCAGTGAGAGAAAACAGCATTCATATGCTTAACCTAATTCGGAAATGAAATTGCTTCATTTTCCTAGCTGACAGATTAAAACCCAGGGTCTTATCAAAGAGACTGAATTAACACCTTCCAGCTTCTAAGCAGCAAGAGATAAGCATAGTAAGCCTTGTACTTGTACTAGTCAGTTATGCAGCCTTCCAGTTCATCTTATGGTTTTGAAACACAAAAAACAAAGCAAAAATAGAAGTATCTTCTTTTCTCCCCCCGAAGCAGCAAAGACTACTAGACTATTACAGAAGTAAATTAAATGGTTCACACCTTGCCCCTTTTAGAGGAACTTTCTTGTGGCACATCAGCGTCATCAGGGGGGTTATGCTCCCAAACCACAGCATCATTCTCAACTTCTTTAATATGAAAATTATTTATTTTGTTTAAAGAAAATCCTTCAATCTAAAAGAAATAGGAAAAGCAACAAAAGTTAACATTATCTGAATTTAAACCATTTCCCATATAACACTAAGCAAAAATAGAAAAAAGTTTAAAAACAGCTGTTTCAGGCCCTAGGAAGTATCCCAACTTGCTTCTCTCTTCTCCCTGAACTTCTCTACAAAAAGCTCTCAAGGACACAGCGCTTTTGGAAGGGTATCCGCATTTCACTGAACTTTCTCTTGGCACACTGTACAAGCATAAATACATATATTTTAATTGTATGGTCATATACTATGGGGCTTTTCTCCCATTCAGTGCACAGTGTGGAGAAAATTTGGGAATGAGTCAATCACATAGTAAAAGAAATCATTAACTGCACAGCCCATGTAATTGCTTATGGAAACTAGAATATGCACAGTAAATATTAACAGGTGACTGTACAAATAAAAATGCATGCCATTGGTACAAACAGTTGAATGATGTCCTGGAAAACTGGATGTTATCCCTAATAGCACTCCTAATATTAAGATGCATCTCAGGCTTCTAAAGTCAAGAAATACATGTTTTAAACCCCTATTCTGATCCCATGGACTGATACTAAACTAATGTGCTCTTTAACTGTGGTCTACACATTCTTCACTGGAAATGAAGCATTAGATGTTAAAGTCCAAGACACTGTTTTGCGGTACAGCTATATGAATGCAGAGTTCTTGAGTATGGAAGAAAGACTGAAGAAATGAGGAAGTAGGCTGTTATTAATTGCATTATTCAATGGCCTACTCTCCTTACTCACTACAGGGTCAACAGTAATACTTAATTCAGTGATTATGATTGTGAACTGCGTCCTTACGGCCAAGTATCTAAAGGTTAAGTGTAGCATGGCTGAAATCACATTCTTTCTGAATTCCAGCAGAAATGACTGGTGTATGGCTTGCTCAGTATAGCAAAAAGCCGACAGGTTACACCATCACCAAAAGTGAAAAGGATTGTCCTCTCACTCACAATATTCAGTTTATTAATATACATACCCAAGATCCCAAGTAGACAGGTAGAAAAGGCTCTTTCCTCTGTTGCAGGAAGAAGATGACCATTAATGCAAACACGTAAGGTGACAAACCTCCTTCTTCAGGACGATCAACACAGCACAACTGTAAAAATATATCGTGTAGTCATTAATGTTTCAAGAGACAACTTGCAAAATATCATTTGAATTCCTGTTCAGAAGTCTGTCACTGTACACATACTGAGAGAAACTCATGTATCTTTGACCTCCTCTTGTGAGACATGAACATTCATGTCCTCCACTCAAGGCATGAATGTTTACCGGAGTCATAACATTACTACAAAGTTTTCAGTGTAAGAGTCCTAGTCTGCAAAAATACTGCACAGTCAGAATACATAGACTGGCAAAACAGCACACTGAACATTTTCAAAACGATGACTTGTTTTACACAGATATAACTGAAGTTCAAATGATTTTCTATGCTTTTATAAGTCGTATTTCAACTGCAGACACACAAAATCTTGAAAAAAAAAAAGGTTTTAATCTACATATGGAAACAGGTTTTTTTTGTTTGTTTGTTTGTTTGTTTTCCATTATGGATTACATTTATAGGAAACTGCCACTTCCATTTCATATATATTCTGACTTTGGTAATGCAAAAGAGAAGGACACTTAGAGCCTTGCATGCCAGTAACTGAATCTGAAAATTCTACTTCTGAAATTTACTGGAATATTACAAAACAACAAGAGATAACTTATAACAAAAATAATATCCCTTTTCCAACTCTTAGAACAGTTTCAACAACTGTTTTCTAAACCGTATGTACAGTCTCACCAGCATAGTACCAACGTTCATTCAGTATTTTCACAGATGGGGGAATAAAAATAACTCTTACCTTTGCCCAGTACCTGAAGGCAATCACTAAAGATACAACAGTGGGTTCTAGTTTTCCAAGTGTAGCCAAATGGTTTGTTGTCAGATAAGCGTTCTCATTCCCCGCACTTACTTTACAAATAAGGCCACTAAAAAAACAAAGAGAAAAAAGTAGATACTGAAGGTGTTGTAAGAACGGTGGTAGGTTAGAAGAATGTTACAAAACATTGCAGAAGGTGGCTGCCAGGAAAGATTTAATAGCCTTTCCAAGACAGTTTATCTACATTAAAAGAAGCATAGAAAACCAATTTGATTTATGATTAGATTGAAAATACATGCATTGTAACTTTCTGTGAAAGTGTGTTCAAGTACAATTCAAACTTAAAGTATGTTTCTAGTGACATCAATTCTAATTATATTAATTCACTGAACTAAAAAAAAAAAAAACAACGAAGTTAACAAACAAAACTTGAAATACCAATTTCCTTTATGAATCAAAAACATTTTCCCCCCATGACACCCATCATAAAAGTTTCTACGCTGTTTCCACAGAACAAGAAACATTTTCAGACAGTGAGAAATCAAATTAGCCGCAAATAACTGATAATATGCCTGTACCAGCAAGTATTTACAGAATGTTGCATGAATCTTAAGTGATATCCAGTAAACGGGCAAAATAAAATTTGTGAAATAATAGTGAGGTTAAGCAAGCTGATCTTGCTCCTAAAGAAAACCTGAATTTAATATAGTTTCTAAGTTATCTAGAAAGCAGCAAAGGAACTCCTGTTAATCAGTTATCCCAAATGGAGCAGTAAAGGCATATGCTGGAAACCGTAATGGTTGAAATGACTGGGAAATACGCAGCTGAGGACAGAACAACCCTTACACTCTTATTCTAGACTAGGAATGACTTGCCCAAGTGTGTTTGTTTATGTCTGAAGATCAATGGAACTGTAATAATTTAGTACCGAAATGTCATTTGTCAGATGTTGGTATACACAATTTACATAGCTATATACTATTAGAACACACAAAGTGACAACAGAGACCTTTGCTTTTCTTTGCACACCACCACTGGTATTCTAGTATGGAAATCCGCATCAACTTCAATAAATGATTCTAGGGAGGAAAAAAAAAGAGAAAAAGCCACATTAACTATGGTATTGACAGAAAATATCATTGAATCATAGAATGGTTTGGATTGGAAGGGATGTTACAGATCACCCAGTTCGAACCCCCCTGCCATGGGCAGGGACACCTCCCCCCAGACCAGGCTGCCCAAAGCCCCATCCAGCCTGGCCTTGCACTGCTCCAGGGGTGGGGCATCCACAGCCTCTCCAGGAAATGTGTTACACTTCCTTGTCATACTCTGCGTAAAGAATTTCTTCATTTCTTCTAATCTAAATCTACCCTTTTTTATTTTAAAGCCTTTACTCCTTGTATCAATACAATTGCTGACAAGGAGTCCCTCCCCAGCTTTCCTGTAGGGCCCCTTTAGGTACTGGAAGGCTGCAATGAGGTTTTCCTGGAGCCTTCACTTCCCAAGGCTGAACAACTCCAACTCCCTCAGCCTGTCTTCATTGGAGAGATGCTCCAGCCCTCTGATCATTCTTGTGGCCCTCCTCTAGACTTGTTCTAACACGTCCATGCCATTCTCGTGCTGTGGGCCCCAGAGCTGAACGCTGTACTCCAGGATGGGTCTTATGAGAGCAGAGCAGAGAGGGACAATCACCTCCCTCATCCTGCTGGCCACATTTCTTTTGATGCAGCCCAGGATACAGTTGGCTTTCTGGGCTGCAAGTGCACATTGCTGGCTCATGTTGAGCTTCTCATCAACCAACACAGCCCCAGGTCCCCGACGTCAGGGCTGCTCTCAATCTGTTCTCTACCCAGCCTGTATTTGTGCAAATATTTTGACCTGGATGCAACTAGAGAAGTACAGCTATAATCTGACGCTCAATTTCTAAATTATCTCAAAATTGGTGATTTTATTAACTCAGCCAGGAATGCAGTATAACAGATCCGGTAATAGATTAATCATTCACTATTTTAGAACAAGTTTTTCAAATGCAATAGGAAGAGTGTGGTCTATACTCTAATAAGCATTTTCTTAAATAACAACTCTTAAGAAAAAGTGAACTTTTCAAAATTCATACATATAGTAGGTATAGTTAAGCAGGTATACTTTGATTAAGTGCTAGCTGAAGTGTAGGCAGATTAAACTCTCGAACAATTTTAGTACTACAGGCATACAAACAAAACAATGATATCTGTAAACAATGTTAGTGCGAAAGATTAAAGAAATAATGTTACCTTAGTATTACGTGTAACAAAAGCAATGTATCTTATTTTCCCTGGTAATCCAGTGTTGCTTTATGCAAGTATTAGAAAAGGCTTCCTAACAAGAAGTCATGTCTCCCTGCTACGCTCCTACCCCTTTCCACTTCCCCTATTCTTTATATAGCTTTCCAAATATAATTCAGCTTCATTTTCAATCTTAACACCAAGAAGCACAAATGCAACTGCAGTTCTTCCAACTGGAGTAATATTGATCCAAGCTACTTATTACTTGATACCTCACTGTTTCACTGGATCAAGTGCAGACAAAACAACAAAAAATTTAGGCACCTGTCCTGGTTTCAGTTAGGACAGGGTTAATTTTCCTCCTAGTAGCTGGTAGAGTGCTGTGTTTTGGATTAGCATGAGCAGAATGCTGATAACATGCCGATGTTTTGGTTGTTGTACAGCAGTGCTTGTACCAAGCCAAGGACTTTTCAGCTCCTCGCTCTGTCCTGCCAGCGGGCAGGCTGGGGGTGCAGCAAGAGCTGGGAGGGGACAGACCCAGGTCAGCTGACCCAAACTGGCCAAAGGAGTATTCCATACTACCTGACGTCATGCTAAACAATATATAGGGGTGGCTAGCCGGGATGGGGGGGCCGGCTGCTCGGGACAGACTGGGCATCGGTCAGAGGGTAGTGAGCAATTGCATTGTGCATCACTTGTTTCATACATACTATTATCATTATTATTATATATCTTAATAAACTGTCTCTATCTCAACTCTCATTTCACTTTTCCGTTTCTCTCCCCCATCCCAGAGAGGGAGGGGGGAGGGTGAGCGAACGGCTGTGTGGTGTTTAGCTGCCGGCCAGGTGAAACCACAACAGCACCCAACTTAAGAACTGTGGAACTGACACCTTCTTGTTCTCACCTAGCCACTAGGCTTGCTTTTGCCCCTGAGGTACCTCAAAAGTCTAATACTCTGTCCCCGTATCTCTTGACTCATAGAAAAAGGCTTTGCACAAGATATTAAAGAAAACATTGTGTGCTTTCAAAACACATTACGGATTGTAAGTTCCTCTATTCTTCCATGCTGGCTGTGGAATAGGTAACCCCATCCTCAACGACTGTAACAGTCTACTCATCAGAGAAGAACATGCACATACAATGGCTGAGGAGGGAGGTTGCGAGGAATGAAGAAATCTAGGTCAGAAAACACACACATGTTTAATATACTTGTTTGGTACCATAAAGTCTGATTTCTCATCTATGGACACAAAGCAAAGCAAAAAGTCAAAGAGTTACTTGTTAAAATCTGTATTTAAAAGGACAAAATTTCTTTCCCATCTTTCCATTTGTTGCCTGGGTATGTTCTAATTGTTTTGAGAGCATTTTTAAGATCTTAAATGTTACTTGCCTGTACTAGTATATACAGTTGTATTCATTACCTGAAAAAAACGCGTACATTAGCTCACTACATTAATAGTCATGCAGTTGTAAGAAAACAGACCACAATCAACATGGTCTGATGACAGGTTAGAAGAGCCTAAGCTACTTTTGGTACTATATACAGTTAATAGCTGTCTCGGGAAAGAGATGCAGCATATTCCACCTTCTTCCCTTGTAATACAGAAGAAAATGTATCATTAGACATTTCTGGTATCGACAGAAATGATGGTACTCCAGAAGTCATACAACTGACTATAAACACAAGCCTAAGCTTTGCTTGTGACGATATAGTGTTTTCAGCAATATTTTCCAGTTTCAAATTATTTAAAAAAAAACCTCGCAGTCACGTGGTTTACCTGTTCAAGCTGTAGAGGGACTATGTCAGGGAGTGTAGTGATCAGACAAGGAAAAATAGTTTTAAATTAAAAAATAGTAGATTTACATTAGATATTAGAAAGAAATTATTTACTATAAGATGGTGAGGCAGTGGATCAAGTTGTCCAGAGAAGCTGTGGATGCCCCATGCCTGGAAGTGTATAAGGCCAGACTGGATGGGGCTTTGGGCAACCTGGTCAAGTGGGAGGTGTTCCTGCCCTTGGCAGGAGGGTAATGAAATAAGATGATCTTTGATGTCCCTTCCAGTACAAAACATTCTATGATTCCATCTTTAGATGGAGATGACATTCAACACTACTAAGCAATAATAGTTTAATTGAATTGAAAAGGAAGCATTTTTTTCTTACCACTGTTCTGCAGACTTTCTTGAACAAGTAAGAGAACATCTGGTTGACTCATCTGTGAATAAAAGTAATAAAGTTGTTTTCACTGCTGTGAAAAAGGTTATTTTCTACAGTTCAAAAAGAATTTTAAACCACTGCCTCTAGGACAGTTCCATTTTTCTTCCAGAGAGGGAGGCAAGGGGGAAACAGTAAGAGCAACCGAGAAGAACCTGCACCTAATTCTTAATTATCATCAAAGTATATCAGAAAGAAGACAAATGAAGAATATCCTGGAGTAGCTCTAAGTAAATCTATTCTCATCCCTATTGAAGACTGGGTTATGAAAAAAGAAAAAAAAAAAAAAGAAAAACACGGTTTCAGTGTGCTTAAATACAGTTGCCTTCTGACAATAGTGGACCTCATGTAACAGATTAAAATCACAGCTTCTATATGTATTCTATGAACATGAATCATTCTTTTCTCCATTACATTTCAGTGCTTGTTTCTCTGAGGAAATGCAAGATTTTAGCTAGAGGCTGTCAAACCAGAAATGAGTTTAAGCATGGAAGCATAACGTTTTCACCATCCTGAATTTCTTTCAAAGTTTCAAGCACAAAAATGTACAGAAACAATGAGCATAATAAATCAAGACTTTACATTATCTCACAAACAAATGATGTAAGATAGTTTCATGGCTCAAAAATAATGTAGCAATCAAGTTCTAATGCATGCAATATAGTACAGAAGCAAGATCATCCATTTAATTCAGCTGTAAGAGAAGACAAATAACTTGATCTGTCCCACAGGACTGCTAGGAGTCCAGATGTTTTAGCTGTTTTCAGTTTTTTAGAAGGAAGATTTGATAAAGCACAAGATCATGTTACATTACCTGACCATTACTGGCCCTATGAAGCAAGGGATATTATTTTAAGACAGTATTAATGTGGTAGCTCTGTTTTTCCCAATGCTTTTTCATAAAAAGTACTATTACCACTTTGTAATTTATATTTAAACTATACTGAAAGGTGCAAACTACTCCAACAGATTTAATGAATTAGTCTTACTTACACTGGCAGGAAACTGGATATCTATGTTTATGTCTGAAGTTTTGAAACCAAATCCACTACAGGAGGAGCCATACAATCTTAATGAGCACTCTGCAATGGAAAAAAATTATAATGCATTTATTCTACACCCAGTATTAAGTCTGTAGCTACTTTACATTACCAATAGATCTTACACCTACTTCTGGTTTTAATAATCACAAGAACTCAAGAAGAATATTCCAATAGAACAGAGGTTAGTTAATAAATCGTATCTCTCATTCTGTAGCTAGTAAAGGCCCATCGCAAAGAACAAATGCTCCCCACGTTCTGCTCATCTTTACTTTTTACTACAGGTCTGTTTGGGTTATGAGCACCACTGTAACTTAATTCTGATATGAAACTATATTGACACTTCATATTGGTTAACAGATTAGAAACCAAATATAGTGTTTTAGTGTTCAAATAGTCAAGGCTTTTAATTAAGTTTTCACCTTTATGATTTTTTTTAGCATTGACACAGCTAGCATTTAGAACAAATCACAAATAATACCTGGCAATTTTTGATGCAGCACATCTTCCATCACTGTTTTAATGTTGAATCTTTCTTCTAAATCTTCATTACTTAAGCCAAACTCCTGTACTACATTTTCAATGGCAACACCAATAGCTTTAATCTGTGAAGCTGTTGGAGGAGGCAGGGTGCTCAGCATCTGTTCCTCTTGCTTTTCCTTTAAAGATAATAAGACTAATGTTTTAATGATTCTGGTCAGTAGCTTAATGCACTAGAATGAATACATGCAACTCATCTCAATTAACACTAACACAGGTTTTCAATACAGTGGAAGTAACTGAAAGCAAGAATAACAAAAGAGAAAATGTAGCAGGTATAAAAAAAACATGTATTCCAAAAGGGTTCAGTAATATGCAATGTGTGTGTGTGTACATATATATAGTTATTTGAAATGTAAAAAAGATCAACCCTTTCATCACCTACGAAGTAAGTGTTGAAGTTAATGAGGAAGGAGCAGTAAACCTGTACAAGACAGTTGTCTGCTCCAAGCAGAGAAAGTAAAATGAACATGAGATATTTAATTTAAAAATAATAAAATGGAGATTATGCTGGGAGTTGCTTTGATGCTTGATTGTGCTCAAAACAAACCTATTTCCTTTACATATAAGTATGCCTACAAGCTCTTAATTTCATATACAGTATTCTGAATAACAATCTTCATCCAGACATGTAGGTTATAATTTTTAATTCAGCCATACCAACTATATTTGCTTATTGCTACTCCTCATCACTCTGGACTTGATCAAAACATGTAATTATTGAAATATGTCAATGAAATAAACATTAGGAGTAATCACAGAATGGTTTGGGCTGGAAGGGACCTTAAGGATCATCTTGTTCCAAGCCCCCTGCCACAGGCAGGGACAGCTCCCACTAAATCAGGTGAATAAACAAAACTAATCCACAAGTAAAATAAGAGAATGGCAGAAGAGTTAGTTGTTACAGATGTTTACTGTACTTAAACCACTGGTACCAAATACTTCTGAGTGACACTTTAAATGAGAACCTTCTTTAATAACGGACATGAAAAAGTACAAATTAAATTCCAAAGGTGAGGGTGGAAGCAAAGTCCAGGTTCCAAATTTACTCTTTTTACTAGCATCACTATTTAAATGCTTTCAAGGAGCTTCAACTACAGAAAAAAAAATAAATGAGGATTAATTTTAGATAATGTAGTTTCATTGTTATTAGGAGAGTGATGACAGTTTCATAGATCTGCATTTATGTTTCTTCTACTGTCCTTAACTCACCTTTATGATTTTCTTGTGTCTCTTCTCCTTAATATGCTTATGAGCAAAAGCCACCGACTCAATCAAAACATCACACAATTTGCAAGCATATTTTGCTGATGGATAACTTCGAGGTTGCTAAAATAAAGACAGTTAAAAAACAAACAAACAAACAAAACACATTAAAATACAGATTAACATTACCTTCATTTCATTCAATACCCTTGCTAAGATGGGTGATTTTAACACTGAAATCCAGGAACACTCTAGCTGTTCCAACTCTGTAATTACAACCATAAAGTTTGAATATCAAATACAGTGCCAGAAGAACAGCACTACTGGGTCAAACAAGTCCAACATCTTGCTTTTGTGTTTAGAAAAAAAATCCATCACGTGGCAGAATACAGAATATACAATTATTTTCTTCTGATACACTGTCCTGGTCTCTAGTGAACTTACGTTAATTGATGAACTAAAGGAGCAGCCTTTTTTGTGCTTAACTTATTGCCAAATCACAACTTAATTAGTAAAAAACACATGGTAACTTGCCCTCTCTTGACAATTCATTAACAGTATCAATTTTGTCAGTTACATCAGTTATATAATGACCTTCTAGCTATAGTCGGAGAGATTGCTCAAAGTGTATCCTCTACATCTTAATTCAAAGATTAAAAAATTAGGAAACAACAATATAGGTAAAGATTGTGACACCTTCTTCAGTCTGTAGATGCAGTCTCGCTTCAAACGTTCTTCAGCTTGTTGCAACCCTAGAAGCTCTTTTGCTGACAGCTGAGATTCATCTATAACTGGGCCATCCACTTCATCATCGTGATCATACTCATCTTTTCTAGTTCTTCTTGACCTCCTAGTTTTCTTGAGTTTCTTCATTTCTTAGAAAGAGTTAAGAGAGTAAACATGTCAAATAACTTCAAAATAAAACATTTAAGGTTTTTTTTTTCTTTAATTTTCACTCCATCCCTGTGAGAGTCAAAGAAGATATAAATCATCTACCCTGCATGGTACCATAATCTGTTCTGTGCATGTCTAGTATTGCTAGCAAGAGTGTATAGCTATGTCAGAACCTACAGTATCTTTGTTTTGAGCTACTGTGAAATACTAGTTTCTCTCACTGAAAATGGTCAGCAACCTTATTTATACTGTTTTGTTAAAACTGGCAAAAAAAAAAAAAAGTTAAAAGCAATAGATTTCACTGCCTACTTGGGACGTATCTATATGTCATTATAAAGAAAAGTTAGAATATGTCCATAGGCTTCAGGATGTCTTGTGAGGCTCAGCTACACGTACAAACTGTAACATGAAGCATCCCATAGGCTACCAAGGCTATCACAGAATTAGTGACTGTAGGCCAATATGAATCATTTCTAAGAGCTAACTGTACTATGATATAGCAGTAATGGGTTAGTTGACATATTTGTTATAACGAGTAGTACCTGACTCCTAATGTGTACTTGCCTTTCAATTAAACCAACACATTGATCGCTATCGCCTTCACATTATTAAGTAGACAAATGAAAAAAAAACAGTAATAATACTTTTTGGCTACACATCAATAAATAATGAACTGGCTAAGTATTCATACACGTTGCTTAATAAAATTCCACAACTTGCACAACAAACATGGTTAGAAGGTTTATGTTTACAGCAAAAGTTCTGTATCTAAAGACTGCAAATATCATTTCTTTAAAGCTTTTAAGCTTTGTCATTATTTTGAAGCAGAAGTTGCTACTAAAACTCAGGAGTGAATACGTATAGGCTGGATTTTCAAGGATATTCATTTTAGATTGTATCTTTTCTGTCATTTGAACAGCTAGCTACACAGGATGCATGGAATTTCAAAAGTTCCCTGCTTGAGAAAGTTTATGTAACTTCCCTAAACTCTAAAACCCTTGTGATGTTTTTGTTTGTAACACTTAGAAAAATAAATGACAAAACACAACCAGCCTACCAAATGTATTTGGAGTTCTTCCCTGTGACAATTTTTATCTCTTAATAAGTGGCGGAAGTGAAACACCGCAGTTGTGAATCTTCAACCATTTTTTGGATTCAGTTCAGTGAGTAGCATGTGTGCGTTACTGTTGTAAACACGAACGGGGCAAGAACAGTAATATAATTCCTTTTGGCAGCAGAAGCTTATACTGGAAGAAATATGTCATGGGGATAGTAATCCCTAAAGCAAGTTCCAAAGAACAGAAAAATAAGTTGGTCTTAATTTTATACATCCCTTTCATTTTCTGTACTGATTCTTGCTAAAACTCCTATGACCCACAACATTTGACTACTTTTTATTCTGATCAATTCAGACAGAACTTGTAGAGAAGAGTGTATTAAATAAAGATTTTTGCAGGAATGCGTGACAACTACCTACTTATGATTTTCCTCTGTAAGCACTAAGTAACTTAAAAAAATTACAAAAGGAGGAATACTTCCAGTATTATTTGTTAGTTACAGTAGTGACAATCCAGTTATACTCTAATGAATAATTAAAGTACTAAAGGCAGGCTAAAGATCACATAGCAAAACCAGTGCCACAGACTGGGCAAACTCCTCCGTGTGAGCTACAGTAAAAAGGCATAAAGATAAAGGAAAGACTGGATCAAAGACTGGAAAGACTGGATCCGGTCGAGGAAATGTGGAAAGGAAAATTTCTAGCAACTGTTTGCTACTTGACAGAGAATAAAAGTTATTGAGGGGGCCTCAAGAGGTGAGCTATGCCATGCCTGTGCCTCACAGCAGGATGAAATTAACTTTGTCTATGCCTAGTGATGCTCACCTACCCAGTTTTTGAAGGTCTTGAAGTAGAGACTGCATGAGTTGCCTTGACAATATCTCCTAAATTCTAGGCCTCTGCTTTTTGGTCTATCGGAAAAATACCAACCAGATTCATAAAATCGTAGATGTTGGAAATGACCTCCAAGATCCTCTGGTCCAACCTAGCCCCTATTCACTATGCCATGTCCCTGAGCACCACACCCAACCTTTCCTTGAACACCTCCAGATTTCTATTGATTTCATGCCTCACAACACCTTGACATTGACTACTCTTCCAGTTCCCTATTTGTTATGATTATTCTCCAAAAAAATGCTACTTCACAGCTTTTTCTCATTCATTTGTGCAGTTGACATTTGTACGTAAATAATGATGCTTGCACATATTTGTTTTGTATTTAATCCTGTATGTAGATCATTTCTTCAGTTCTGCAAAAATAATTTTTAATTCCTCCTGCTCCAGATCCTACCAGCTCCACAGCATATTCAAATTAATAAGCATCTTGTTTTAATTCACCAGATTACTGTAAAAAAAAAAAAAATTCAACAAAAGAGCGCCCTTGTAGAACTTTGATCAATGCTTCCTATTACTTTGATAGTATCATTGGTATTTTCTGGGTAGTTATCTGATCATCTCTGCAACTTTCTTGTGTTAATTTTACCTAGAGAATTTTCTCCTGGTTTACTTATAGGACTGTCACACAGAACCATTGAGAGTACTACTAGCAGTATCTACCAACTGCAGGAATCGATCATCATTTTTAATAAATAAATTAGAAGGACTTGAAATACTTTCTTCTCAACAAATCCATGTTTACTGCTACTCTTTTCTTTGCTTCCTTCCAAATACTTACAGTAGGTTACAATATTTTTTGCACAATGGATTCCCCTAATCCCCCCGTTTTAAATTCAATTTTTAAGAGATGGTTGCCCTTTCCTATTTGCTAGTAACCCACTTATTCTGAGTGAAGTCTTAGGTGTGATTGTCACATTCCAAAAATCTATTTCAGCAAGTTCCTGAAGTTTCAAGCGAACACAGTTCAGCAAACACAACAAAACAGAATATAAACTTGAGAAAGTATTCTACTCTGCTCTTTTCATCCAAGGGCACCAGCTCACAGTTTTTGGTTGTTGTTGTTGTTGTTTGTTTGTTCTTTTTACAATTGTTATCAAGGGAAAGGACAATTAATTCCTGGACATCTTTGCATCAACCAACAATACCTTTCCTTCTCAGGAGGAGGGCAGATCAGTATTTGTTTTGACCCTTAGACTTCACCAAAATAAGAGAGATTTCTTTTAAAAGGAAGTTGTCCCCTATTAATAGCACCTCTGATGTACTAGTATCTCATTCTCCTCACTACTCTGGTCCACTTAAAACTTCCTTCTGATACTCATGTTTGGTGCAGATGTGGTGATATTGATTACTTTATCCCCACTCCAGCCTGTCCTCCTCTTCATTTCAGTATTTAGAGTTTGTACTCTCAATATTAGTATCAATTACCCCAGGTAAGTTTAATATATGCAGAGAGGTTTTTTGTTGTTGTTGTTCTTGATGTACCACTGTTTCTCGCTCACATCAACACCTATGATGCATTGTTTTCAGTCTTCATTAAGATGTATTTTTGTGGACCTCCTTGGCAGTGCCAAAATCTTATCCTGTAGCAACTTAACTGAAAAATCCCTTATTGGCCTTGACAGATTCTATCAAATTTTAACATAAAAACTGCAAACAGGGATAACACAGTTGCTGCAATCTAACTCCTACCATTTAAAAACTAATTTAACAAGTCAACACAATTTATAAAACAATTTCTGTATCACACGCTGTGTCAATTCATTTAAAGTGCTCCAGTACACTTCAGTCAATCTGCTATATATGACAGAACAGAAATAATTTTTGTCTTAAGGATGATTCTTGACATTCTTCTTTTTCAGTAACACATACCAAAAGCTAATGTATAACTATGTAAAAATAAACAAATATGTTGATTACCAGGGTTTCCTTTCTGCATTTCTAGAACATCTTCATTTGCTAAGTCTTTCTGAAGTTGTCGTCTTAAGTTTCTGTTTCCAGCACCTTCAACGTCATGAAAAGAGTCCTTTCTTGTCCTGTTGTGCATGGGGATCCATGCTACAGATCTGTACTCTCTCCAGCTGTCAGAAGTACCACGGTGGTCATCAGATATCCACTTCTTTATTTGGTCTTTTTGGGTATCACTGAACTTCAATCCTTGACTGTGAGTTGTGTTTTTAAGTGAATGTGGGGTACCCAAAACATTACGTGGCCCTCGCCTGGGACTGTTTCCATAACGACCTGGTGTTCCCCTCTTCTTTTGCATACTGCTATCCATTTTATTGCTATGGCCATTCCCATATTCATCCATTGCTTGGTAGTCTTTCTGTAAGGGACTTCTTTTTAATTCTTCCTCATACATTTCCGGTTCCTTATTTTGTTTGGCAAAGGGAGGTTTTGCAGCATCTCCCATGGTTATTGCTATTCAATTTAGTGATTCACACCTAGAAATTAAAAAGGTAAAAAAAGTATTTTAAAAATAATCAACCAATAAACATAAGTACACTAATTATTATTTGCTATTAACGACCAAAGCTGTGGTTCTGTAATACCATAAAGGCAAGCAAGTCTTGGCGAAAAGCAAAATTTGTTCCCGTGAAAAAAGTTCAAAATCATTTAGGTTTCTCCTTTTAACACGTTTAAAACCAGTGGGTGGTTGTGTTTCACCACAGGGAGAGCCCATGGCTATTTTGCATAGGAAGCTCTAGATGCCCTTCAGACAGATAAACACTCTTCAAAGTCCACACCAGTCTCATCTCACTACAGCAACACTTTGAAAGAATCACTGAAAAGGCTTTGGCATGTATAGAATATATGTAGAAGGCAATAAAGAGGACGCCCCCACAGCCAGTTTACGTCAACAAATATTCCCTTTCCCCTGTTGTCAGTACTATTCACGTTGTTAAGGATGAAAATTGTGATCAGAGGTGTTGCTTAACTCCTGCAGTCTGCCTGTGAGGCACAGATCACATGATGATTAAGAAACAATCCTGCACTGCCCAATGCACTTTGCACTTTTTAGCTAGTTGGCCATTCAGAGGTTTCATGTCACTGGGTACTAAGTATATTTATTTCATAGTAACATAGTATTATCTAAAAAAATAACCTGTGACACCAATTAGCTCTCCAGACTTGGTCTTGTCTGCCTTCTTACTGTGAAATACTTACAGAGAGCTGCAACTCAAGCTGCAGGGTAGTTTAAACCTGCGTGCACTGTGCAAGTGGGCGCTGCCTGGAAGAGATCAGTCAAACACAAGAAGCAGTGCTTACAACTACACTGAGCATTGGGTTGTTTAACTACTGCCACACAGAGCCAAACGAGAAAAAAATTCAAAATAAGATGTATGGGCTTAAGCTGCAGAGAAAGCTACAGAGAAGCACTTAGGAAGTAGGAAATACACTTCTGTTATCTCTAATATGGAAGTATAGCGCTTGATGTTCTTGATATTTTTTTTTAATTCTGCAGGTCCCAAAGGTGCACTCAGGCACATCAGTGTCTGCTTTCTCCAGGCTTGAAGCTTTTAGTGTTTATATGGCTCGTTCGCAGAAGAACTTTGCTCTCACACGTGTTGACAAAACAAGTTGTACACCTGCCCTACGGGGGCCGAACTCACAGTCCGCTGTGCTTTACCAGGGGGATGCGGCCACTCTAGCTAGGAGCAGAAACGAAAAAAAGCACCAGAACACAACGTCCTGCTCGCACAGAGCCAACTCGCTGCCTATTTCACGAAAGACACATCCGCCGAATCTGGTGCTTCGGTGACCCAGGCACGGCCCAGCCGGAGTCACCCCGAGGCACAGACCCACGCCCAGCAGGCAGCAGGCCGGGGACGAGGCTCGCCCGGCGCTGCCAGGGCCGCGGCCCCCCAGCCCCGGCGGGTCCCCGAGGGGGCAGCGGGGAGCAAGGCGGCCCTTCCCCGCCGGCGGCAGGCAGCGCCGGGACGGTTACCGGTTACCTCCTCCTCCTCCTCCTCCTCCTCCTCCTCCTCCTCCTCCTCTTCTCCCTAGGCCCCCAGCAGCAGCCAGGAGCGCGGGGCGCAGCCGGCCCGGAGCGGTTCAACGGCCGCAGCTCGGCAGCCCGCGGCGGTGGAGCCCCGGCCCGGCCGCGGTCAGCGCCCTGGGAGAGAAGCGAAGCGCACTCACCCGCCACCGGCCGCCCGACCCCTACCGCCGCCCCGCCATAACGCCGCGGCGGAAGAGCAGCCGGTCCCGCACCGCCGCCGTCCGCGCGGCCCTTCCGGCAGCACGGCCCCGCCTCCCGCACGGGCACGGGCACGGGGCCGGTGCCAACGCCGGGGGGCGCTGCGCGCGGCCGGGCCGGGGCGGGCTGTCCGCCATGACGGGGCCCGGCCGCCTGCCGCCGCCCTGAGGGGACGCGGGGGGTCGCGGTGCGGTGGGGGCTGCGCGGGGGTTGGTGTTCGTGAGGGGAGCGGGAAGGGCGGCGGCCGGCTCGTGTGAGCGCCCTGCTTACGCGGTGGTTGTTCCCCTTCGGTTTGCGTGCGTCCAAGGCGGCGCCCGTGGGAGCTGGGCTGCGTCAGTTTTGAACGACACATTGCTAAACGCACGCGAGCTTCGTTTGTAGGTTAAACGTAAACGTAACCCTCACAGCCTGCCAAAACAGCTAGCTGTGCAAACACTCCAGCACGCTCCTCTGCGGCTGGGACTAGAGCAGCTTGCTACCAGCTGCAGCACGGGGATGGCCGCTTTCAAATGTGGGTCACCAAACAGGCTCCAGATTGCAAACACGCTGTGTCACAGCCTGCCTTGCCAGCTGGGAGCCCAGCTAATCTCAAAAGATTATTTTTGCTGTGTCTTGGTCATTTTCCTGGTAATAGGAGAGTAAATGTGTTGGCGTGAACAATCACGGTGGCTATTGAAGAACAGGCACTGCGTATGATGCTGCTCACGCGTGTAGCGGGGGCATTTCCACACCGCCGGGAACTGAATCCAATCCCATATAACCTATGTGCCTCATCAGACTAACCACCCCAGCAGAAATATCTGACATGCAAAACAAATTACTCATGAAAAATAAATTACAGGAAGTGGGGAAAAGAGCTGGTGTGGTGTGACTTTCCTAGTGGTATCTGAATGGCTTACCTTAAAAAGGAGAAGAGAAATGGCAAGCAGTCCTTCTGCTTACACCTGGTATAGGTGGGGAAGAGGCCATATACATGCTTTCCTGTGGAAGAAAAACTTCTGCTTGCTTTACCACTGAATTACCCTTGTCGCTGAATAAAGTGACTTGTTTGTTTTGTGCATATTGCTTGCGTGTGCTCAGACTCCTCGTCTTACTGCTTCCTGCTGTTTCTGCATGTCCCCTTTATTCTCTAATAATTTAAGAGGATCTCTTCCTACTGCTGTTTTGCATCCATATTAAAGAAAAAGAGATGCTCTTATCCCACCCTAGAATTAGTCCTCGTAAGAATTCACCTTCCCATTCCAATCCAGTTTTCTCTTGCAAAATATGTCCATATGTACACATATTAAAGTAGGTTAATAGTAGAGTGCTATCAAAATTAAGGATGGTAGCTTCCAAAAATAGGACATTATAGCCTTATAGCTGTACAGCCCAGTGCTTTGCAACCCGTTTCTGGTGCCAGCTTCAGAACTTGGAAGTTATTTTTGTCTTCCACTATGGCCCCTTCAAAATAAGAAAATTGTTCTGGTGAGATACTCTCTGGAGAGGACCTAGGATACTAGCATAGCTTAACATAAAACCATTGCTGTAAGCAAATGTGGCAGGTATGCCAAACACATAAACCTTTCTGAGCCTTGCCCTGCCTCCTTCCATAAAATTGTTTGTGTCTGAAATCTCAGCATATTTAGTGTCATATGGACTACGGTGGGTCCAACAATGCTTGGTCATGTGGAAGATTGTCACTAGTGCACCCATGCAGGATTGCCTCAAATTCCTGTTATTTTTATGAAACTCTTATTCCTGTAGTTCTTATAAAATTCACAGATCCTGTTTTAGATTTCCATTAGACAGGTAATTGCATGTTCAAATCCTAGCATTTTATATGATTGCCAGACAAATAAGGATAGGCTGGTCAAACTTGGGCAAAAGAAGGAAATGCACACATGGTGGAAGTGGTGTAAACAGGACCATTGCCCTGGGAAGAGTACAGAAATGCTGTCCGCATGTGCAGGGATGGGATCAGGAAAGCCAAGGTACTGACAGAACGAAATTTGGTAAGGGATGCAGAGAATAACAAGAAGGGGTTCTACAGGTACATTGGCTGCAAAAGAAAGACTAGAGAGGGTGTAGTGCCTCTGACAAATGAAGACAGAGAACAGGTAATGACAGATGAGGAGAAGGCAGAGATACTTAACTTCTTTCCTGTGGTCTTCACTGGTGGTCAAGCTTCCCACATCTCTTGCTCCTGAAACTCTAGGTGGGGGTTGGGAGAGTAGAGTCCCTCCCACTGTAAGTGAAGAGCAAGTTTGAGACATCCTGATGCCACTTAACACCTACAAGTCTATGGGCCCTGATGACATGCATCCCAGGGTCTTGAGGGAGTTGGCTGATGTAGTCGCCAAGCCACTCTCCGTTGTATTTGAAAAATCATGGCAGTCAGGTGAAGTCCCCAGTGACTGGAAAAAGGGAACCATCACTCCTATTTTTAAAAAAGGGTAGAAAGGAAGACCCAAGGAACTGCAGACTGGTGAGCCTCAACTCCGTGCCAAATCCTCCTGGAGGTAATGTTAAGGCACATGTAGGACAAGGGGTTGATCCAAGACAGCCAGCATGGCTTCACCAAGGGCAAATCATGCCTGACCAATCTGGTGGCCTTCTCTAATGAAGTGACTTCAGAGGGAAGCCTGGCTGATGTCATCTACTTGGACTTCTGTAAGGCCTTTAACATGGTCCCACATGACATCCTAATCTCTAAATTGGAAAGATATGAAGGGTGGACCATCCAGTGGATAAGGAATTGGCTTGATGGCCACACCCAGAGAATGGTGGTCAATGGCTCTACGTCCAGGTGGACGCTAGTGACAAGCCTGGTGTCCCACAGGGGTCTGTCTTGGCACTGGCGCTTTTTAGTGTCTTTATCAATGACATGGACAATGGGATTGAATGCACCCTCAGCAAATTTGCAGATGACACCAAGCTGAGTGGTGCAGTTGATACCAATGAAAAAAAGAAGTGCCATTCAAAAGGACCTGGATTGGTTGGAGAAGTGGGCCCACATGAACCAGAGGAGGTTCAACAAGTCCAAGTGCAGGGTGCTAAGCCTTGGTCGGGGCAATCCCAGACAGGGGTACAGCCTGGGAGAATAACTTGGGAGCCCTGCAGAGAAGGACTTGGGGGTTCTGGTGGATGAGAAGCTCAACATGAGCCAGCTGTGTGTGCTTGCAACCCAGAAGGCCAACTGCATCCTGGGCAGCATCAACAGAGGTGTGGCCAGCAGGTGGAGGGAGGTAATTGTCCCCCTCTGCTCTGAGGCCCTACCTGGAGTGCTGCATTCATCTCTGGGGTCCCCAGGACAAGAAAGATGTGAACCTGTTAGAGCAGGTCCAGAGGAGGGCTACAAATATGATCAGAGGGCTGGAGCACCTCTCATGAAGAAAGGCTGAGAGAGTTGGGGATGTTCAGCCTGGGGAAGAGAAGGCTCCAGGAGACCATATTGCGACCTTTCCATCCTTAAAGGGGTCTTATAAAAAGCATGGAGAACTCTTTACTTGGGTACATAATCGTAGGACAAGGGGGAACGGTCTTAACCTAAAAGAGGATAGATTTAGACTAGACACTAGGAGGAAATTCTTCACTCTGAGGGTGGTGAGGCACTGGAACAGGTTGCTGGGAGAAACTGTGGATGCCCCACCCTCAACTACTTCCTTGCGCAGCCCATTCCAATGCCTAACAACCCTTTCGGTAAAGTTCTTCCTAATATCCAACCTAAACCTTCCCCGGCACAACTTTAGTCCATTCCCCCTTGTCCTATCACCAGGCACGTGGGAGAGTGGACCAATCCCTACCTTGCTACAGCCTCCTTTAAGGTATCTATAGGGTGTGATAAGGTTGCCCCTGAGCCTCCTCTTCTCCAGGCTGTACAACCCCAGCTCCCTCAGCCGCTCCTCGTAAGACTTGTTCTCCAGACCCCTGACCAGTATCGTTGCCCTTCTCTGAACTCGCTCGAGCACCTCCATGTCCTTGTAGGGAGGGGCCCAAAACTGAACACAGTACTCGAGGTGTGGCCTCACCAGAGCTGAGTACAGGGGGACAATCACTTCCCTAGCCCTGCTGGCCACGCTGATGTTTAAGTTGTTGCAGAGCAGTGTTTACACTAAGCCAAGGACTTTTCAGCTCCTCACAGTGCCCTGCCAGTGAGGAGGCTAGGGGTGCAGCAAGAGCTGGGAGGGGTCCATACCAGGACAGCTGACCCTGACTGGCCAAAGGGATGTTCCATACCATATGGCATTGTGCTGAGCAATTAATACGGGGGGGCTGGCCAGGGTGGGGGAACTGCTGCTTGGGACTGGGCTGGACATTGGTCAGGGGGTGGTGAGCAATTGCATTGTGCACCACTTGTTTTGTACACATTATTATTATTATTACTATTATTTTTTCTTTTCTGTCCTAATGAACTGTTTTTATCTCAACCCATAAGCTTTTACTTTTTCCAATTCTCTCTTCTGTCCCACTGTGGGGGGAGGGTAAGTGAACGGCTGTGTGGTGCTTAGCTGCCGGCTGGGTTAAACCACAACAAATGGGAAAGAGAATTAGTAGAGCTTGTTAAATTTAACTGGATAAAATTAACAATACTGAAAGAGTATATCCCACTAAATCAAACAAAATGAGCCAGATACATATAAATGGTAAAAATGAACAAAAAGAACAAGTCAGACTGTTGGGTGTCATGGAAACATATCTTATTTTTAAGACATTTAATCTCTGGAGTTTCCTTAGCACAGATCTTGAATCTGCCACAGGCTATTTGCTTCAGCTTAAGCCAGTCATTACATTCCCAGTGTCTCCATAACTGCATACACTTAGCTCAGTGTTGTGGTTTAACCCAGCAGGCAGCTAAGCACCATGTAGCCAGCTGTTCATTCACTGCACCCTCCCAGTGGGATAGGGGAGAGAATTGAAAAGAAAGTGCAAGAAGTCATAGGTTGAGGTAGGGACAGTATAATAAGAAGGCAAGGAAAACAAACAAACAAACAAACAAAACAGAAAGAAAAAAAAAAAAAAAGGATAAAACAAATTAAAGCAATGCAGAATACAATTGCTCACTACTAGTGGAATGATGCCCAGCCAGTCCTCAAGTAACAGCCGGCCCTCTTGGCCAGCCCGCCCTAGTCTTTTTTTTTTGTTCAGCATGGTGCCACATGGTATGGGACATTCCTTTGGTCAGCCTAGGCCAGCTGTGTTGGCTGTGTTCTCTCCCAGCTCCTGGTGCACCCCCAGCCTCCTCGCTGGCAGGGCAGGACAAAAAGCAGAGATCTTGCTCTGTGAAAGCACTGCTCTGCATCAACTAAAATATCATGAGTTAGCACCACTATTTTCATTCTAAATCCAAAACACAACACCATAACAGCTGCTATGAAGAAAATTAACTCTATCCCAGCCGAAGCCAGGATACCCAGGCAAGTACATTTTTGAGTTGTAGTTGTGAATCAGATACTATTTTCTATTAGGAAAGCTTGTCCAGCAAGGGAAAAAAAAATCTTACTCTGTCTTCGTAAGCTAAACTCAAACAATTCAGGGTCAGAAGCCTGCCATACTGGTGCTAATGGAGATGGAGTTGCCCAGGAATAGGAGTGGCAGGAAGCAGAGGTGGAGTGCCTGTTTTGACTGTGACTCAGCCATCTCTTGAGCCTCACCCTTCATCTGTTGTCTTTGTCACCCCTACATCTCACTGTTGCAACACTCCCCAGCTGGAAAAGCTACTAAGAAGTATTGAAAATGTTGTTACTTGTCTATATGAATGGAAGACTGCACCACTTCCAAGTAAGTCAGAAACTTGTCTGCCAGATATTTTACAGTAAGATTTTCCTGAAGATACTGGAGCCATCTGATTTATACCAGTAAAAACAGCTTGGCCCAAATTTCTGGATGTTCATTATTTTTCAGAATTATTTCATTTTGATTGAGATGTTCTAATATGGATTTATCTGTGGAGAGATGAAATAATGAAAATCTCCAGGTGTTAAAAATGAAGTGATTCAGAATTGGCCAGAGAGGGTATAAGGTATAAGCTATAAGGTATAAGATATAAGGCAGAGATGGCCCTGTATCAATTATACCTTTACATCTGGGAGCCTGCTAGGAAAATGCATGCAAACCCTACCACACTGTAAGTTGCACCTTGAAGTGGATGGAGAGTGGGACAAAATCCCAAATGTCTTAGAAGCTCACAATAACGACAACAACACCCCCCCCCCCCCCCAAAACAACACCAACAATAATAATAATAAACAATAATAATAATAATAAAAAAACAAACCCCAAACCAAACAACCAAACAAAAGAACTACTGCTCACTGCTGGCCACAAAAGCCAGCAGTTTGATTTTACAGCTTGATTTGTATTCACTAGATGGCAGCAGATTCAAAAGAATTGCCAAAAAAACTATCGCTCAAATAAACTGCCTATGAAAACAAGGTTTAACGACATGCCTATGCAGTGAAATAAAAGTGCAATAACAAAATGTGATTACAAATTTAGCCAGTCTGGTTAAAGACAGCATGGGGGGAAAAAGGCAGCACAGGCTTCAGCTTGGTCTGGCAAGTAGAGACTTCTGCCACAGTTTCCATACAACTTGTACTTTGCCTGTTCTCCCTGGCTGGAGTTCCTGCTGGCCCTTTTGCCATTCCCCAGGCTCACTAGATTAAAGCCAGTGGGTTTGTGCCTTCCTGTGCCACCTCCAATCTTTTGTTTTCTGTGTCAACAGTATCTAAGGGAATACTTAGAATAGACCCCCACTCACTGAAAGACTTTCTTATTCTAGTTCACTTTCACCTGAATGCTTCCTTTGCTCTGAAACACAAAGGCTGTAAAAGAAAGGCAAGCAGAATGTGTTTAGTTACTTTCAGTATTATCTTAAAAATCTCTAGATGACCACCATATATGATCATCGCTTGAGAATGGGCTCAGTAGTGCTCAGACATCCAACATGCCTATACCTCTTCTAAAACTGGTAACTTGAGAAATAAAGGAAAAAGAATCATAAATGGGAAGAGAAGCCATTTCCACTGGCACAGATGGTTAGAAGAAGGTGTCTGTCCACGGACTCAGATCTGTAAACATCACAGTTTATAGGTCCTGAAGATTTGTCAGTGCCACTGTCAGGGAATCACAGGATGATAGAACGACTAAGGTTGGAAGGGACCTCATGAGATCCCCCTGTCAATGCCCCTCTCTCAAGTAGGGTCACCTAAAGCAAGTTACATAGGCCTATGTAATCATTTGGGTATTGAGTATCTCCAAGGATGGAGATGCTGCAGCCTCTTTGGGTAACCTGTACCGGTTTGACCACCTTCATGGTAAATCAATGATCAGATTACATTCAATATGTTTTAATTTGTGCCCACTTCCTCTTGTCCTGTCAGTGAGCACCAATGAGAAGAGCCTGCCTCCCTCATCTTTGTGCCCTCCAATCACATATTTATACACACTAGTAAGATCCCCTACTGAGCTTTTACTTCTCCAGGCTGAACAGTCACAGCTCTCTCAGCCTCTCCGTGTAGGAAAGATGTTGCAGTCCATAAATCATCTTCACATCCCTTCATAGGAGTTGCTCCAGTATGTCCATGTCTCTTTTGTACTGGGGAGCTCAGAACAGGGCCCAGCTCTCCAGATGTGTCTCACCAGTGCTGAGCAGAGGTGAGGAATCTCCTCCACCAACCTGCTGGCAATGCATGTTCCAGGAAGCTGTTGGCCTTCTTTGGCAGGAAGGCGTGTTGCAAGCTCATCGTCATTTTGTTGTCCATGTGTACCACACATTGGTTTCTCTGCATCACTGCTTCTCAGCCTCTTCAGCCTCTAGCATGTAATGCTACATGGGGTTGTTCCTTCACAGGTTTGGGACTTTCCCTTTGTTGACCTTCACAAGGTTCCTCTAGGCCTCATGCAGCCTATCCATGTCTCTCTGGATGACACCACAGCATCTGCTGTGTCAGCCTTTCCTCCCAGTTTTTTTATTTTCTGCAGGCTTGGTGAAGATGCATCCAAGTTATTTGTGAAGATGTTAAATAGTATTGGCCCCAGTGTCAAATCTTAGGGCACACACTAGGAACTGGCCTCCAGCCGGACTTCATACCATCTGAGCTAAAAGTTAAGAGACAGCTATACAGGTAAATCCTCCTAGCAGAATCTTACATGGCAAACCTGCAGTGCCGTGTAAGTTGCAAAACAGTTTGTGTGCTGCCACAGCCTGCAGTCATTCCCAGCATGAACTATATGACAGTGGCAAGAGGATTTTTTAATCTGGAGAACTGTATCTACAATGAGGCTTTTGCTGGCATAAGTGTGTCAACCAAAGGTGTGATTTTTCCATGGCACTGTGAAGCGTAAACCAGGCTTAGTGTGTGAAGGGATAATGAAGCCTGGCTGTGACGCTATTTCATGGCAGACATTCCAGGATATGTGCTCACCCCATAAAGCAGACGTCTCCTACTCTCAGAGCAACCAGAGGATTTTGACAAGATTGCTGATGTTACGGAAAATATTAAGCAATAATCCCTTCCATCAACCTAATTCCCAGTTCCTCAGCTGGCTAAAAATGTTGCAACTGTTTTATTACAGTGGATAGTTTTACAACCCCCACATGTTTTTTTAATTCCCAGGTTAACTGATTTTCTGAACATTACCATAAATTAGAAGTACAGAACTTGACAAGTTGTTCATTGTGAGAATTTCTTGTTGTAAGAAGTATATAAATAGTATTGACTTTACTGATTTACTGCTTATAAGAAATATTACTTTGTAAAAAGAATTAAATGAAATGTTTTCATTAAATACAGCCTATGTACACACAGCTAAACATACATATCTGTGTATATGTGAATGTGTAAATATGAAGGACTGGATACTCAGTTAATAGGAACTGATACATTTTTGTTGACTTCAGAGACAGAAAATAATCACAGTTCAGGAAACAGCATGGACCAAAGATCCTCTTACATCAAGATTTTCTCAAGATGGGTTTCTATAATAACCAGGCTGCAGAATTCAAAGTCGTACACTGTATGTAGCCAGAGGTACTGGTCCTCCGCAGAATCAGCTCCTCCTGTATTCAGTGGTATGCTTGGTACCTCTAAAAATCAGACTAGTTATGGAAGAGCCATCATTAAGCATTTAAACTGAAAATGTTTGATTATGTTTTAAAATAAACTCTTTGCTATTGGCTGTGCTTTGGCACCACAGGTTGTTATAAATGAGATGCTACAGGCAGAGGAAGTGGAATTACGTTCATTTTCTTCATCACTTCCCAGGTGTTTCCTCCAAACAACACTTCTGGAGCATTAACAATCCACATCTACACAACAGGACATGACTCAGAAAATCATTCAATTCCCAAACAGTATGTCCTGTGTTAACACAGTGCCGGAGTAGATGAACAGAGCTGATTTGGATGTGGTCTCCACAGACTCATGTGAAGACCTGCATTTTGGCCTATGGCACCAGCCCCTGCAGTATGACAGTGAAGGTCCACTGTGACCCTACAGCTGCAGTTTCTTCAGCAGCTCACAATAAAAGGGGAAGCATGGGCTTTCTGCTGGAAGTGTCTTCAAGGCCAGAAGCCTAATGATCTGCTTGTTCCTTATGGGCATGTGTAGGCTTTTCATGTGTCTTGAAATGCATTTTGAACAAGTACTGTTTCTCTGCCTAGGCTGTTGGATGCCTGACAATCTAACCAAATTGATATCCAAAGTCCTGAGAATCTCCCCAGGAAATGTTTCAGGCTGGAAAAGAGGACATAGCTGGAAAATCAAAGAATAGCTCTGTTTGGAGGCAACAAAAAGAAATACAGAGGACTACTGGATGCAAACACTTTTTGGGCTAGTTTAGTCTCACTATTTTTCTATGAATTCTTAAGAGATCAGCTGAAATGAGAAAACTTGGGTTTAGCTCCAGTCAGCTTTAACTACACAGTGCTTGCAGTTAGGGAATTATTAGCATTGTCACGTGTTGTTTCCCAAGTAGTGGAGACACATTATCTCTGTATGGAAGAGATCTGCTTTTCTACTGAAGGAAACAGGAGAAGAGGTATGCATAAGAAGCAAACAAATTCTGCTATGGTTTGTGCTCTTATACCCACATATACCTTGTAGAAGATCTAATGTTAGAAGTACGTTGTATTATCTTCTCACATGTATCGGGTTATTTGCATTTAGGCAAGTTTAAAAAGCCCCTTGAGTATATGAGGAATGTAGGAAGATGTAAATATTTCTGAAACGGGGAAACTAGGAAAGTGGACAGTCTTAAACCAAAAGCTTTAAGACTGCCTCCTGATCCTGTATCATTAGATATGTGGATTATAGGATTATTTAGATAGAAACAATGAGGTTTTGCCTGGACATTTTGATATATACTGTTATTTATAGTTTCCAAGAAAGTGTGTAGGCAGTTTAGTTGCCAAAATTGGAGATGTAAGTTGTTGCACACAACATTGCCAGTTTGTCTGATATATGTACTAGTGCATTTGCCCTTAGTCTCGAACAAATAATTCTGCCTTTGCCAATTCCTTTGTGACAAGTAACAGCCAGCCAACATTGTAAATAAACTCAGAGTGGCTTAAAGCTACTCCATAGCATAGATGAAATAGAATTTTTCTTCCCCACTTGCTGAGAGCAAAATAGCTCTTTGGGGACAGAAATGTGTGATTTTGTGGTAGTGGTAGAGTTGGTGCTGAGGTGGAGGATTCTCAGGTAGGAGACGAAAGTTGGGAGGGATCAGCAGGAGGTAAGAGAAAGGGGCACAGAGGAGTCTCTCGCAGTTTCAGGGACCTCTTGGAGGGGAAAGGTGGGATGAATAGCATTTCAGTAAAATTTCTTGAGGAACATGGCAACTTACTCAGTTTTGTTGGCGAGAGTTAAGAGATATCCAAGACCTTGTGATGATGGGCACTCAAGCAGTAGGAAGGACATGAAGTTAACCAGAAGGCTCTGGTTAGCAGCGGTGAGTGTGGTCATGGCCAGTGCTGACAGCTGGATGATGGTGAAGTCAGAGCTGCAAGAAATAGCCTTTTTGTCTGACAAGCCTCCCTCATTGGCACTTACTCCCCTAAATGTTGCTGTTTTTGCAGTTCTGGATGCTTCACAGATGTTTATGCGGAGGTGTTGCTTCATATCCCTTCAACTCTTTCATGCCCAATGTGCATCTACAGCAGTGGTGAGAGCAGCTAGATGGATGGAGGGGAGAGCATGACTGTCACCCTTGAAAAAGCTGGCCCACAGGATCCAGCGCAAGCTGGCACAGCAAATGGTTTTCTTGCATCAGCTCTTACTGCTTGGATGTAGACAGGTACCAAAAGCACAGAATCACAGAATTGTAGGGGTTTTAAGGGACCTCGAAAGATCATCAGGTCCAAACCCTACCAAAGCAGGTTCCTTAGAGCAGGCTGCCCAGGCAGGCCTCCAGACAGGCCTTGAATATCTCCAGAGAAGGAGACTCACCTTGGTGCTTTGTCCATGGCTACATATTTTTAAGGCTATTTTGCCAGTCCTCCATATTCTTCCTGTCTTCTCCAAATCTGCATTTTCAAGCTACTGCCTACTTGCCTGAAGTTGGTCCTGAGGTTAGCTTGTAAACAAGCTTGAGCTCAAAGAAAGCAGATAAAGGTATTTATATTTCAGACAATAGCCAAGAGTCCTCCCATAAAAATAAATATATATTGCCCCAAACAAAATTTCTTTGTAGTAGTACAAGTGACTGTGCTCAAGAAGACTGACTGCCTTCAAAATCTTAACCATACAACACGTCTGGAATACACAACAATCTTGAATGTACATATATTCAAAATCTTGAATATAACAACCTTGAATATGTATGTGGAAGTTATGTGAAACATAATCGTGTCCTAATACACTTTAAGCACGTTGGATAGTAGTATGCAGTAGTTTCATTACGTTTATATGACAGTGTGGAATAAAATAGGCTTCAACACGATAAACGGAGTAGCGCCATTTGGCTCCACGGAGTATTTCCCTGGAATTTCAATAGTTGTAGGATTAAAGAGAAACTGGCTTGGACCAGCTCTCACGCAGATTACCAGCAGGCCAGTCCTTTATTTTTCTCTGCAAATGTCCGTGTGTTGGTGTTTTGGGTCCAGGCAAGGTACGTGAGCGGCGGCAGCTCGTTGCAGCCAGACCACAAGGGGGACCCAAAGACCCAGAGAAGTGGCTTTTTCACGGCCCCTGTGAACTTGAAGGGTCTTTAGCTTCTAGCTTGGATTTTTAGAAAGCAGTTTATTTCTCCTAGTTTTAGTTTTTAGGAATTTTGTCCACCTATAAGCTTTCCGAGGGAAAATCTGTGAAAGGCTCTATCAAAACAAACTGTTTTAGGTAATAGATGAGTTTAAACAACTGCGCCATGAACGTGGAGTGCACTGAGAAAGGCTGTGTGTGTATCTTCTAGGCTGGTAGTTATAAATCATGTGAAAACATGAGGAGGAAAGCATCTGTGCTGATGTATTATACTATGGGTGCATACAAGAAAAATATTTTTTAAAAAATAGCATCTGGAATTTTCCCTTTATTAGTATTTTTGAACATTTAGCCAAGCAGGCAACTGCAGATGTGATGAGACAGTTCTATAAATTAGAGGAAAACCTTATTAAAAGTAAAGTTGCTCCATAAATATAATAAATTGGAGACACTCCATAATACTCAGCTTTGCTGCTGCAGTAACTCACTGTTCCTTCAACAGCTGTGCTGTCTCTAAAATGTACACTGCATGTGGAACCAGGGCATTTCTTCTGTGGCACGGAAAAACATCTTTCGTATCTGCTGTTTTGATTTGGAAAGAACAGCTGTACCTGGCTTTAGGGTGTCTCAGTGGCTTCATTAAGGAGTCCTGAGAAATGCCTTCGCCAATGAAGAGATCTCAAATGCCTTCCCCCTTGGTGCTGGTACCCTTCCTTCTATTGCACATGGTGACCAGGAGACATGAGGCAGGGCTGTGTCCATTAGACTGACTCTGCCCTTCTCCTAATGGCAATTTATGCTGTTTTAGTCAATGTAAATAATAGCTATATTTTTCTCTTTACAAAAATTATTTCCACAGGGTTAGGTAGCTAGTGATATTTTACTGCAATGACAGTTTATTTTTCTTCAATGGAAAATTGAACGTAGGTGGCTGGCAATGTGGTTGTTTGGTCAAAGACTGAATTAAGCAATACTGTGCTGCATCTCTATAACACCCTCAGTTAAGATTAATTTTAATCAAGATTAATTACAATCACAGTTAAACCTACATGATTTGTTCTTGGAGGAGGTAATACAGCATCACCTGCAATTTACTGACAGGGAAGGTGGGCCTAGGGTGCGATTTCCTTGGGGGCTGAGCGTGAGTCAAGAGCAGGACTGAGAACAGTCCTATACCTGGCCTAGGAGAGCAGATGGTCCCCTCCATGGTCTGCCTCTTCTCCTGCTGCCATCACCCCACAGGTTACCTCCACAGGCCCTGTGGAGCCCGCGTACAAACCGACACGCACTCTGGTTACACACCTGCCGCAGAGGTACTGCGGGGATGTTTCGGTGTCCTGCATGCAGGGTAGGCCATGCCAAAATCTGCCCACATTGCAAAGTTGATTCGTATTTTCACCTCTGTGTTGTGTACAGGGAGCATACAGTATAAAGTGCAATGACAGGCTGACATTAAAGACGGTTCCCTTCCCTCTCTGCTTTTTCTGGCAGCAGTTGAACGTGCACCGACAACACACCTTCCATTACTAATATTTTGAAACCCAGAGCAGTGGAGTGCCTCAAACCACAGCCTTATAACGTAATGAAGAATACACACAGCTGCAGTAACAACCACATAATTATTTAATTAGTTTTTGACAGCTTCAAATTGCACAGGCAAAGGAATGCATGAACCACACGTGGAAACATGCCAGCAAAGGTTTTACATGTACGCAGATGGTTTTAGCTATTGTAAGCGCAAAGCCAGGTTGCTGTACTTTTACTGCAAAACCTAATAGCACATCGTGCACTGCAGAAGTTTTATCAAGGGAATAAAAACGGCATATGTAATTATTTCTTCCCCTGTATGCTATAGAGTTGCTTTCATTGTGTTTAACTTCCCATTACTGAGTCCCATGAGACCGAAGATGGGAATATTTTAGCACTAACTTAAGTAATCTGTGAAGTAACAGCTTCTTTGGGCTTTTGGAATAAGCAATTATAATACCACTAATTAACATTATATATCAGTTTATATTTTAATGTCCTCTTATGGATATGAATTAATTAACACCTCTGTTGGGAGGTTAACTATTGGTATCTTTATTTTGAAAAAAAAAAAAAAAAATTAAGTGAAGACTGAAGCTCAGAGAAGTATAATAATTTGCCAGAAGCCAGAGTGTGCTTCAGGGACAAAAGAGTCATCAGAATTTCTTCAATTTTCATTTAGCTCTGTGGAGAGCTAAATCAGAATTTTTAATGTAGAAATGAAGGAAAAAGAATTGCCTGCCACAAAACTGATGAGGAGGGGACTAGCATTAGTAGCAATCTGTCTTTGGAAAATAGATTATTCCAAAGGGGAAGATAATAATTTAGAAGTGAAGCAAAGCCTAATGTACTGTAAATATTTGCTCTTCTGCTGCTGCAGAGCCAACACCCATCTCTCAATTCACTCCAAAGTGTTTATAATTTCCATGTGTCGCGAGCTCCATGATTTTGTGTTAGAGAGGAAATGATTTCTCCTGAGTGCACCTAATTAAGGCTAACAGTTAAAATAAAACACAAATTAATTCAAAACTTCACTCTGAGCTCTAAATGAACACAAACTTTGTCTGAGGTTTAAAAAGTTAAGTCTCTTTTTTCCACATAATTGTAGTTTTCATATTTTCCAGCCTTTGCTTTTTATGGTTCTGGCTGGGATAGGAAATGCTAAAAGCCCACAAGAAAAGGTTATTCCCATAGAGCTGTGTAAGACATTCACAACAAAAACCTAAACCATGTGGAACACATGTGGTTTCAAGTTTCACAAGAAAGTCAAAACCCAGACTCTGTTGAAGTTTCTAACACAGTTTGAATGAAACTGGACCCATTTTCAAACAAATCTGGTCAGATTCCTGGTTTTAAGATGAAACCATTCAAAATTTGGAGTTTGGAAAGGTCTGAGGAGTCTTGGTCCTGGCCCTCTGGTTGGAGGGGTCTGGCTGCGGACAAGCAGTCAGTGGAAGGGACAGCAGAGTCATGGTGCCCAGCAGGTGGGAGGTGAGCAAGGGCTTCAGGAGAGGCTTTGGGGCTGTGAAGGTCACCACAGAGCTGGTGGGTCTCCTGATATGGAGGACCATAGTCAGCAGAAGTTGTATGGAAGTCTTGTGGGGGGACACAACCTCTGAAACATGGCTAGCATCCACTGCCAGAGATGCTGGGGAGCTGCCATCATAGATCTTGGAGAGCATCCCGCTACACACTTATGGGTACTCCCAGCACAAGCTGGAGAATAAAGGCTGGGAGAACAAAAATACTTTGGGACAGCATCTACCACTGTGTTGCATTCTGCAGGATTTGTGTTGATATCCTTGCAACCAGAGGGAAAATGCAGCTTTGTTTTACTTGCAGAGCTCTCTCTAAGAATGTGCAGGATGGTTAGGAAATACCTGTAAAACTCTGAAAAAGCTAATTGCAGTGAAGAATATTATCTTCACTGCCTTGCAGTAACACACTGGAAATTAGCATTTACAGGTATAGATATTTTTAAGGTTTGTATTTAGGAAACTTGTTGACTCTGCAGCCTCTATCTCTAGAGATGCTATCAAAATGAAAATCATGAGTTAAATTCTGTGAATGAAGGAATGGATACAAGAGCAAAATTTTACCTTGTGTTCTCCTAGAAACATATTTATCTGAGGTATTAATACTGTTATAGGTTATTGAAACTGGAAAGTTTTAAAATCAACCTTACCTTTAGTGGTCTTTCCTGCTAATTGTTTTTAAAGCTTCTGTCACTGCAAGGAATGAAAATAGGCCAGAAAACTTACAGGTTTTAATAATACAAAGAAATTTTAATAATATAGCTAAAATAAAATATTATCATTAAAGATGGGTTAATTTCTTGGTTTTGTACTTCATATTCTCCCCCATACAGCTATTTTGGGAGTATTTAACTGGGAAAATAAAAGCTGTTTTCTACCAAGGACAAAATTTAAGCAAAGAACTGAGCAGATGATTCGTGGGTACATGGAAAAACAGCATATGTCTGTGTATAACATAATAGCTCCATATCAGACTCCTGAATACAGTGTATAGTTTCTCTGCTTTCTCTAATGATGAATACTTTTTATGCACAGTTGTGTGACACCAGCACAGTCAGGGCAATAGTTATGCTCACAAATGAAATACAGCTTATTAAGGTTCCAGTGCTTCCATCCTCACTCACTTTGATTAAGCGTAGGTCAATCCTGTGTGTAAAAATGATATATTACCCTGTCATTACTTTTTTTTTTTTTTTTTTTTTTTTTTTAAACATGCCTTTGTTTGAGCTTCAGATGACATGATAATGTCACCATTGCTAACAAATCTTCTAATGAAGCATGACTTTGCTCTGAATTGTAACAAATGTCTGTAGTGTGCAACTTTCATTATTCATGTCTGCTGTTGTTCCTTTTAATAAAAACACTAAAGGAAGTTACCATCATCCAACAACCTTCTTCCCCAAGATCCAGTCCTACCACACAATTGTTATGTCCAGACTAGATGAAAATTTCCTGGGTGACTAGGATTTCACCACTTTTCCTAAGTGACCAACAAGTGCCTTCGTGGTTTCTCTTCTGATGCCACTCTCTTATGCAAGAAGAAATTGTGGGAAACACCCCCAAAACATCCTTGTTTTCTTTCAAGATCATCTTTTTCCCTGGTGCCTCCAAGAAGCAGACAGCAGTTGAGCTTCTTGGATGTTGAGACCTCTAGCAAATTATTGCTGCCCTGCACTCACCATTTGTCTGCATCCTCTTTAACCTCTTTCCTTGGTTGCACACCCTTCTAGTCAGAGACCTCTTGGGCAATGGTGTCCCCACTGCGATGGGTTGTGCAGGTCTACCTACTCCCTTATGGCATCTTCTCTGACATCTCACTCCTCTTTGTGCTGCCTTCTCGTAGGGCTGGCTCTGTAATGGGCATCCACCGGGTGCACGTCTGCTTACCATAACCTAAGTAGGCACATTACAGTGTGCTGTAGGGAAGTCCAGAATCTTTTGTGGGCTGAACAGGGTTCATGAGTGAAAACTGTGGGCGCACATCTGGGCTCTGCTACCAGGGACAGTAGCCTGAGAAAGTTGCAGAGTGAGAAATGTTTCTTTTGTTTGTATGACAGTAATCGTCTTAAATATCTTTAGGAACAGAAACAGAAAATGTAAGAGAGTCCAATTCAGTTCAACCATGGCAGAGTGGAAGTGGAAAATTCCATCTGTTCTGTTTCACCACCAACATTTATTTTATACTTATGCTGCAATATTTGTCAACATAATTATAACAAATAGAGAAGAATAATTCAATAACTGATTACAAAGACCCAGGAGGGGCACATTGTGTTTAAAAATCATATTAATTTATAATGATTGCATTGCAGAATGGCAATATTGTAGTTTGGAAAGCGTCTTACATAATTGTAAAGCTGAGTTATACTGAATTGTTAGTATTTAGCAACAAAATCAGTAGACTTTAAAAAAAATAGGGGAAAAAAGAGAGAAAGCAGAAGCTGCTATGGATACTCCCAAACCACTCCTCAGCTTTGTAAAATCTAGCACTCAGGCAAGATTCCCACCGCAAAATCAGCATAAATACCTCTTCAGGCTGCTTAATGTTCTTTTTTTTGTTTTGTTTGTTTGTTTTTTTTTGGCAGCTTCTCCCTGATATTCTGATGGCAAATTGATAACCTATCAAAGAATCTTAAATTGTGTTTCAAAAGCAGATTAAAAACTATTTTGTTGCTTATTTGCATATTCTATCATTTGTATTGCTTGATGTTGTTTTAAAGATCCTGACATAGTTCTAGCATTCTCTTGCCTCTAGGAAGCCTGATTCTGCCTCCTTTCCCCAAGTGGACTAGCTTTGTCCTCCACAATTCACTCCTTCATTCACTTCAGCTGCTCAGTGGAATTAAACATAGCACAGTCTTACCTTTAACAATTAGCACTTATTATTTTGTCTGTTTTTGCCCAACAAAAATGAGATACCAGTATGTCACAGATTGTTCCAGTGGGAATTGGAGTGGGTGCCGAGCTCTACATTTATTAGCACTCTGTGCTTGAAAACTATTTGCTGCACTTACTTTGGATTACAACTAAATGGCAAGTTTTGATTAAAAGAATGGCTGCAACCCATTTGTTAACTACCAAACACATCAATTTGAAATGATGGAAATAATTGCCATTGACAGTTTTACTCTGTGGAAGCCTATTTTCCTCGCTTTAGAAACTTTTTTATCTTGGTATACTGGAAAAAGTGAACAAACACAAGGAAATGCTTTCAAAATTATCAGCTTCTAAAGAACACCAGTAATCACTTTGCATAATCCACATCTGGGCTCAATCCAGTTTTCCTTAATTAGCTACAAATGCAATGCCTGCTGCTATGTCTCAGATTTTCTCTGCATATACCTATTAAAGTGGAAAATGAATTGGATTCTCAAGTTAAAGAATATTGCTTAGGTGGTTAAGTGGATTTGGGAACTATGGCATTACGGCATTACTTGTACTTTAAATAATACAAAGGTGATTTTTTTTTTGATTTTTTTTTTTTTTTTTTTTTTTCCCAGCTTTTAGAACAAGGGCGTTTTCATTGTGTAAAGATCAAAATTGCTGCATGTCCTAGCAACAAATATTTAACAGGTCAATAATCAGTAAACCACACGCAGATGCTCAGGCCTCCTGTTCCTCCTGTAAATACAAATATTATTATAAAACAGGGAGTAACTATAGCTTCTGGGTGTCTGAGGTCTGTAAGACTGCCTTTATTGTTTCCCTCACTTAGTCTGGATGTGGCATTCACATCCACCTAAAAGCCCACACTGTGAATATCAAGACTCTCCTGTTAGCTGGACTCCAGGGGTGATGCTGTTGTCCTAGGGATAGGAAAATTAAACAGGTAACTTACCCCAGAGTATTATATTGATCTGAGATATAGGACATGTGAGGATGTGTGCTTTATCTCTGCTGGGAAAAGACAACAGCTCTCCTGCAAACTTGCGCTGGACTTGTTGTCAAAGGAAAATGTGCTCTGTTAAACATGTGAGGGGCAGAGGAATAGTGTAGGTAGGCAAATAGCCTCTTCCAACCCTATGCCATTACTAGTTTTAATTTCTCACAATGTCATTCACGTATACATTCATTACTCTCTAGTCAAAACAACCCGTTTTAACCAAAGGGTGAGTTCCTTTGACATCCTGTTGGCTAGAGAAGGATTTTGAAGTGTATGCACCACCTGAGTGGAACCCTGGCATTGGCGTTGCCATCCCCAAATGCCTCTTTCTTAGAGCTCTGTGCCTAATCCTAGGTTAGGAAAGGGGAAAAAAGTATCCTTTATTTTATTTTTATTTTTCTAAAGAAAAATTTGCAAGAAAAAAAAAAAAAAGTAAAAATTTTCAGTTTCTGCCTCTGCTTTCTTTTTGCCCCCCGTTTTTCTTCAAAGGAGAATTGATAAAGGCAAACCTTAGCAAACCTCAGCAAAACCCACAGAAGCCTTTCCAAGAGCTTGAGAATATGATAGATCACATTATCTAAATGGAAATGTTAAAATGGCTTAAAAGCTGATTTTGCAAAAAGAAAACAATGGAAAAACATTTGGTGCTTGGACCAAGAAACATGTTTTTTAACTTTCACCTTGATTTCTAAATCCCTGGGAATGAATGTGGCGGCCCCTGGGGCTGCTCCATGCTCCTTTGGCTCCTGGCTGTGACCAGCAGGGAGGAAGCAGAGACCTCGTGCTCAGGTCTGTGTGGGAATCTGCTGTGCTGACCTGCCCCTCCCAGCCCACCGGCCTTATATGCCTGTTTGTGCAGGAAGACTCAATAACTCAGTCCCTTAGTACAGAAATTGCTTATTTTAAATAGAATTAAAAATATATGTATTTAAATAAAATGAGCGATTATTTGACTCTTTCCCTCCCTCCCACCCTAAGCTTGTGTAAACCTGAAGTAGCTCTTTGAAAGCCATTGCAGTTGCATTGCTGTAGCTATGGGACAGTGCTGTGGGGAACAGCTAGCCCCTTCCTCGTAATCCATCATGCAGAGGCAGCAAAGTGGCCCCAGGAGTCTTCTGCGGAAGCAGCACTGATGCAGCTGCCTCCGTCCCTCTTGCATGGGGCAGGCACACGCTGTGGAAGTCCAGCCTGGAGGGGAGATGCTTAAACCTGAACTTTTTCAAGATGTTTCTATCCTTTCCTACAATAATATTATTATTATAATTATTTTTAAAGATGTTCTTCTCTGTCAAAGCACAAAACAACCTCACACTTGAAATATATGTTTGTGATGTACCAGGTCTTTTCTTGGGTGTTACGGGACAGCTTTGATTATTTGACTGGAACCAGTCTGATTTATACAAGTGGAGGCTCTAGCTGACTGTGTCTGCTCAAGCCTTTGCCCATGGCTGCAAAAGTGTGCAGAATAATCTGTCCCAAAATATGTTGCCCAGCTGTTTCATACCCCATTTATCAGTGACAACAGTTGGGGATTATGTGTTTCTGCTTTCTAAAATGCACAACCAAGGAACTGAAGATTGAAATAATTGATTTTTCTGTTCACATTTTCAGCTGGTCGTCTTAGGTAAGATGTTCTTTTGGAAATGTTACTTAGTACTACCCACAGCTATTTCCAAATTAGCTAAATTTGTTTTCTAAAGAAGGATTTAAAAAAAAATTAACAACAAATTGGAACCTTATGGACTATTAAAACTCTCTGCTAGAAAGAGATGTCAGCATGACTGATATGTAGAAATTCTCTTTTGAAAGCCTTTAAAAAACTGTGCTCCAATCTTTGAGCTCTTGGGACAAACCAAGCTAAATTGCTTCCTGTTGTCTAATTTCTGGAAATATCCTGACCAGAAGCAAAACAGCGACAGAAACCATATCAGGAATACAAACACCAGGTGAGCCACATGCATCCATAACTGTGGGGAAAATTGCTCAGCTTGTTTGTTATTCAAACATTTTGTTACGTAAGGAGAGAAAACAATAGCTGGAAGCTCCAGATGCTCTGAGTAAACCACTCATGTCAATAATGTTACTGCAGCAAGAACACAAAGTCTTGCATGACCTTGACAAGTCAGAATACACCTGACTGAACTAAAAGTAGAAAAGGAAAATATATTTAAAATTTAGTTTGCTGGGAGACAGGTCAGCACACTGGAGTCACCTGTTGATATAATTCCATTTTTTGATGAAAACCTTTACCCTGAAACAAGCACAAGGATGTCTCCTACAGATTCCATGCTAAGATGATGCACTTTTTTTCCAGATGAAAATCTGAGCCTAATTCAGCAAACAAACCAAGGACTGTGAGGAAGTTTTGCTGAAGGCCTCGACACTGTCAGGCTCAATTTGCTCTTGAGACATCAGCATGATTTTTGCGTGCTTGTTGCTGCCTGCGATCCGGTCGGGGCAGAGGGCAGGCTGTGAGCATCGCAGTGCCAGCCTGGCAGTGTGACAACAGCAGCAGGCAGCTGCTTTGCTCTCCGGCTCCCAGCAGTACGTGGGTGAGGAAAAATAATGTTAGCATTTGGCTAGCATCACATGCTGGCTTCCAAAATATCAGTTCAGCAGACTTCTCTCATCCAACAAAAATGGGCTCTCGCTGGGTATTAGCAGTAACACACACACACGCCCACACCCATAATCAGGGGGTGTAAAATGTGAAAGGGACGCTTGCCAGGGAGCTTTCAGATCCAGAGCTGTGAATGGGAACTGCATGCTTGGAACGGAGGCATGAGAACGTGCTCCCTGTTTGCGTCCTTTTGTTCCTCTGACATTTTGGGATTTTACGTGGGTGTGATGACAAATTCCCCCAAAGCCTGCAGAACCGAGTCATGGGTTTCAGTGCCGGCTACCAGAGGAGGATGGCTCCTCCGAAATGTGGCTGCAGGGAAGCAGAAAGCAAGCCCAGTGAGCTCGCAGCCCTGGCACGCGCTGGAAGGACCACGCGGTGCCCTCGCCCTCCCATCTGGTTGTGCTGGGAGGAAAGGCAGAGGCTCTTCAGCCTGCCGCCTGCCTCCCACTGCCGCTGCCGGCTGCTGCCCAGCCGAGAGCCTCCCAGAGGACGCAGGAGGCCCACGCAGATAAACCTATTAGCACGGCTCGCAGCACTGAGCCACAGTGCAAACGAAAACCGCCTCCAAAACACTTGGAAATGTCAGATCAGGAGGATTTGTTTTGAATGAGCCCCCCTGGCAGCAGTGTTAGGCTGTGCAGCTTCATGGACAACCCTGGACAACCATGGACAACATGGAGGGAGTGGGGAGACTGCAAGGCTGGGTGGACGTACAGTACTTCAGCTGGGCTGGGGTCTGGGGTGAGATCTGGTGATAGCAAGTCTGAGAGCCCGATGCGGAGCATTGTCCTGAGGAAGGTCCTGCAGCAGAGCACAGAGAAGGTTGAACAACACGCCACAAACCGTTGCATGAATCGTGTGTGCTCTGGAGTGCTTTGTGAATCCAGGCAAGGACACTGGGAGCAGGACGTTTTATCAATTGTCTATTTATTACTGTACCAGACTTTGCAGCGGGGAAAAAAATGGTCTTAGCTATGGAAACATTTCCTGCTCTAACTGAACTTCAATTTAATACCATCAAAAACTGAGCTAGGGGATTTGGGTGAGACTCCCTCACCAAGTGAGGAACTTCACATCTGAGTTTGTCATCTCTCAATACTAGATAGACTACAGATGACTATAGACGGAAAAAGAGTAAAATTCAGTTGCGGGAGCCCAGGCTGATGTGCTTTACATTTGGAATCTATTTTCTTTAAGCCATTTCTTAGTCTAATGGAAAGAGATGTATGAATCCTTTTCTTTCACAATGAAAAAGAAATTACTTTGAATTTAAAACCTCAAATAAAACATGTGAAAGAAAAAAGATTAGAGTGTTATTGTTGTATAAACTGTCAGTAAACGGAATCTGTTATTATACAAATTTATGACTGAAAGTTTTATTAATCTCAGAACTACTCTGTAGCGTACAATTCCAGGATATGCATTATAATGCTAATATTCAGGTTTTAAAATCTGTAGCCCCAAGCGTATTAAAATAAATAGGGATCTCCCTATGTTTTATTTATTTATTTATTTATTTATTTATTTATTGTGGGCTGGCAGGGAAGACAGAAAGGCAGAAAGAGGAAAATGTGTGGAGATCTATCTATCTATATATATATAAAAGGAAAGTGAAAGACTAAGTAAATAAAAAATAACACTGCTAGAGCTTACAGAAGAGTTGAGAGTGGTGGGAGGGTGGGAAGATCTTAGTACAAAAATGATGGAATCCAAAGGTGCAGAGGACAGTCTTCCACAAGTTTGCTATCTCTGATAATTTTAAGCTGAAATGCCCTTTGTTTTCCTGCAGGAGGATGAAGAGGAGACTCAAAGGTTGAGCCTCCACCAGTGCCCTGAGTCGGGTGAGGGGCACCAGGAACACTCAGCCTCTGTAAGGTCATTGCGTCACACCCATAAATCAGGTAGCATTGAGAAGAAATTCAGACACGGGCTTTTAAATGCACAGAGAAGGAAGCAAACCATCTCATCTGTGCTAGTACTGATATAACACAAATGTTTATGACTAGGATTAAGTTACTTTGTTATTTATGGCCTAGATACTGATACCTTATGTACTCTCCAGCCTTTTGGGCAGTACCTGTTGCTTTTGTTACCTGTTTAACTGCTTTATTGCTGATGTTCATAAACCTCAGATATATGTCATCTGGGGGTGTTTACATGATAAATTCACTTCCGTTGTAAATTTTCTTCTGACTCTTGTCTGTGCTGACACTTCATTGTTATTGCTGAGGTACTGTGCCAATATCTTTTGCAGTGAAGATTAATGCAAGGAAATTGCACAGCTTCTCATCAATATCTTTATCTCCCTTAATTACTCTTTATAGCATGTCTAACCACCAGTCCTCTCCCATTTCTTTCATAAGTTCCCCAGTTCAGATACACCTAGGTGATCTGGTGGTGTTTGTTTTTAAGCTTTACGCTATTTGCTTTGCAAAATCCATCTTAATCCTTTTCTCTCCTAGACCTTGTTCCAATTTATGTTCTTGTTTATTGACTGGATCTGTGTCAAATTTATGAATTCTGGAGACTTTCTGTTTGCCTCAAAAAACCCCACTGCTATTTGATTATATTTATACTTCTATTGCCTTTCTGGCTTTTCTTATTTGCTAGTGCATATATTTCACAGGACTCAGTAGTCATATTGCAGATGTGTAACACTTTGGGGGTTTATACACCCTTTATGCTACCAGTCCTTTGCAACTACCCTCATCCTTTTAATTATGTCCCTTCTTTATACAATAATGTTCCTTTTCTAGTCCCTTCCTGAATGTCAAATCCAGCTGTATCAGGTGCTGTAGTCAGTGGCACAAATCCTGCCCTGAGGTGAATTAGCTTCTGTGTGTTACTTAAGACTAAATCAAGCTTCACCCTTTGCTTGCTTCATATCTCCTCCAAATAGCACATACTTAAAGTGTTAAGAAACAGGTCTTTACCTTTGGGGCCACTTCTGGTGACTAACAGCAGACCACACAGCTCTGTTATGAAGCAAAAAGCTCCTTCTGGTTGAAAGGCCTACTCTCCTAAGTGTTTGAAAGCCCCTCCCCATTGTGCCAACAAAGCAACCGCTGGCAGCCTCAGGTTGTCCTCCCCCATGTGGACCCCATGTGGGAGGACAATGAAATCCAGCTGAGGGAAGAGGAGCCGTGGGATGAGAAGACACAGGGTTACCCTCCAGGCTGTGAAGCCAGCATCCACACCCTCCTGCCTCTGCAGCTGTGAGCCTCTGTGAGCCTCCCCTCAGCTTTGCACCGTCTCTGTCCCCACTCCCTCTGACCAGCAGGTTTGTGGGTGCAGGAGGTGCATGGCAGCTGTGGGTGCCACAGCTCCCTGCTCTGCTGGCAGGAGAAGGGTCTGCTAGGATGCTTTCCTGCTGCTGTATTAAGGAGGAGCCTTTCCTCACCTTGCCCATGAGTTTGATGTACTCTCAGTTTTCCTTAGTCCTCTTTTATCCTCACATCCACCTCTGTCTTCTTGCCCATCCAAACCCTGCCTAAGTCCCAGCCCCTGCCCTGGTCCCAGCCCCTGCCCCAGCTAGCCCATGGGCTGCCCCAAATCCTTATGCTCAGTCTCTTCACCTGCATAGCTCTATTTCCCTCCTGAGCCCCTTGGTGCTGGCTCAGACTTCTGGTTGTGCCCCATCCCACATGGCCAAACACTGCCCTGTTCCCCCTCCTAGGCACGCAGCCTCCATGCCTGCTGCCAGCCCCTCACCCCACCAGCTGGTTATTGCTGTTCAAACACCCATGTGCTTGACATGCCAGGACTCAGCTGGCACTCTAATTAAATGCAGCAGTGAATTACAGCTGGCCATTACAATTGCAGATGAGAACACCCTTTCTGCAGAGGCTCTGCCTTCCGCAGGCAGTGTTGGATGGGTTTAAATCCTCCTTGTCACCACCTTTTCCTATACAAGGGAGGAGGCCCTGACACATCTTCCACCATGGTGGATATGCATGTAGGTCTGGAAACATGTCAGGAAGATTGCAGAGGCCCTGGAGCTAATGCTCCTGTTAACTAGCAGAAAATCTAGCTCCCAGCTCCTCTCTCGAGCGTTTAGCTGCTGCTGCTGAGTGTGAGCAATGAGCTTGGGTTCCTCCCCACAAACCCATCTAGGTGCCTGCTGAAACCGGGCCCAGGTTTTCTCTGCTTGTGAACTGTCGATCAGGTTTGGCAGTACACAGGAAAAGAGCAGGTGCATTTGAGCTGGCGTTCAGGTTTTGAAGTTACACAGCTTGAATTGGAGACCTCTTGGGGGCAGGAGCATGAAAGAATCTGTCCATGAGCCTCATCCGCTGCGCTTACACATCCCCCCGTGGGCTGCGTACCTCTTGTACACGTTATTGTCTGGGATTAGGGCCTCAACCCAGCCACCACTGGTGATGTTAGAAATTATTTGGTGATGCCAAAGCCTCTCATGCCTGCCTGGGGAACGCTGCCCGCATGGGTCCGGCACTGCCGCCGGCAGGAGAGGCCTCTCGACGACCGATGTGCCTTTTTAAGGGGAAGAAGTAGAGCTGAATTCAGAGCAAAAACCAGCGGCAGCAATCCGCCGGCAGGCGGGAGGCGCGGGGATCCCGCTAGGTGGCAGGAGGCGCTTGCCCTAACACCGGGCAGCCGCTGCCCGGATCCGCAGGGTTTTATGGACTCGTAACGGCATAAGTGCGGGCTGTTCCGGGACGGGAATTACATCTTAAGGGCTGATTGTCCACCAGGAATGTGACTGACAGACCCCGACCACTGAGCTTGTTTGCTCTGTACCGCAGGCTGTCAGTTTCACGCTAGGGTTAGCCACTAAGCCGTTCCCTTCCCCTCACCCTGGGTAATACCGTCCAGGGTTTGCTTACCTATGTACCAAGAAGAGGTTTACATGTTTTCAGAGCAATAAAATAAGGCTGTAGCAGGCAGATATAATGAACACCACATAAAACAGCTGGAACCCCAGTGCCCCCTCCACTGGCGTGCTAAAAAAAAGTTGGTATGAGCTTTATTGGATTGGATGTTAAGGCACATGTCAAAAGAGTGGATTTTTTACCCCTGGCTGTGAACTCTTGGTTTCTCTTTATGGTTTATCCCTTTTATGGATGTGGATGATGACCACCAGAATGTGTCCTGGAAATGGCCCTGAGTGCTGTCTTGGAGAGTGCCAGCGCAGAGGGGTAATTCTGTTCTGTGCTGCCAGCAGTAGGTCTGGCCACTGGGACCAGCAGGGAAGACAAGGCAGCCCCCAAACCCAGCCAACCCTCACTCAAACCCTTTGCTAATGTAGAGCCCTCTCCTGCTGCCTCTGTTCTGGGCCCACTAGCAGTCTCCCCAGGACAGCTCTCTTCCCTGGGCACCCTGCACATGGCCTCAGACCGGGCTCCAGCTTCTGCCACAAAATCTTTATTCTCCCCAGCCTTGTAGGAAATAGCAAGCAGATGGTGGAAAACTAAGTGCTCCTGAAGAAGCACTTCGGCTTTATCAGAAGCATGGAAAAGCCCCACCAGGCATCATCTTTAAGGTCTCCTTTCTCCGCAGAGCACAATGAAGAGGACCTTGGCAGGGCTCTGGCTCTGGGTGTTTGCTGTGGACCAAGTTATGCAATGGGCTGCTGTGACATCTGGAGACTCATTTTTGGCCCATTTCTTAGGACTGTACTGAACATTCACATAGGGAATTCTTGTTTTTTAGAACAACGAGAACTTTTCTAATTTCTAGCTGTAATGTGACCTTATTCAATCTGAATCTTGTCCAATATGCCTCTAGCTGCATCATTTACCAGAATGGAGAAACTGTTCTTCTTGTTTTGTTTTGTTTTCTTTTTAATGGTGGCACAGGTTGTTTAGGTGAATGATGTGTTGGTAACACACGAAATGTTCCCAGTGAGTAAATCAGCACCAGAAACTTAAGAACAGTAAATGCTGCCTGTTTGGTTTAGTTAAAATTTTTGTTCTTTTCATTGCACCTGTCATTTAAATCCTATGATTATTTCTCAAAGTGGTATTATAGAGATTTGTAGTTAAAATCATTTCAGATGGGATCAATAGTAGTATTATGCACCTGCAGAGTGATCATCATCCAAAGAGCTTTGCCAGCATTAATTTGGCCTCTCAGCACCACTGTCCCAAGCAAAACCTAGATGAGCTAATTCCAGTTTTTAAATTGTTCTCAAGTCTGCAAAGAACTGAATGCTAATGATCCTGCTCAGTTTACCTCCAATCTTACCCATGAGGCAATCATCTATTCATTCCAATAAGCTTGAAATAAAAGGTGCTGTCTTTGAATCAGAGGGGAAAGCAATGCCTGTGTTTTCCTGTGCACATCTGTGTGTAACTAATGAATTCAGACCTAATTCAATACCAGGTCTGATATACAACTCAGTAGTGGTCAGACATTCATGCTGCCAGAAACCAAGCCCCAAACCACCTGCAGCTCACTCTATCCTGTCACCTTTATTCCCTCTCCTCTGCTGTCATTAGTCAAAACATGCCTCTCCAATAGGTCATGAACTTGTAAATAACACAAAAATGTTGCAAGTTGTATATTTTTTTTAATGGATTCATTGGTATTCTTAGGGGTGTCCCTAGTTTTTGGAGGAAAATTTCAAAAACATTAATAATTTTCAAAGCCCAAATAACATGGGCTGTAACTTTGTCATTAACAAGTCCAGCGTGTGATACTAGTAAGTCAGCTGCAGTGCAGCAAAGCAAGTTCCATATTGTGGCTTCTATCACATTTCATAGGTGCATTTCGTTTGTAGTAGATTAATGTCCTAACCTCTTAGCTTATTAGTGTGAAACACAATCAACCTTATGTAATAAGATTAGACAGTAGGAGCTTAACCCAATGCTAATTTTTAATCAATTTTCCACCAGTTAGAACATAGGATGAGAACTAGCAGACTGGAAGCTTAGTATCTGCTCAGACACAGTAGGAAAGTCATCATTACTTTTCACAAAACTGACCAGTCATGAAAAAATATTTGTTATGCTTTACATATTTGTGCTGCTCCACCCAGATCTGGGCTCTTAGCTTTAAGAGGATAATAAAGCTCAAATGGTTGGATGACATTACCGAGCAGGACTCTGTGAGATTCTGGGAGAGGGAAGGTCTGATCTGATTACCCTGCATGCAGGATTAAGAAATGATCGGCAGGTAACTTCAATTTCTGCTGGAGACAGTATTTCATGTCACCACTTGCTGTCATCTGTAGTCCTTTGTAATGAATGAAAAAATGCCTTATGACTTCCGCTGGCTATTCCTGAAGCCCCGGAGTGGTAATTGGAAATTGTCACCATCGCTTAGTGCTGTACATGATCTGATTTTTGCTGCTTGCCTTGGTTGTCCCAGACTTGGTTGTCTGTTGTTACAGAATCAGGATTTCAGTTCATGGCTTGCAATGCCTTTTGCAGCTTGCTCCATGCTGTCTTCAGAGGGATGTGTTGCTCTGCTGGAAGCCCAGTGTAACCTGGTTATCAGGAGGGAGAAAGTCATTTTCTAAGAGGTGCAGGAGGGATGAAAAGCTAAATTCCTTGTGCATAATTGAAAGCTCCCCTCTGTAGCTCTGAGAGCAGGGCTTGCTTACCATTAAGGTTCCCAGTTCCAGGAAGACAGGAAGTTGGCTCTGCGTAGTGGGAAACCACTATGGACACATAATAGTCCCTTTAAAGAGGATTGCATGTTCCCTTGAATTTTAATATAAAAAAATAATCTCAATAACAAATCTATATTTTTTTCCCTGTGGCCAGGTTTTAGCAAAGCCTTCAGTATAACAAGGTACTTTTCAACAATAGGAAAGTCATTTTGTCAGTTGAACATGCTATATAATTAAAGGATTAACTTTTTCTCCGAAATGGAATTAAGAAACAGAAACAGGCCTGACATTAACCCTTCATCGTTAGATGATTGCCAGGGACTTAAAGGTGTAAAATTTCACTGCGAAATGTGCATTTTGGCTAGAGCTGTGCAAAGTAGTCCTGCAAACATCTTTTGGCTTGAAATATTTGGAAAATTTTCTGTCAGAATTTTGATTGAAAGAGACTATTAGAGAAAGAATGATGTGAAAACCTGGAAGTAGGACAAAGAAATTATTTTCCAATCCAGCAACCATTCAGTCTCCTATTCCAGACAGTGATCTCAATCCCATACACATACTTGCTGGCATACAATTTTACCTAAGTTTGAAAATATGCAAATGCAAACTTTGAGCAAATACACCTTTTCAGTTTTTACATTTTCGGTATGGCAAGCCTCCAGCACTTCATAATAATTCTGTATAACTTGTTTCTGGGGCAACTTGTTTGTCTGAGCATCACCCACTCGAAAATGAGTTTCTGGGCCTGCCCAGAGCACCTGGAAATCTCTAAGTCCTAGCAAGTCCATGTGTTTACTTTGTGACTCCCTTAGTTACATGCTGTAAATGCTAATTTATTCTTTGTTTTTATAGGAAGTTAAATCTCTTGAAATTATTATTGCTGTTTTACAGAAAAGTATGGCACTGAAGTTCATGCATTTTTATGGTGAGGACTTTCTCATAAAGATTTCAAAAGATGTATTATTATTTTTTTACACCCACTTAACTAGCATCTTCTCATAGCTTTCTGGGTCCTCTAATAATCTGCAAGATTAACGAGCGAGCTGCTATTAAGAGAAGACTGCATGCATGTTCCTGCCCAGATTACTGTGAATAGTTTGTGTCCTCTGGCCTTTGACTACTAGGATGGTGCAGTTTCCTTGCCACTGAACTAAGGACACTGATAGGTCGCTATCACTTTTTCTCTCATCTTGTCCTTGGCCAGTGCTGGTGTCACCACCATTTCTTTGCCACCAAAGTTTATGACTTAAGTGATAGCTTGACACCACCTTCCGCTTTGCTTGTAGCTTTACTTTCTGCATGACTTAAAGCCCCTGGGGCTATACTTCAGCTCCTGCAGCTTTCTTCACATCAGAAGAGGCATATCCTTTCTGTTTCCCTCTCCACAGTAATAGCAGTGTTTAGGGCCTTCTCTAGCTCCAGCTCTGTTAATTTCTGCCCCTTTAACTCCCAGCCATACAATCCCTGGGTGCAGACCTTGGCGATGCTGTAGCTCTACTCTTTGCCCGCCACTCTCATCACATCATATCTGCCCTTGAATGTCTTTGATAGTCTCTTGTGTGTCACCACAAGCTCACCATGGATTGCTGAATGTGACAGGGTCCAAAATAGCTCTGAATGAGTTGGTTTGGAGTTGAGAAGCTGCTCCACTTGGACCAGGCAGAGTTTGTCCTTTTTTTGCAGCTGCCTTTGTGTGTCTTTGCATAGTACTTCATTTTGTTGTACTGACTCACCTTGCACTCAGCTGTGCAGTTTTCTCATGGAAGGTCTGGGAGTTCACCTTTCTGCTTGTTTTGTGGTGTCTTCTGCTGTTGTATCTTTCCCATTTGATTATCTCTTGAATTTGTGATTGATAGAAAAAATCTGAAAAAATTTTCTTTGTCAACTGCAAACATTTTAAAGATTTTCATGAAACTGGAAAGGTGAAAAAATACACACATTTTGTGGAATAAGCTGTTTTATTTGATCTCTTTTTAAAATATTGTCATGAAATAAAATTAAAACAAAGTATATTTTAAAACTGGACAATTGAACAATTGAAACACTTTATTCTTACATCATTAAAATGCTTTAATTCCGTCTGCTGTCTTTGCACTAAAATGTGATCCAGGCAAAAATAAAAAAAACCTTCAGTCAGCCCTATCCAGTAGAAGAGCTTTCAAACTGATTTCTGTATCTGTTTGTCACAGAGATGTCTCTGTGCCATCCGAGGCAGCAGGCATGAAACTCCCCCAGCTCTGTTTCAAATGGCCTTCTCTTTCCATCAAGCTTTTTCCTCTTACTAGCTTCTGCCACAATGTCTTATATTAAAAAATGATAGCTTAATGAACAGTCATTTCAGGAACATTTTGTCTGTAACATTTTTCTTGACACAATGCACTTTGTATTCTCCATCAGTCCTTTGTATATGTCTTGTTCCAAAGTAATGCTTTGAAGCGGGGAAGGAGTCTTCAGGTAGAGCTTATTGGCACTGTCATGTTATTAAATGGAAATATTGGAATTATTTATTAATCTTTCAATTCTGTAAAACAAAGAAAAGTGTAGTCTCAACAGGAATGGAAATCTCTGTCCTGCTGCTGTGCATCATGCCATACGCTGCAGAAAGGGATGAATGTTGGGATAGGTATTTACATACATTCGGAGCCACGGGCACATGCTCTGCGGATGTGCCACGCAGTGCACTTTTCTCCAGGTCTCTGCAAAGCAAATGGAAGTATGCATTAAGGATGTGAGAATGCAGGAACTGCCCATGCTCATTCAGAAGACATTTAATTACATTGCAAAGTTGTATTAGAAGAACTGACGCTGCTGGGAGAAGTGTCATCTGCCTTCTGGTAAATGTACTTCAATAAAAAAAATAAAATAAAAAAAAAAAAAAAAAAAAAGGAGCGTTCTTTCCATTTTGAGAAAAAAATCTACATTCTTATGAGAAAACTATAGGCTTCTGCTGCCTTCTTTCTTTTCAGCAAGGAGTTCTAGTTGTTTTAAAACTGTTAAAGAAAACTCAGCAGTGAAACAGACAGAACTTATTTGTTTCTAATACATAGTTTAACATTAGAAGACTTTGTGTATGAGGAAGGGAAAACTGACAAAGTGTTGTGAAAGTTTAGCTAATGATTCTGCCCCATTCCATAATTTTGGATCAGAACCATGTGTCTGCTCCCTTCTAAATCCAAGAGAGCCTAGGAGTTTAGAGGATAGATAGTCATTCCACTTGACTCTGTCCAGACAAATGCAGACAAGAAGGATTACCTGTGCAGTACTAAAGCCCTCTAGATAGGTGATTAATGTGGTGTAAGATTATTATTTCTGACATCTCTCATTCCTACTTCAAGAAAAGCAGAGTGATGGTCTGGTGCAGTTATGCATAGGTCATGATCATGTGGCTCCTGACATGGCTGAAATGATCCCTTTGCTCTGACTCAGCTCACGTTAAAGCCAATCAAAAACTTTCTGCTGGCTCTAGAGACAGTGAAACAGGACTCTGACATAGACACGTCTTGAGAGTAGTTGTGATAGAAGGAATAAATCAGAGCTAGCACCCTTCATGTCAACAGCACAAAATCTACTTCCCCCTCCTCCCTTTATACTTGTGATGGATAGACGCAATTTCCAGTGCACTGCTCTGCTACTCTGAGCAGCTTCCCAGAAGGGATAGTTTTCCTTCCTTCCTTCCTTCCTTCCTTCCTTCCTTCCTTCCTTCCTTCCTTCCTTCCTTCCTTCCTTCCTTCCTTCTCCCTCCCTCCCTCCCTCCCTCCCTCCCTCCCTCCCTTCCGCTTACTATATACAGACATCAAATAAAATACCCAGAGCTCAAATTCTTCTCTCACTCACTGTATGGCTTTCAGTAGTGCTTATCATCCCAAGTTTGAGCTGTGATAGTGTAGCTGTGCAAAGTGCAGCCATACTGCCAAAAATCCCAGCTTGGATGAGGCCTCCAATGACCAAAGAAGGTGGCTGGGGAGTGGCAGTCAGTGTCAGGGCCCTGGGCATGTCTCCACCACCCAGGCTGAGGCTCTCCGCCTGGGAAGAGCCGCAGGAGGGAGGTAGGGAGGATGGACGTGAAGGCTGTCCTTCTCTCCCTGTCAGCTGCATCTCAGCAGGATCTGTGGATCAGCACCTCTTGGTTTTGGTCCTGTTCTTCACCCCAGCAGAGATATGAATTGGCTGTGGCAGAAGAAGGAGATTCTCCTTTCTTGGCAGGCCTAAAACACCCTGCCTGGGTGCACTGCAATGAAAATCTTGGTGTGGAGCTTGTGGACCATTTCTGGCAGTCTGAAACCATTCCAGTGAAACAGAATATGGAAAATACTATTCTTTCTTTCTTTCTTTCTTTCTTTCTTTCTTTCTTTCTTTCTTTCTTTCTTTCTTTCAG
>CM021797.1:42829873-42849087 GCA_011076525.1 Nettapus auritus
CTTTTCTTTTCTTTTCTTTTCTTTTCTTTTCTTTTCTTTTCTTTTCTTTTCTTTTCTTTTCTTTTCTTTTCTTTTTTATTTTTTTATTCTCCCCCCCCCATTTACTTATTTATTTGTTATTTAACACATCTCTTGGAAATTTTCTTTTGGGCATCTCCGTGTGATTAAGGTCCTTCTAGTGCATCTTCCTATATAAGTTCATGTACATTTTGTGACTACATCAGCCTGATCATATTTGCCTCTGGACCATTGGTACCATTTAATGTTCAGGTGAGATTTCAGGTGATCTCCTAGTTTCACTCGGTCTCTACCAATTACTTTCCTCTTTCTGGGCTCTAACATGGATGTTACTGGTTGGGACATATGCATTGCTGCATACGATACCGGTGTGAGTGCTGTCTATCCGACCCAAGTCATCACAGGACCCAATGCAGAGCCATGGTGAAGTTCTGTGAAGTTCTTCCAAACATGATTGAACCTTGTACTGTCTTGCATGCAGTATTAATACGTTATCACAGTCCGACACCCAAGCTAAACAGTTAAACCTTGTAGCAGGGTTGAGGAGCCCAGGCATGGCTCTAAGCTGGCACAACTATGCTCTTCTTGGGTCTGGGATATAAAGCCACCAAAGGTACTTCAGGGATCTCTGTGTTGATCTCTGTTGTACAGTGTGAGCATATTCATGAACTTCCTGTCCATGCTTCACTCACACATACATACACACATGCGAGCATTTGAATGATTTTCTTTGGTCACAAAGATTTGGCTTGTCATTTAAAATTGAATCTATGTTTCTCAGGATCCTGACCTGGCAAGATATTTAAGAATATGCTTAAAACTCACCAAATTGCAATTTATAGCACTTGTAACATCTACATAAGGCTTTTCCCTTTCCATGAGGAAGAATGAACACCTGAATAAATACAATCATGACAAGTAACATAGCTCTCCAAGAAATATAAAATGTCGTTAATACATGGCTTCATCTTCCATAGTGTGGGTCATGTTTCTGGGCCTATCCTTAAATTTCTGCTGTACTGCAGATCTGGTAGGTATGAACAATATAGCTAGTAATTTGTCATCCCAGTTTCTCTTGCCAAATTGTGTAAATAGATGCACATACATGTGGAACTGTGGGAACCATGCAACCTACATTCTCTCATCTCTTCCACTAAAGGACCTTTGTGAATGTCCCGAGATAGTAAAACTGTGTGGGTTTTAATGACACTCTTCTGCTTTGTTATGGATGGCTGGAGTCACTGTCCATGGGAAGGTGCTGCCCAGAACTTGTGTCTTAGGTACAGCAGGATTCTGTGGCACCTCTGGCAATTTTTTGTTGACTTCTGCAGTAGTTCAGTCACAAGCCAGATTGATTTCAGTAACATTCCTCTTTCTGAGGTCTGATTTACTAAGCCTTTGCAAACACAGTAGTGGTTGGAAAATGGAAAAATTATGTGCTGGAAAGCCACTTGGTTAGTCTATAATTGCTCCTGTGTATCAAAATGAAGTCAACAATTTTTTGCCATAGAGAAAGTATGTTTTACTGTTTTGATTAGTCCTTTGTATGACTGTGCTATCAAGATGATTTAGATGTCTGTAAAAGACACTCAAAGAGGAGTTCATCTTTGCTGGAATCCTGGATGGGAACATGAGACATTAACCTTAATAAGAACCCATCACCACTAACTAGACCCAGTTTGTGCTACTGGCAGCACCACTCGGTCGAAGTTATACTCATAAGTATTCCTCTGCAGAGCTGGAGGCAGAGTGCTTATCACCCTGCAAGACCGAGCTCAGAGATACCTTTTCCTTTATTTTGATTTAGGAGTCACCCACATCTGGCCAACCCTGAGACCCTCTCCACTGTGGCAGGACAACGTGTACAATCTTCAGTTAATGACTCACAAAAAATACACTTGATAATAAGTAAAGCAAAACTAACGCTAAAACAAAGGGCCTGTCTACTGGTTTTTCTTCTATTTGAAATGTTTGATGTTTAAGTTCAATGGCAAAGAAACCCTTTTCCATTTCTCTGCTTTGCCCTCAGTCTCAATAATGAGGACATGGTGATTGTGGGCTGCACTCTGGGGTACTTTGGCTGTTGGTGTTTGCATATGCCTCTGTCCCCCTCCCTCTCCAGCAGCACACTAAATGCACTAAGAAGGGACCTTTCAGTGCTTCTTGCCTGCTTTAAAACAGCAGAAAGTGCCTTTTCCAGCTCCTTTTTGCTCTCTGTGTTGGGTCACTGGGGAACTGTCCAGCAAATGAGCGCCTTCTAAAATTAGGATGGCTTGGAGATTTCTTTTGTGCTGTTATGTCTGAGACCCGTCAGGGAGAGAAGAGAAATACTTGCAATTTTCAGCCTAGGACAAAGCTCAGTAATTCAGGACTGAACAATAATGAAAAGAAGAGGGGAATCACAAAAGAGAAAGCTGGCCACAATCACCATTACAGCCCCTGCAGCTGTTCACACCATGTTCAGTGCCAGAGATAAAGAGAATGTCCCAAAGAACGGAGTATTAGCACTGGGTATAAATCTTTTAAGGTCATTTGTACTTGTCAGCAAAAATTCTTGTACTCTGAATGTGACAAAACACTTAAAATCATGACATGAAAATTAAGAAAATTAAGGAATTCTTCATTTGTATCTATCTCCTGCCTCTGGCAGCATAGGTGATTAAGTGCTGGTGAAAATTGTGTGAAGACAACTGTCTCCATCCATTATCATCTGTCTAGCACTGGACTTTGGCTCAAGCTCTGTTTTCCTCTTTCCAGTGTCCTGTGCTGTTCCTTGTCATGCCAACTGTCTTGGGAAGGCAGTTGCAAAAGGACCAATATATGTCACTCCTCTTCTCTGCTTTGGAGCAAATTGTTAAAAAGATTGAGGACAAGATCAGTCCAGTGCCTGTTTAAGTTCTGAGGGGTGTCTTAAGAATCTGTGGTTTGTGAGGTGCTAAAATCTGCTGAAGGCCCAGTTGGAATCATTGGGGATTGATGAACTTTGGTCAGGCATAGATCACTCTTTGGCCACATTGTTTAGACCAGGATAATTCTGTACAGTATGGGGTTATTGTGGACATTTTGGTTAGGGACCGTCCTTTGTCCTGCCAATTTCCATGAGTAGTTCCTTGATTCTCTCTTCTTAACAAGTGCAACACTGAAAGAGTAATCTGTAAGACTGAACCAGAGGCAGACTGTATTATCATAAGGTCTTTATATTCTGCTTGCTCAAGAGAATGTAAAGCTCTTAAAAGTTTATCTATAATAATGAAGAAAGACAGTTACATTATGCAGAAAATGTTATTTTTGTTTACTTCAACATCAGTGAAGATTAATTATGTCTCCGAGTGGTTGAGGTATTGATCTCTTTTCTCAGTTTGGAGGCAAAGGTAAGGATCTTTTCCAAAAACTGTGAGAGTGCATGTGTGCCTATGCCTGTTTTTCTGATCCATTTGCTCATTGACAGAATTTGGGGCAGGAAGTATTTCTCACTCAATTTTCACACGAGGTAGTCATTTTGCCCATGTTTGACTCAGGGATGCTGTTCTGCCCCAAATGATTTGCAAAGCACCAGTGCGTTGCTCACCCAAAGTGGCAAAACCCTGTTTGTTGGGTTGGATCAGCCTCTGTCTCGGTCTAACATTTGTGGCAGGACCAAGACACATTTTAGCACTGGTTCCTATTGAAAACAAAGACACAGGCGCTCACTACAAGGGTGTATTATATCATCATCAGATGGTTCATATTATTCCCTGACAAAATAATGCATCAGTATTTATTATGAAAACTAACTGATTTGGTTCTGTGTCAATTTTATTTGCCATCAATACTGTTTTAGTTTTTGGTGGAACTCTGCCAACTTTTCCTGTTCACCTTGCTCCAACCAAGCCCCTGAAAGCTGACTTTCACAGGCTGTCTGTGATTAGACAGTGGGGGCTCTGTAAGTGTGGTCTCATATGAGCAGCTGTATGTTTTTTTCTGTAGAGGGAACTTGTCATTAAAGAACTGAGAAGATGAGTGGGTGGTACCTTGGGCTGTTTTTCTTTTAATTTGGCCCTCGTTTACTTTAGACACTACGAAGGAGTCCGCATTAGTTGATGGTGCCCACAATTCACTTGTACTGATGAAGGCAGCTTGACAGCTGCATAAATCACTGCTAGATACCACTAATAGATTGCTGCATACGAATTTGTAAAGGACCACCCAAGCACAACTCGGGGGCGGCCTGCAGTCACACTAGGCTTGCACATAAGTACAGTAATGCAAATTTGCTTAACTCTTTGTTGTCGGTTTGTATAGTTTTCCTTTTAAGGAAGTTATTGTTTTTTCTCTGCTTGCTCTTGCACTCATTTGCTAGACAGGTGAAGAAAGTTGCCAATGTCCAGTGCCTCCCACCATCAATAGCTGCAGGCTTGAATTAAGCTTTATTTGTTTGTTCCTGGAGCGATAACAGCTTGCTTCCTCATCTTAAATTGTGCAATCTGGTGGGAGTGAGAGGAGAGTGAAAGGGGTGGGAAGGGAGAAATGAGCTTCTGGCTCAGTGTAGGTACCTCTTGTGTGCTAGAGTGAAAAGCCTGGGCAGGGCAAAGTGATCATTAAATAGCTACAGTATGCTGCCTGTCTAAGAGGAAGGAATTGTATCCTGCCATCTGTAATTAAAGACACAATGGAGGTCAGGACTTGGTAACATACTCGTCAAAAGGAATAATACAAGAGCACAGGAACAGGAACTTGTTTCTAGTGGCTCTATGTGTAAATCCTGAGGAGGAGTTTAGCTGCCACATTAAAAGCTAGAAAGCTATTGATCCATTGCCACCTGACATGAGCCAAGCCCTCGCAAGCATTAATCAATAGCAAGGTTATGTTATCCATCATGGGAGGTGGGATTAGAAACTGCAAAGCCTGCTTCTTAGCAGATGCTCTGTGCTATTTACAGGGCTCTCCAGGGGTGCTGTGCCCACAGCTACCAGCCATGCAGCTTTCTGCAGTGGCAGCTGCTGATGGATGATTGACCTTTTGTCTAATGACTACGGTACCAGCAGCTTTATTGTTGCCATATGTTTTATTAGGGACTGCTCTTCTTACTTTAAAGAAGCAGGGACTTGTGCTAACTGTCCTCTGGCATTCCCATCACTACCTGTTGTGGTGCTACCATGCCAAAAAATTCCTGATCTTTCTTCCCAATATAGCACTAATCAGAATGTCAACATAACACCATCTGAAACATTTCTTCCTTACCAGTTGTGACTAGAGACAGGAGTGTTCTAAATCAGAATTTCCACATTTCACAGTCACAGCCTGATCTCTAACTGAAGTATGGAGAGTCAAAATTTCATAAACGTGCATTTCTGTAATTTGCACGTAATTGCCATAAGTGTGTGCAAAATTAGAACTCACAGACGTCTTTTCAGTACAAGCGATCATATGTATGTCTGACTGCTAAGGGTGGATGCACGGACAGAGTAACAGCCATGTGTGTGTGTGCATGCTCACATGTCTGCATTGAGACTGCAGGACCAGTCCTGCAGAAAGGAAGAACAAATCACAAACAAGTATTGTATAACTCTTATGGAGTACTCAGCAATGGAATTACTCTGCCTTTTTATTTTATTTATTTATTTATTTATTATTTTAGCAGGGCTATACCTGCTTCTGTGCTACCATCTGGAAATTCCCTCTTTCTATCATGTGGTCCAATTTGACCAGTCTCTGGCTGTCTGAAATTCAACTAAAGTCTCCTCTGGGAAAAGCACTCTCAGCATCACAGTACCCTATTCTCAAAGCCTGTCTGAAGGAGGTGAGTAGCAAGGAAAGAGGACAACCTGCAAGAGCTGACATGCTTGTTAACACCTGTGGGAAAAAAGGAATTTGCACAAAATTCACACTTACCTAAAACTTTTTCCTGTTTAAAAGAAGTCTTTGTTTTCCAATCAGGGAGCAGCAATAATACTTTCTGAAGAGCTGTATGAATATGCGTGAATATGTCATTCATATTTCTCTACTGCATGTGATCGAGTAGTATGTGTAATGGCATTGACCACTAGAACACGAGATCTGTCAATCAAGAGTTTTAATTCCAGGTAAAAACACTGCAGAAGTGTCTACTAGCAGTGAGCTGAGCAGACAGAGGGCCTTCAATGTAAAGTATGTCTAGTATACGTTTCTTGGCAATAGTCTTAGGAGTTATGTGTACCGTCAGCTATTTTTTCGTAATATGCCAAAGCTCAACATCACACCTTCCACAATCATGAAAGCACAAGTGGTTCTGATAAGTCTAAAAGGCCTTCATCAGTTTTAAGTATTTGCTGCATTCCTACACTCAGATATATGTTCTGAGAAACTGGCAAATGGGGCAGTGACAAAGGACGGAAGGGTTGCTAAACAGGGAGGTAACAAATGCCATGCCAGCTCTCAAATCACTTTTATTAACATGGTACTTCTAAAGTAAAGAAAAATCATTATTGGAAATGAACGAACAAACAAACAACAACAACAACAAAACACTTGTGCACATCTGGTTTGATTTTATTTCTTTAAAATTAGATTTGTTTTCCTTCTCCATTCACAGGAAATATATTTAGGAACAATGTTAATCTTGGAATGGCATGCAGTGGTATGGCATGCTGACACTTTTCGAAATCTGTTTACTCTCTACCAGTCAACAGTTGCTAAAATGTTCCTGGAATGAATAGTGTGTTTTATCCCTTGAGTGTTAGGACCTTTGCATCCAATTAAAGTACTTTCTTACACTTATAATTAACCTCCACACTGCCTTGATGGCTGAGACAGTTGTTAGAGAGGGAATGAAAAAATAGCTTAAATGATCTCATGCATTGAAATGTTGTGTTCTTCAAGACCTCCTCAGCACTTTCCAGCCTGTGAGATGCATGGCTAGCTGGTGCTGAGCTCAGAGGAGAGGGGCTGTTCTGCCCCTGGGAAGAGTGGTGATGGGCTGTCCCCATAAGGCACCGGGTCCCTGTTCTGTCCGTAGCCGTTGGCAGATGTGAATGTTCAGACACCATCCCAGGGAGGCATTTCTTATCTTTAACCACAAAGATCCTTGCTAGCTAGTAATGTTTGAGGGTACTAATCCAGATGGTCCAGAGGGTAATTTTACATAGTTTTTTCTTCTGGCATTTCTTGCCTAACCCAAAGACTGAGACAGCAGTAAGTTTTTGGTCCTCTCCACTGCAGCATCTGTGCAGAAACATTTTCTCTCTCATCTGCAAAGTACTTATACTTTGGGTTCAGAGGTTTGGAGCCTTTTCTTGTTGGTGTGGTGGTCTCAGTTACACATTGGACACTATTGTGCTTGACTGGGAGCTTCCTTCCCACAAAAGGCCACAGCAGGGCCTCAGTGGGGCAATCCTGTCAGAAAGGGATAAGGAGGTGCACCTCTGGGAGCCCATGGATGAGGGCAACTCACAGGGCTGGTTTCTGCAGCTACTGCAGCAGCTACATAGTCTGAACTAATTTATGGCCTTGGGGTTTCACCAGTGCCCCTGATCAGACCCTTGCCTTCCTGTGGGTACCCTTACCACTGCTTGAGATGGCTTGCTGGGAGATTGTGACCCCAGAGGACCAACTGTGCAGTGTCGTGGACCTGGACTGTTGAGACATGTGGGAGCCTTTTTATGCCATGCTGTTCAGGCTGCCCATTTCAAAGCAGCTTCGGGAGTTAACCTTCCCCACTAGTCACTCCAGAAATTGCTTATGTGTGCAGAGACAGGTCTTGCCAGACACGAAAAGAAGACAGTTAAATTCACAACACCTGGAAAATTGCGTTGTGACTTGTGTGAGTGTGAGCTGGTCTTCCTGGAGCTGTATAGGTGCTCCGGAAACTCTGGGTGTCACAGCCGTGCTGTGGAAAGTCTGCCTCTGCTGGGAGATGGGGAAAGCTGCTCTTCAGTTTCCAAAGGCTCCTTCAGGGCTTCCCTCAACTATTTGTTACTGTATAGCGCACATGATCTTTAAGTCCTATCTGAGCTGGATGATGATCAGGAAAGTATTTTTTCAGGAAGAATGGAGTAAGCAACAGCCAACAAATGCTGAGGAAGACTAGTGAATGCTTAACTGCATTCTGTGTCTTGATAATTATTTATTAGTTAGTACTACTTAATGGATAATTCCTATGGGTGATTCTTACCCTCATGATATGGAAACTACTGCCAGTTTTTTTTTTCAATGTTTGAAATCTGTGTTTTTCCTTTTTTTCTTTTTCTTTCTTTCTTTCTTTTTTTTTTTTTTAAATATATATATATATATATTAATTTTGAAAGAGAACATGTGGTAATGCCTAGTCATGTCATATTGTATAAATCTTTTTCCTGACTGGACAATGGCATTTAAATTGATGGAGTCATTTGTGTTTACTAGCTTGGGTTTCAGAGTCCACAAGCATTTCCTAACTTTCACGCACAGTTTGGAGATATCACTGGCATTCCCCCAGGACAGCTCAGCAACATATCTGAGACCATCAAACAGCAAGGCACTTGTTCTAATATGATTTCTACTTCTTAATGTAATGTTCCTGGAAGGTCTCTGAGCTCTAGTCCTATTGCTATGCAAAGCTCCCACTGCTGCCAGGGTGAGTGCTAGGATCCGGCTGGCTGCTTCCCATCAAATGGCTGTTTAATGAGGCAGCCCAGCAGCTGCTCCGAGCTGCTGCCTTTCCAGATGCATTGTTTTGGTGTGAGAATTACTGGGTTCCAGTAATTTAAATTATGCAGTGGTCAGAAACACTACCTGATTTCTGTGAGCACAAAAGTGACAGCCTGATTAACTGAGTAATAGCTGGAAATTTTAACTCTAGTCATCTTTACAAATGTTTGCTTACTGCAGTGGGCTAGCTGCAGTCCAATGCTGTTACCTCACGGTTCATCCTTGAAAAAGTGGAGAGAGAAAACAGCAACAACTTATCTCTGACATCTTATTTTAGCTATCAAGAAACCAGTGTTTTTTAAAACACTTTTGAGAAGCTAATAATACGGTTGCAAATGTTGAAAAGTGACTAAAAGAACAACAGATTGGATCCACTCAATAGCCTCCTTAGTACATGTTTTTAAAAGGTTGGTTTGTAACAAAAATGAAGAAATGAGAAAATTAATATCCATGTGATCTGGGTAAAAGCTTTTGTTTTCTTTTAATTCTATCTGGTTTGTGTTTCTTTGTCATTAAAGCTCGGCTAATCTCTTGTATCTTGGAGCCAATTCCTACTGACAGGGTGGAAGGAATAAAAAACTCCCACTGTCCTGGTGATAGGTTATCTAAAGAAAGATCACCAGTTACACAAACTTTCTCTGTTCATCCTTCTCGGATGTTTTGAGCTTTGGGAAGGATTAAAAGAAAAAAAGAAAAAAAAGAAAAAAAAAAAAAAGAAGAAAAAAAACTCTAAAACTTAAAGTTTGGGAAGGTATGTAGCTAAGTAAATTAGCCTTATTCTATTCTCACTTACACTAATGTAACCCCTAAAGAACTACACTGAATTCAAAGGAACAGCATCAATATAAAACCAGGATAAGGGAGAGAAAAATCAGTCCCAAGCTGCTTTTAAATATGTTGGATTTGCACTTAAATGACTCAGGCTTTTCACAGATTGTTTTATATGACTCCTTCTACACACTGTGCAACCTGAGTACATAGAAACATTGAAATTGTAAGATGGAGCCAAACTCCAGCTCTACACCTTGTGAATGCTGCAGAAGTACAAATCTGAGGTTTGCTGCTGGACCACAGTTTTATCATGGCATTAGCCAAATTTCAAGGTCCAAACACATTTATATCTTAAGGAGGCTGCAATGAAAGGAGAGATCAAACTTTGTGGCTTGGACTTATTTCTCTTTAAACATGTAATTTTATTGGTGAACTTTCCAAATCATGTGTTGATATTTCAGCTGGAATAAATTGGTATAGTGCTACTGAAATCACTGGAAGTTCATCAGCTCACCCAGATTCACATACCCAACTGCTTCCTAAATCAGGATTTTACTTGGGCAAATTGACAACTTAGAAATAATGTATGAAGAAATAACTAGGTATGTCTAAAAGATGAGAAGGATTCAGTTTGTCAGTTATTTTGGATCATGTTTACAGCTTTTGTGTCTTGTAAATTTGTATCAAATTCACTGAAATTCCACTGAAAATATCTGTCAGTTGCTTATGATCCTAAACTTCCTGGCATTATCCAAACTTTCTTCAAATAAGGGTCCAAATACATGGCAAATTCTAGAAAGTCCAGAGCTTTCTAACAGAACATAGGACCTCTTCTTGGTGCTAGCAGCATTTCACTATGCTAGGGAAAGAGAGTCTAGAATTCAAAATAGTTCTAAGATGTTGTGTGTGTTGGTAAACACACAGCAACAGGATGAATTGTACAGCCAGCATGCCTAACTGTATGCAGGCATTTCTGAGAAAAGGTGAATCTTGGAGAGTATCTTGGAGAGATACTACAGAAAAGTGGTTTGAATTTTGTACACAAGTCCTGGAACCTGCACAGACCTCCCTCAATAGAGTCCCTGTTACTGAGAACTGCATGGAAAACTTTCCTTGGACTCTGTTTTCTTCCAGTGCTGCAGAGAGGGTGGTGTCTAATATCTTCCAAATTAAATAACATTTGGTGTCCAAATCTGAGGTCCAAACCCCATATCCAATGCAATCCAGAGGAAGCTGGATCTTCAGAAGTGGTTAAAGGGATGAAGCCAAAGCTGACAACATCAAAGCCGTGCTCTGAGTCTCTTGCTTATCTGGGTGACAGGATGATATCATTTATTGGGAACTCTCTCTTTCCTGAGGATACATTCTCATGCCCTCCTGCAAAAATTTGATACTTACGCCTTACCTGAGGAGCAAATCCACTGCAAGGGGTCAGATAGCCACCAAAGAGCTCACTTAAGAGTTGGAATCTTCTGTCTTGTAGTAAGAAAGGAACATATTGTTATCATTAGTTTATTTTAACAAAGGGAACATCTGACTTCCCCTCAAACTGGTGTTACTTGTATTTACTGCTTCTTTGTCCTTACTGACCTCTGAATTTCAGGAAGCAGCAGGAAAAGTAAAATGAGTCATTACAGAATAAGTACTATAACTTACACTTTTAAGCAAATTATGTCCAGGAATCAAGTGCTTGGTTGGAATAAGGGTGATGGTGGGACTGAAGGAGACCTGAAAAAATCATGAAAATTGAATACCAAAAGGGATGACCAGCAGTTAAGGCTAAAATTCAAAATGATAATAATAGAAAGCTTAGAGGTACCTGATATTGCTTGAAAGACCTTTTCCTATCATTCTGGACCTGAATGCTAAAACCAGAAAATAAATTAACATTTATTACCAAAATTATGCCACAAGCCAGTTGACCACACAGGGGCAGTTAATCCCAGGCAATACTGCAAGAAGACATTCCTGGAAATCTGGACCACGGAATTCCCCACAGCAAGAAGGATAAGATGAACCTTCTGGTGAGAAAACAAATGTCTTTCTGTGCTTCCATGTGGCATGTAGCATCAGGATTGTGTGGTTGATTGCTAGCTCTCTACGTATGGAGAAAGCAGCTGTGGGTTTTCTGACCTTTCTCTGTGCACTCATAGGAGTGTCTGCATGTGGACTGCTGCAATATGACAGAGGAGATGCCAGCTGGGTTACCATGGATGGCACTTGGCACTGGAAAAAGAAAGGACTTCTTTAGCAAATGGCACCATACCTCTCTCTCTCTCTCTCTCTTTTTTTTTTTTTTTCCCTGACCACAAAACCATCTCAACTTTGTAAACAGAGTAAGAGATAATATAGCTGGTTCAGGGGCACCCTAATCCTCTACATCTCAGTGCTAATTGTGACTTTCAGAAACACTGAAGCTCCATCACCTTCCTGCCTAGTTCAGACTCAGATGATGCCAGTGGAGATTTTGCAATGGCTGGACTCTGCCTTGCTGCTTCCTGCACACCAGAATGTCTTGAAGAGCAGTGCAGACCAAGCCCATCCTCTCCCTTGAATTTCTTGAGAATTTGTCCTTTTGATGTGGGTGCCCATGGAAAGCAGAGCTGACTATGCCCAGCTGTTCCACGTGACTTCATAAGTGAGTAGTAAGTAAGTAGTAAATAAGTAGTGAGTATCAGTCACCTCAGCCAGATGAGTGTCCTTGGTCATTCACTTCAGTTCAATAATGCACAGCAGAGATGCCATGACTCTGATGGACCTTGTATTCAAACTGAATACATAATACAAACTGAAAGACATTTTATTGTGTACAGAGAAGCTGTTAACATTCCTTTTTTTTTTTTTTTTTTTTTCCTCCTTTCATTATCAAAAACATGACCTTTTAATATTTAAAAGGCATAATTATTTATGCTTTTTATCAAGCATGAACTTTACTATGAGCAGCCTGTGGGAGTATTTTAGTAGCATTTTAACTGCAATGAATAGCCTTGATTTAATTCGTTGCTTGAAAAATGTTCCCTGCTGTATGTACCATTCTACTTCCTGGAAATAACACCATACTGGGACAGTGGTTAAGTGGTGACTGAGAAAGAAGAGTGCTGAATCATACCCTCAAACTCTATTCTCTTTTTGATATATAAAATACCAGATCATGGTTTTGTAAAAACAAAATCTCACATGTAAAAAAAAACAAAAAAAAATTCACATATAAAAAAAACACCTGACATTATATAGCATTTAGCTAAATTCCTTATAAAATTCCAGCTCCTCTCTGATGCAGCTGCCAGAAGAGAAGGAGGATACAGGATATTCTATCAGCCTTTTTCATCTGAAAGGGCAAGGCATCCTTTGATTAAAAACAGATTTAAGAGCAAAACATATACTTTCTCCTTACACAGGATTTCATTATTCCTAAGTGGATCTATGCCAGAGTTGTGTACCTTCTTCCCATGCCAAGCTGCAAATGTATCTTTAATACCTGTACACCTAAAGAAGAGAAAGATTTGAGGAGCTTCATATTTTCATCAAGTGCCATTCCTGACAGCAGAAAAGAGTCATCTTCCTGAAGCCAGAGAACATGGGTCAAACAGAGGTGAAACAAAGCTACGTTTAGAAACTGCTGACTCAGAAATGCATTATAACAGACTACCACCACTAAAATCATCTTGTTCAGTGACAAAAGCAAATAAAGCCTAACTCTATGAAGCTTAAGCAAAGCCTAAGACACCCTTGGATTCAAAATGCCCAGTATTAGCTCTGTTGGCTTCACTGTCATTAGGATCCCAGCTGACTGAAATTGAGATTTGGGATTAATGAATGGCCTGCTTCCTCCGAGGCTACAGCCCAGGGGGCTGGGCTTACAACTGACAGCAAGGTGTCTACACAATTCTGTAACACAACCTCATGCTGACTGTCTTTATGGATGTAAATTTTTGTGTTTATTTTCTTTTAACCACATTAGAGCATTTTTTGTTTTTATTATTATTCCATGGAGGGGAAAAAAGGAGAGAAGAAAGCTCATAGGTAAACAGGTAGTGGGCACAGCCTTCTGAGATTGCTGTAATTAGAAAAGCCTAAATGATCCTAATCAGATTTAAGAAAATTACATGCAACAAGAAGCTTAGCTAAGTAAGCCAACTCTCTTGTTTTCCATTGGCAAGAATGATGAGTGGCAGCACAAGACTTCATTTCCTTTCCACTTGTTCCTAATCCTTTGTTTAGGAAGCCTTCAGTGTTGTGAGAAAGGTTTATTTATCCCCATCAAAGCCAAACTGCTCTTCAGCATGATTCCACCTGTTTGATACAGTGGGTGTGGGAATGAAAGTTGCCAAATGAGACTCACTACAAGGTGTTAGGGAATCAGACATTTTTGGAAGGATTTTTTTCCATTGTGTCGTTGAGAGATATAGGTTGTTTGGGTGTCAGAGCTAAGTGAATATAAGACTTCTTCTGCAGTTCTTTAGCACAGGAACCAGAGAATTTACTGACCTGTTTGACAGAAAAATTAAAAAATCTACTTGGATATTTTATGTATATTGCTGCTAAGAAATTACAGAAAGAGAACTAGTGTGGCCAAGAAGAATCCTTGTAGCTGCAGAATTGTGCTGTGAAGGTATTGCTAATTCTTTTTATGCACACTATAATGAAATACATACTAAGGCTGCATTTTTTTTTTTTTTTTTTTACAAACACTTCTCTTTTGCACACAAGGTGTAATACTTCCTTGACAGTTATTTATTTTGAAACCTTTGAACAAGTAATCACTTTTAAGCCATGCCTGTAGTCTGCTAATGGCTATTTAACACCACCTGTGCAATCATTCCAGGAATCTGCCTCTGTCATTCTTGACACTAGAAAGTACAAAACAATAAGATCATAAAACTTCCTCAGGCATAAGTCCCATGCTGCTGCTCCCAGTCTCACCCTTAGAAATCTGGATTGGGGTTATTGATAACAATGGGACTGTTATGAAATGACCTCAGTGTAATTGAGAGCAAGGGCTATAAGACATAATAAAGTTCTCCCATATTTCACACCAGGATAAAGGTGCAGTGAGGCTGATCAGCTTGCAAGAGCAGCATTGTTCTCAGTTTCCTCGTGTGAGGACTATGCAGGTGCAGTTAGCTTGACTTCACTTTGCATAGTTAGGTCTAAATGAACTCTCTTTTGAAAGTGATTACCAGTACATCCACATTTTTATACCAACTTCAGATCCTTCTGAAGGCAAGGGAACTTTCCATTTTACTTTCTGGGGATCAAGAGTGGACTCCTGTTGCTTGCTCCTGTGAGATGCTGAACACATCTTCTGAATTGTGTTAATGTTATTGAACAGTTCTCAGGAGGCATTTAGCTCTTTGAGAAGACTGAGCCGACACACATCTCCTATCCCAGTTAATGGGCTCCGGGTTCAGGTAACTGTACACTGCACTTCTGGGTGGACAAAGGATCCAGTGTTCAGTCCACCTCCTCAGGTGATCAACTCCTTGAAAACAGCACTTGAGTTAGAGGGTACAATCCTCTCCAACTAGTAAATGGCTAGAACTGCATTATGAACCTGCCCAAGTTTCAGCATGTCTCACTTTCAGGAAAACATTTTTATTTTTGAAGGAGAAGCTCTATAATTACCAGGAGTTTGCCACTCATGTGGCACAATACTGACTCATCCCTGTAAAACAGCCTGATGGCCTAATGTCAGGAATGTGCCTGTAGACAACGAATGCCTCACTACTGCCTGTGGGTACAGGTTATGTTTTAAAAAGCCATCAGTTGTGCTCACAACTGATACTTCCAGGCTTAGTCGAATACTTACTGGTCTGTCATGTCAATGTAAATTGCAGATATATGGTAGGTTGCAGAGATGAGTGTGAAATCAGTGTAACTAAAGCAGGGGACAGTGTTTCCTAGCTCACGTCCCCCTCTCAAGTTAGATTAAAATAATTGTTTCAGCTTGAAATGTTCTTCAAATAGCAGTGCTAGATTGCAACAAATGTTGCTATTTAAATTGATAATTCAAATTGGATGCTGAAATATATTTTATTATTATTTGTTTGTTAGTATATAATTATATAATTATAAATTTACCATATTCAGACAGTTTTTCCTAGATGATATTTCTGAGCTATGTTTATATATATATTTTTATTATTATTATTTTTTTTCCAAAACATTTGGTCTCAGGATACACATTGGTGTTTGGCTTTATTTGGTGCTGCTTCATGAGGAAGACTTTGAAACAGTATGGGATTTTCCAAAAGTTGGGAATTTAGTTTCCTGGGCCAAGAGAGCCCTTCTATTGAAGCAGACTGGGGATATAGCATTCCTGTGGTGGGGCAGTGTGTTTGTTATGCACGATCCTTGCAAAGTGAGTAAAAGGAAGAAGAAACCCAACATATATTAGGCACAAGATAAATGTTTTGAGCCATTCTGTCCCCTGCACAGAGAATTTGTCCTATTACTGTCCTCTTAGTCCTTCCAGTGCCTAAAATAATGATATCATTAGGCTGACTTTCCACATCCTCTTCCAAAGTTACTAATAAGATAATATTTGTCCAGCAATGCAAGTTTAAAGTCTTTCAATATTTTAACCTCTGGACATCATACGCTTTCCCATAACACCCTGCTCTGCACTAATCTTTTTGTCTCCTTTACCTTCATTCACCTTCCCCCATGAATGGGTTCATCCATTCAACAGTTGGGTGTTGAATGTTTTCTCCATGTTTTCTTCTTTGTGGCCCCTGTGCATCATGAAACCTTCCCAAACCTAATTCTTGTTTGTACAAAGTCTCCACCCACTCATTTTGGCTGTCTCTTGGAACCATTTAGTGCTTTGTCACAAACCTTGTTATACTGTACAGACTCTCTCTTCACTGCTCACAAATGACCTCTCTCTATCTCTGAATTGTGAGTTCTTGGAGCAGGAGCTAAAATTTTATTCAGTAAAGAAGCTGACACTGCAGCTTGAATCGCTGTTTCCAGAAGATATGCAGTATTTAACTCTAAAAGCTATTCTCAGATAAAAAAGCCGAGGCTGATCCATTTACATGGACAAAACCCACTTTAGGAGAGACACATTTCCCAGTATCCTATTTTATCCAAGTTTTATCATATTTCTGTTAACATTTGTCACCATGGTGAGGAAAAATAAGGCTTTTCTGCTAAAAATGACTTCCTTACGTGTCCTTTAAGATATCATGCTTTGCAGAAGTGAGGTAAAAGGAGGTGGTGGGGTTACAACCAGCTGACAGACTGATTTCAGGAGCAAATTGGAGCAAATTAATGATACTGCAAGTTGATGAAACAGAGGAGAAAATGACAAAAACATGAACTTGAGAAGGCAGAAGCCCCAAACCCATTGTTGACTATTTTGATTTTGATAGGCTATATTTACAGCTTACAATGATGGTTTTGTTGGATTAACAAATGAGTTTATCCTGTGAGGTAAATTGTCTTTGTTCAATGGACTTTTACCTTGACTTATTGATCTAGGCCAAAGGAAGGACTGGTGTTTGTAACACAATACCACAGCGACAAAGAAGAAAGAATAAACTACAAACGTTTGATCCTTAAATTAAATGTCACTGCTAATTTTGAAAATGCCCTTCTAACTGAAATATAGCTTGTTTTATGCATAATAGCTTGTGTAAAACCTAGTTTTGTACCTCAGGGAGTTCATGGCATTCTTGGTGTTTAGCAGTTTGTGGAGTTCCAAATTGGGTGTGGACATCAAGTGAACCTCACTTGGAGTAGGGGCTGTTTGCAGGTGCAGCCTGCAATGTTCAACCTCTCCATGCTCTTGTAATAACTGATTTTTGAGCCTGTGGCTCATGGACTGAATGGGCCAGATAGTCCTCTGGCTTCACCAGGATACTGAATAAATAAAATCCAAAATAGCATGGAAGGAGTAACACAGGAGTCTGTGCTTCTGAACCGATAACTGGATTGTTTTATGAGAAGTAGTAAAATCAAACAAATAAGCAAAACAGCAGCCCAATTAGTAAATTCAATTTAGACTGCATTAAAATATTAAAGGCAAAATGAACTCCAAAAGAGCAGGAAATGCAAGGTGAAGATGCCATTCTACCTTATGCTAGCCAGCTATGTGTAGGGCACTTCACATGGGAAGTGACCATTGTAAAAGGGACTTTGGCATAGAGTTTCACCTTTAACTCTTGCTTTCCTGTATCAAGTCATTTTTAAGCCAGTGTATGCAACATTTTGGAATCCTGCTTTTTCCTCCTGGTTTTCAAATGTGAGTCTAGAATTATTTATGCAGCTTTTCCTTACAAATCCTGACAGATGCAAACTGTGCCATACACTGAGCATCTAAATCAAGTTCAGTACACACTAGCCCAACAGTGTTTATGCTGCCAATTAAAGGCATCACTTTTTTGAATTATATAGGGAGTGAAATGAACTCTGACAGCTGTGAATTGCAGAAAAAGGGCTCTATTGTTCAAAGAACTGCCTTTAATATAGAGAAACCCTTGCTAAACTTTTGATTCCCAAGTATGGCAAACATTAATTGGCCATAAACTTAGTAAGAGTTGGTTCACTCATTCTACAATTTTTGCTCTGCTCCCCCACTTTCCTTCTAATTACTTCCCATTAGCCTCTCCTAGCAAGTGCTTAACTCAGAAACACCCCACCTCCCACATTCCCATGTTTCCATCTTTATGCCTTCAGTGTTCTCATACTATTTTATTTAGCTGTTTCAGCAGTGCTTACTCTGCCAGACGACTTCTACAAAAAAACAGGCTGGCTGAGCACAGGCAGCCTGGCAAACTCTCATGGTTTTGTCCTAAGTCTTGTTCTCTACTGATGTTTCTTAAAATCCAAATCCCAGAGATGTTTTAAGAGGCGAGAAGCTCGGATTTCACTCTTTTGAGTATAGCTTTCTGGCCTTTACAGTTTCAGTGAAAAGATTAAAAATGTTACCTGAGCACTTAGAAAAAAAAAAAAAAAAAAAAAAAGTGAAACTGCACCAAAATGTATTGCATTCTTTAAGCCTCATATTTTTTAAACCAATCTCATGATTTATTGGATTCAGATTTCTTAAAGAAATAGCATTCTTGCACTAGAATGAAACTACACATGTAAATCCTTATCACCTAGTACTTACCCTACGATGCTACACAAGAGAGGACATCACAGACAATCTAATTCAGCATTCTCCTTGTTCTAATAAACATTGAATTTTACAGGCAAAAAATAAGAAGACTTAAAAAGCTGGGGTGAGGGTGGGGTACACATATATCTTCCTATTAGCAGTCCTTTTTTGTTGCTGTTATTATTATTTATTTTAAATATGGACTTTTCTTTTTTAAAGTTGTATAAAGGTGTAGGAAGTATATAGAGAAATCTAGAATGAAAATTGGAAACTGAGGAGAACAACAAATATCAGAATATCTCATGTACGGTTATTTTGAGTAGAGATGTGAGCATTATGATAATTTTATGACTGATAAAATGTATTTTGAATTCATCCTGGGCACTTGGGTAGGAAAAGCCACAATATGCTCTGGACTTGTTCTCAACATAGATGCACAATGTAGATGTATCTTAAGATGATTAAGTGAAATCAGAGCCATTTGTGATAGCTGCTGTGCAGACCCATACTACTTACTGGGCCTCTCCTGGGTGAACTATCCAGCAGAGAAGTAGGAGGGATTAAATTACATGCCTGAGGCCACAGAGATGGGGACAGATCTCCATCTCTGGTTTCTCAGCCTCTTCTGTAACAGCTGAATGAAGTTGGCTGTCTGTTTCTCTCCCATTTTTGTCTC
>CM021797.1:42854983-42917693 GCA_011076525.1 Nettapus auritus
CTAAGGAAGAAATAGACACTCATATGAAAAGTTTAAGTGAGAGAACCTCCCTTTCAGTCTAAAATTCCAAGCTTTTTCAAGTAAGACATTGCTGAAGACTCCATCATCACTGGGGTTCCTCATCCATTTTCATGCCTGTTAAACCCCAGTAAACAAGGCAGATTTGCCTTCTTCCTGTATCCTTCTTCCTATATCAGCTCATTTTAAGAAGGTAAAAATTGCTACTTAAACAGTTAATATTGATTGTGATTGCTATTTTTCTGGTAAAAGCACATTCCAGGATTGAAGTGCCATGGCCTCAGCACCTAATGCTCTTGGCCAGTACGTATTTACAATTATCTCATATTTGCACAACGCAGAGGATAATCCTTGAATTTGGAGAATTCATCTCTGTAGGTTGCCAGCAGAAGCCTGTGTTGGCTCAAGCAGGTGATTCCAACTTTTTGGGGGTGTCTGAGTTTCATGCATTCTCTTTCACAGCAATGGAGTTTCACTAATGCTTTTGTGTCCTGGCTGTTTGCTTTCCACATAGGCACAACATTCACAGTAACTCCTGTCTCTTGGAGGATATTTAATAAGAATTAAAGCTGAGCTAGGCCAAGACCAATACCTAGGAACACACAAAATACCAATATGCAAATGGCACTTGCAATTAAAAGCTGCACAATGCTCCCAGCATGCTGCCTTGAGCCTGCAGTTTTCTATGAAGCAGTAACTGGCATGAGAGGGTGTTTTGGGTGTCAGTTTCTTCACAGAAATGTGCTTTCACATCTTGCAAATTCAGAGAGGAATGCTGCACCTGGGCCCAGAAAGAATGGATCAGGTGAAAAATTATGGCCTCCGTCCGAGGCAGGAGCCAAACCAAGTGTCTGCCAGGGCCTGCAGGACACTGGTAGGCCTCCCCGTCCCTGCCTTGACAGTGACAAGTGGTTCCTGAAGGACTTGCCTTGTCTGTCACCGGTTCTGCCTGTGACAAAGTCTGTTTTGAGCATGTATGGAAGAGAGATGAGTGGGAGGCTGAAGGTGGGGGGAAGGTCATTTCTTTCCTTTAAGCATGCAGCTGCATATCCATCTCCACCTCACCTTCAGGAACACAAGGAAAGCAGAGGCTTAGAGAAATGCAGAACTTGAACAAAGCCCCATTCCAGCCTCTCTTTGCCTCAGTTCCCTTTGAAGTAGCTTTTGCAGTTTGGTGTCTAGCCTTTGCTGAAACATCAAGGGAGAGCACACACAGGTCTGTATGACCCTCTCATGATAGTGAAAACAAGGTTTGTCTGTGCCATACAAAGTTCCTGAATTACAAGTTCATACAATGAGTAAGAGTGTTTTATTTTTTATTCTCTTGAGTCAAAGGTGGAAGCTTTTTTTTTTTTTTTTTTTTTTTTTTTTTTTTTTTTCCACAAATCACAACTTCTGCTGCCTTTATTTTGTTTAATTCTGAAGTCCTTCCACTGTCTTCATTCATCTTTACCTGACTCTACTCCCACAGAAGTTAAAGTCCTTTTCAGCAAATCTTTTTATCAGATAAGCTGGACTGCTAAAATAATAGCAGAATATATTTGGCTGAAATGGTATTTACTGTCATTTGATTTCAGTGAGAGTCTGCCTGAGGGAATGCTTTTATTCATGCTCTGCAGCTGTAGAATTGAGGGATAGATTACAAGTGCTGTCCAAAATCACACAGTATGTTTGTGACTGAACTGGGACAAAGGCTTTCCAATTGAATTATCAGACAGAAATAAAATGAGCAAATAAAAAGGCAACGCTTTTATTTTTCATTTTTATTTATTTATTTATTTTTTTAGATGACACACAATTAAACAGTGGAATTCATTGTCAAAGGGTGTTACAAAGGCCAAAATTATGAATGGATTCAAAGAGGGATCTGATAGCTTCTTGGTGGAAAAAAAAAATATCATGGTCTATAAAACATCAAAATGCATATACAGACTCCAGTTTAGAAACTTCCTAAACTGCAGGAAGCTGAGAGCTGGGTTTTGGCAGGGAAATTACTACTGCGTTGTTGGGCTGTTCTCGTCTAATGGCTATGGCAGATTCAGGATTCTGGGCTACATGTATGCACATGAATGCGTACACTTATCAATACACTTACCTTACATATGTTGCTTCTCTCCTATATCTTTTTTATATCTGTCTTTTGAGGCACTACCAATGGTTAATAAATTGCCCACTGGGGGCTTAAGTGTTTGATGCAGAGTCCAATGCGTTCAACAAGAGAAGCCACACAAGGACTGAAACAAAGACTGAAGCCTCCCCACCCAACAGCTCATCTTTGAGTTGTACTTGCTAGAATAAGAGATGTGTATGGCTCTGGGTCCTCAGCCCAGCACTGCTTCTGCAGCCTGAGCACTGCAGTCTGAGGGAGCTGGTGAGCCTACAGCCAGCCCGCTGAGGAGGTAGAAGTCACAAGAGCAGGTCCACACTAGCACAGATGAAACAAACCTCACTTTGTGGGGTAGAAATGCTGGATGGCGAAAAAGGTACTGACATTTTCAAAGTGTCTGGCTGGAGGTCTCATGGTTAAGATCTGAGGAGCACGGTAGAGCCCTCTTGAGTTGAGACAGGAGTTCTGCAGTTTGGGCTGATTGTGATATAGACACACAATATGTCTTTGTACAAGCACTTCTAGCCTCCATGGTTGTTAATACTGTTGCTTATTGTCCCAACACAAACAACCACCTGGTAGTTGCTTACTGCTTGGGAATGTTAGGAAAAAAATGTTCACATTGAGCAAACCGAAGACTATGGATATATCGATTTTATTGGCTACAATTTGGCCTGGAATATTTAAAAGAGAGGCAGTGTTTCTGCTCCTGGCAATGGAAATATAATTTTAAATTGAATCTATGTCACAGGATGCGAATGGAGGGAGTTTATGTAGCTGGTTGAATTCAAGACAGCACATATTTGTCTAGCCATGAATCTTTTTGCAATGAATCTTATGTGCTATGCTTTATTTTAGAGATATCTAGGTTTGTCTAGTCTCTCTCTGATGGTGTGTTATTTTCACTGTGCTCAAGTGGTTATGCCCTCTCAGTGTAATAGCTGCACTGTTCTTGCCTTCAGGATTAGAAGCCTGCACTTAATGGGAAACTGCAATCCTCACCAGATATTTATTGGAGAGTACTCTATGAAATGCCATGTTAATGGAGCATAACTTTTTCTATGAGCAGAGCCTAAAAAATTCTCTGTATAAACTCAGCTTGTTTTAAACTGTTTTTCTGTGGCTGTCAAAACTCTGTCATGTTTTTCTTTTGATTGTAGTTTTTTCAGCTGTCCCTTTTTGCAGTGTGAAGCTAGTAGATGATTACATAAGGAAAGAAATAGGCGTCCTAGGAGAAATGTCAGAAAGAAACTTTTTAAAAATTTTATTTGTTCTGGTTTAGTTCAAGCTACCCTTTGGTGTGTGATTTTTGTCTGATCAGTCTTGCTCACTGCCTCCCTGTTCCCTACAACATTTTGATGCTCACTGCTTGCCGCAGGACATAAAAGGAGCCGGCAGACAGAGTAGGTAGAAGGATGCTGTGAACTTGGTCTGGTAGAATTTTCATTGCATTGTGATTTCAAAGATAAAGGAAATCTCTTTTGAAATTAATGTTTCACGTAAAAGCTTAACACAGTCTAAGATCAGCATAATTCTTTCTCCCTCCCAAATGTAATGCAATGAAAACAGATATGAAAAAAAAAAAAAAATCAAGGTGCAGATTTGCAGATTTTCCTGTGTTGTACATATTATTTCTGATGATGCTATTACAGAACTCCAAATATATACCAATACCAAAACTGGGTAACAGGGTAAAAAATAATAATAAAATAATAAAATGGCTAGATACAACTGGAATGGTGAACACTAAATACACATAGCAAAAAAAGTTAAACGTAAGTTAGTTCATTTGAATAATTTGAAACATTTGTGCTACTTTGGGGAGGAAATGTATTTTTCATACTGTTTTTAGAATAAACTGAAATTATAATTGGAGATATGCCTTTAAATGACTGCAAAATGTAAGACTAAATTTCACCACAAAACATCTATTCAGTCTTGCTGACTTAACTGGAATTGTTAAGACTTAGTGCTTCTCAAAATCAGTCTAAATATCTAACTGCTCTTGGCCTTGAGCACTTTTGTATTTGAGGAATAAAAGCTGATGGTAAAACTCTGAAAACTTAAATCATAATATGGCCACTATTACCTATCTAAACTGCATAAAAAAATTCAAAAGGTGCATTTTCTCATTCTACTTTCTTAAATGAGCAGGTTCTCACTCTTGAAGGATCTATTCTTCAAGGTCTACTAACTCATGATATCATACTGTGCTTGGAAAGATTTCAGTCAGTAAAGATGGTAAGGACTTTATAAAAAGATGTGATTTCAAGATATTTCCACTAACCTGGCCAAAATCTTTTCATATATCTAAACTGATTTGATATTTTCAAAAGAAAAGGTGAACCCCTGTACTCATGAACTCTTAATGTAACCTGTCCTAGAAAATAATCAGCCTTTCCATACCATGTAATTTATCCTTTCTCTGTTTGGTGATTCTTATCTTTGATTTTACATGCAGAAACGAGCAATTTTGCTAGCATGTGTACCCTTTCATACTTCAGATTTTCCCTAGTATTTCCCTGATCTACTATGACCTGGCAAACTGGTTAATGAATTAAGATACAGTTGCTCACATTTAAAAGTTAAAGCCTATATCAAACGTGGGTGAAAATTTGTATGTGAACACAGAACATGATAAATACAGCATGTGTGGTGTCACTGCATGTGCTTGCCTTTGCCTTCCTGTGTCATAGCTACTAAGTCAGAGCTTCATATCAAAAGGGACTCAAAAATTGTCAGACTGGATGTTTGCAGATTACGTACTCTTGTGTATGCTGATTCAGAGAGTCTGCTGGGTACAACAGGGAAAACGCTAAATAAATAAGTAAGAAATATTATCAAATATTCTACCTAACAGGGCCGTAAATAGGCATTTTCATTTATGTTTTCGTATTTTGTGAAACAGGCTTCTGACTGGATGTGTGCAAGGATCATTTGGTGCAGAGAGCCTGATTCTAGAAGCTGAAAGGAAACCACTGAAAAAATGATGATTCTCTCAGCAAACTGATGCCACCTGTGCTATCGGCTGAGCTCTGATACCTTGTATTCTCTCTGTGGGCAGGAACAAGATAGTCACACTGCTGTTAGGTATGTACCAAAATTAGGAACTGAGACACCTAAGTGAAAGCAGGGAGAGAGAAACTGTCTTGCCCTAAGCACATACTGAATCCTTCACAGGCCAGGAACTTTGAGCATGCTCAACTACAGTCACTAGATGCACCATCTCCCTTGCCAAACTCATGGCTGATGTTTGAGAACTCTTTTTAGCAGGAGAAGATATGAGAAACAGCTCTCATCTGGTAGTTCTTAGTTTGTCACATTACATTTCATTAAATCTGAACTTGGCAAATCCTTGAAGATCTTATTCTTTAAGGAATGCTTCATGCAGTGCAAAACTTTTGCTGGACTACTATTATTGATATTATTATTATTATTATTTTAACATGGAAAAGAGGCTGTAAAACTTACTCTAGGTTCACAAAAGAAACTTGGATGGACATTGGACTGCAAACCAGGATCATGTGGGTGGTCTATATTGTTGGTTGAGAAAAAAAGGGTATGCCAAATACATACAGTTCCTCCTGTTCTTCTCAGTGTTTTGAAAAGCTAAAGCTTTTCCAAGTTATAGTAGCTCATAGTAACATCGTGTAGTTTTCTGTCAAGGAAAACCTGAGAAGGGAGTCCTTCTGAGATGGGTGCATTACAGGACAGCTCAGCATTTTGGAGCAGCCTTTCTTCGGCCTAGAGACCACTCATATTCAAGCAGCCGCACACATTGACATTGCACGCACTGTCCTGTATTTTCAGAAAGCAATTCAGTGGAAATTTCCTATTACTTGATTATGCCTGTGAACACCTTGTGTTTTATTCAGATTGACGGTTTTACTTGTCTGGAAACCAATCTGAGTCTCAGGAAAGGATGCTTGTGTCCCTACTCTACCGTTTATAGCTATTAACTGCAGGCAAGCTTGCACCTCTCCAGGGATTTTACCACTTGCTGTTAGAAACAAAGAAAGCACATTAGAAAACAAGCTGCTGCTATTCCCAGTGCTCACCTAAAGGTGATAAGGTCAGGAAGCTGCCTTTAACCTCAGGCTCTTCTCGTGCCATTGTTATTCCAGTAGGCAAGAGAAACAAAGAGTGAAAACCACGCTCTGGTGGCTAAAACTCTGCCTGGAGAGACAGACATCTTTCATACAGTCACTGAGGGAATCCAATATTAGAATAGGCTGCAGCTTATTTTTAAAAACTATGTGCAAATCAAAGAGGAGAGATCTGAATCACCTCTTGTGAGCATGCAGTAAGTGGCTTCCCTTCTGCAGAGTTGTGTTTGGTTTGTGTCTCCATGTGAACTCCCATACTGAAATGTTTTTGATATTTGAAATAATCATATCAATATTTTTTTTTTTTTTTTTTTTTAATGTTTTAAAAAATTTTCTCAAGGGTCAAACTCATTCAGCATAAACTGCTCTGCTGCAGAGCTAGAAGTCATGCTCTTTTTCACATAACCACTGTTTTCATGCTTGGCTTGCAGGTCAGTTAGGCGCCTCTTTCTTTAAGGTCCTGGAGTCTGAAGAGTCCAGGATCATATCCTAGCTGCAGCCTCTACAAATATTTGTGAAAACAAGTCACACAACATAACATAACATAACATAATTTCCTGGGAACTGTGATATACAGTCTAGCTTGCTGTCTTCCTGAGACTAATGCTGAATGCTCAAACTTGGAGGCAGTGTGAACACACCCCTTCCAAAATCCTCTATCCCGTTTTTACAAACTTGTTTAAGCCCTGAGAGATGCACATGAACACATAAGTGTATACACACAAGTTTTGCAAAGCACTTCTGAAAACATTATTCTAAATGTCATAAAATGTGTACAGATGCATACATACATGATATAAACTTCTCCTGCTTTTCCCTTTTCAGTTTCCTTGCTGCTCTAAAACAGTATTTGTGAAGGGGTCAAGCTGCAGTCCTCAGCACAGCTCACGTCATGATTTCTGAAACACAGTTTGTCTTGTTCAGCTTTCTTTTGCTCTTTCCACTGCAAAGCCATTCCCTGAGCCTATCCATTCTTTTTTCTTGCCAGAAACATCTTGCATGTATGTGTGAGACCTGCATTTCCTTAACCTAGCTTGTGCTTCATGGTTTTTCTTACGTAAAATCATTCCTCTGTACAGAAAGGAGATCACTTCTTCTCTCCTTTCTCTCCCTCTGTTTTTCTGTTAGTCCAGTGGATCTCCACTGTACCTGTTCTGGGAGTTTTGTAATGCATACTGCAGAGTGCTTGACAGAGGCACTAAGAAAACCCCAGCAATTCCATAACTGCATTACGTTCAACAGCAACTGAAAAAGTACACAAATCCAACAAATCATCACAAGGACTAAGTCATGATTAGTTGCCATGCTCCCAAACTGTATTCTCAACAAATAAATGTTATGCTGTATTTTTTTTTTAACTTAGCTCTACATATGTCAAGCTTATGTGCAATTGGCCATGTCGTACTACGTATCCATATGATATCTTTTCTCATACAGCCTGGATAAGTACAGCATGCTATGACTATATACGTATCTTATGTAAAGCACATTATAGTTATTAATGTAAGTATATACTTTAAAAACCCTGTACTTGTATCTATAAAGATTTAAGCGTCTGACTGACGTAACCTTTTTGGTTCTCTCAGTCAGGATTCACATGCAATGAAATACAAACCACATCCCCGCTTACCTGTCATGACCATGCTTTCTTTTCCCTTTCCTTTCCCTCCACTGAATGTGGGCTTTTGGAAGACCAGAACTGCAAGGTGTGTCACACCAGTCCCCCCACTATTTTTTTAAACAAGGCCTAGGTTGTATACAAATCTGCACACACTTTAGAGCATGACACTTCTTAATGCTGTGAGTGTAATATTGTCAGCTGCAGAGATCGATAATGCAAACAAGGTGTTTTTGATGAATCAGGCTGCTGACCCATCAGTGTTTCTTCCTTCCTATTGTCTGAGTCACTCCTCTCTCCTTCAGCTTTCGTCTTTCTGTCTCCCTCTCCCTCCCGCTTTCTCAGGTGGAAAATAGGATATGTCCCCCTCAGTGTGTCTGTTAAAATCTATGGCTCCTCAGCTAACCTTTGACTGAAGCTGACTGTGTCCTATTCAGTAAATCAGACGATTGCTTTCCAGCTAAACCTTTGGGATCCTAGGGCTGAGGAAGAATAACTACGAGCATTGCATTTGGGAAAGCTTTATTAACAAGTTAAAAGTGAAAGAAAGGTAATAATTGCATTTAAACAATCAACCAAAGCAAAGCTCACCTCTGGGTTTATAAATTTGTAGGGAAGCCATAATTACAAGGGGCCTGTGTTGCTACATTGCATTTGCTTTGAAAACCAGACTGCCACCCCTCTCCCACTGGATGCATAATTGGGTCCTCATAGGCCTCTTGAATCAAAGTAGTGTTGCAGTAAAAGTTTATTTATCCACTGCTTGTTAAAAGAGAAGCTGAATGGAAAACTCCCACTTTGGGGACAGGATTAGATAGCTCTAGAGTATTCCTCCTCCCATGCCCTTTCAAGGTTTTTTGTTTCTAAATCTGCTCAGCAAGAAAAAGTAAATTGCCAGAAGTGAGATTAGTGAAGAATATTGTTCTAAGGACAATAACGCTTTATTGCCAAGCTCGTATGAGATCTCTGCTTCAAAAAAACTACAAGACCTGGAGGTGTGTGAGCTCTTAATTGCCTACCTCTGATAAACTGGCAGTGAAAAAAAAAAATAAAAGAAAAATCCCTTTCACCCAAGAATTAGCCTGGATCAAGTCCACTTGCTAATCAGAGTTTAATGAGGATGCTGCTGGCCTTAACATATTCAAAATGTTCAAAACTCCCTTGGCTTCATGTTTGTGCAGTTAGTATTTCCTCTCTGCTGTCACTTCTGCACACAGGCCCTTGTGAATCTTTAGAGAAGATAATTATGTCTGGGACAGGCATGGCAGGGAGAGTGGGAGAATATGTTCCTCAGAAGGAGTGAAAATGTGAGGCTGAGAGTTACTCAGCTAATTCATTCCCATATCATCCAAATTGTCTATGCCTCAGCTGCTGGAATAAATACCCTGATTTGCTCATTGTTACTTAGACCCAGAGAGCCTGTATATATAGCAGGATTTCTAATACTGTATCACAGTCAGCCTTTATCTGCCCTTGCTCTCAGGGGAATCCACAGGGTATCTGTATGTGCCAGCCCCAGGGTTCAAGAGTCATGGGTCACACCACTGGCAGCCACCACTGCCCTTTGCTGTTTATAGAGCCTCCAGTAAAGACTGGGACCCACGCAAGCACAGCCACTGTGCCAGAGAACTCAGTTTGTAAAATCAAGAGGTGCTTTGACTTTTGCTGGCTGGAATGACGTTAGTCCAGCAGCTATGTGGCTGAAAGCCTTTCTACACCCAGTATGTTCAAGGACACTGGCAGGAGCAGGCATAAGCAGGGACCACTTGATCCCTATTTCTCATTGCCCATCCTACTGCCCTAAACTAGATGTTTTAAGAGCACCAAATTAAAATATATACATCAATATCTGAACAAAGAGCAAGAAGTCAGGATTTTGATATCTTGTAGTGTTGAGTCTGATTTGTGGTGTGCTACTCACTGCACAAGGCTATAAAAGCTTTCCACACATCTTTTTGGCTATCCAGAGCAGCAAATAACAGTCATGCTATGAGAGATGAGGAATGCTAGAGAAAAAAAAAAACCACTCAGCTTTTCTTGAGTATTGCATAAAAATGGCATTAACCAAGCTTCCTGTCTTTCTTTGAAGCACAGAACTTCAAGATGGCAGGAGGGAAGGTAATAATTTGTTTTAGTTTGCCATGAATAATTCTTGATGATTTTTTATCTTATTTTTATTTATTTATTTATAAATTTATTTATTGCTTAGACAGAATACTTTCATGATTTTTGCTGGTGTGTGGCCTCACAAAATCCAGCACTGCTATTGCTTTTAGTTGAAGTAATGTATTGAGGCCGGATATTATTAATTTAAGGTTGGAACTATGTGTAAAACCCAAACTAAGTGCAGCTGATTCCAGGCTTACTCATACTTAATATTGATATAATCTGTCATTCAAATAGATTTTTTTTTTTTTTTTTTTTTTTTTTTTTTTTTACAATGGTATCACAAAGAGATATCAATAAACCAATTAAATCTCTATTTTTTTCCTCTGAAAACCAGAGGAATAATAGCAAGCAGTTAGTTTATGGTCTTAAATCACTCTATCTGGGGCTAAAGAAGGCAGTGCTTGTGTCGACAAATAATATTTGGACAATTAACAATTGATCACTAATTAATAATTGCCTTAGTTAAATTATTTTTATAGACATTTATATTTTTAATGAAAAGTTTTATTTGAAAGATTGTTGTCCAAAAGAAACCTTCAAGTAATGTCTTAATAGATTGTCCTATGTACAGGGAGTTAGTGCTGCTCATGGACAGCTTTTGGAAGACATTGTAATATCTAAGAAAAAGTCTTCAAAGAATATTTATGTAAGCATGGTCCACTACTACAGAAATATAATATAAATAAAATTTAATTAATCTGACTCCATCACAAGTAATGTTTTAGAGAAGCAAGGAAACTGAGAAGAGGAAAGGCAGCAGGGGTTTATGCTGTATAGATATACATCTGCATATATTTTATGCTTTGAAGAATAATGTTTTCTGAAATGCTTTGCAAAACCTGTGTAAAACCTGGATGGTTCTCTGAAAAGCTTCTTCTTTACTGGCCATAAACTACCATGTATAATCATTGTCATGTTGGAATCCAACCACATCTAAAATAGTATGCATAAGTAAACCAAAACCAGCTACAGACACATTCTGAAGTTTTCACATAGTTAATGATTCAGTTTTCCTTCTCTTGTTTACCAGGAGGCACATGTTATCTGAGAACAATAGAAACATTTTGTGACTAGATATTGAAAGAAAATATGTTAATGTAATCTAAGTATAAACAGGATCTTTTAAAAACCGTGTATATTTCATGCACTATGTAGAGGCAATAGCTTTCTTTCCAGCAAGTAAAGTGATCATATTTGATAATGCAGCTTTGATACAAAAAGGCCAAGGTAAACCTAGCCAGATATGTAATATCTGGGTTTAAGAATGCTGAAATATTCCATCTGGGTGGAAAATTCGTAAATGAAGCATTTAGACATTTCCAGAACAATTTTTTTTGACATTTTCAAAATGAAATGTTTTGATATTTCTGAATCAATCTTTTCTCTGCTTTTCATTCTGTACATTGTTTTGCCATTTTGACATTTTGTCTCAGTTCAGGACAAAACCAAATGCTAAAATATCCCTGCAGCAAGAAATTCCACTTTTGGACCAGGTCTGCTTCTGATAATGAGCCATATGTAAAGTTGTTCAAGATGTTATGAATCTCAAAGAAATTTTGGTCCAGGTTTGAACTGTAGCTGAAGGTTCTATACTGTTCTTATTTTATCCAAATTACAAGGGAAAACTTGCCAATGACTTTAAAAGTCCTTCGCAAGATATAGAATCCTTTTGTTCCAGAGTAATCTGCCAGAATTGAAAATATATAATAAATTTCTGGAAGCTTCAAGAAACAGCCATAAAATAAGATTTATAAGACAAAGTATTCAGGCAGTGCAAGGTCATAATGAAACTCACTGCATGCATTATAACTAAAAAAGATTAATAATATTTGTAGAAGGTCAGAGTGTAGATCAAGATCTAAATCACTCTCACGTAAATCCAGTTATAGAAGGTTCAAACTTTTATGTGAGTGCTGAGAAGATTGAGTTCAGGCTTGATTTTTATCTGTTTCTGCAGACACCCTGTTTAGTTTGAAATAGATACATGATGATACAAAGCCACCTTTAGGGGCATTGGACCCAACTGCTTTTTCACTTTTATCAGGATTCAGAAGTAATTTCCAATGGAGCCAGTGAACTGCATGGCTTTTTGCGTCCTTCCTGTGCGTGGAGGCTGCCATAGCACTCCTAGCTGGGCACCTGTGGTGTATGGCTAAAGATCCTGCCTTTGCAGGAAGAGGGATGGCTGGGCCATGCACTGCTTTAGCTCTTCAGAGCTACAGGCTGGAACATATTGAGTAGTAGCAAAAATCTGTATATCAAGACAGCATGAGATCAGAGCAGCTTGGAATCTGCAACATGAAAAAGGTAGCGTAAGTAAAGCTGGGGCTCCTGGGAAGCACAGGAGGAAATTTAGTATCATCCCATTGGCATAAAATAAATGTGAGTGAGAGAGAAAAGGGGCCCATGGTTTACAATAGGTTTAGTTATAAATGCTTGTATTTCGGGGAGGCGTGAAAGAACAGCACAACAAATGTTTCTAGAAGTTTGCTAAAAAGCAGCCTTTCTGCTTAGATAATTTTTCAAGGGCTTGGTATGCAGGAATGAAACAATATTTTAAAAAGAAAATTTCCAAGTCACGAACTTCTTTGAAGGAGTTCCCAGCTCCTTCAAAACTCAGAAAGGGCTTGTGTTCATTTCAAGTTTTGGGTGAAAATTTGGGTCAAGTTTCAAGATGGTTTCTCGACCTCTAATTACTATTATTAGCACTCCTAAATGGACTCTTTAGAAAATCCTTTGACTAAGGAGGGCTGGAGTGAGCTAATGAGTATGAGAGGGAGAAGAAGGTCCTTGTTTGAATTTTAAATACTGCAGCTCACTAATTGGGGACCAACGGAGAATGCTTCTCTTGGAGTGGAGAGAGTTCAGGGGCAGGTGGGAGCAAGAACAATATTTTTTAGACCTGTCACTTTAAAATATACCTACTGCTGCTTTGACGTGGCACCAAATGAATTTTTAAGCAACCATAAGTAACCTTATCCTCCCTTAAGGCATTTGCAGGGCTTATTTGTTTTTATTTTTAAAAAATGAGCTGGGCAGGTTTTTCCAAGGTCTCATGGCTTTAATGAAGAATAACAATGTCTGATGATCCTGGCAACAGGCATCTTTTCTTTTTCAGATAAAAATGAAGAGGCAGCGAGTCTTGTGCCTACAGCTCTGTTATGTGTTAGACCAGCAGAATCCCCACTCGCAGTGCTGTTCCAATTGGACACTCTTCCTCTCTTCCTATATTTTTGCCTTCCCTTTTTCTGATAAATATATTTTTGGATGCTGTTCACTCCACTGCATGTAGCATTCCCACCCTCAGTACCCACCCTAATTTTCACCCCCAGAGGACATACGGCTGCAATAGTTTTACCCAGCATGGAGATATTCAGTACTTTTTGTGGTAGAAATCTATTTCAGTGATCATCACCTGAATGCAGCTGACACAAGCTCTTTTTTATTTTTTATTTATTTATTTTTTTCCCTATGGGACTTGTGTAAGCTGTTGTACATGCTAATGAACAACATTATAAGTCTCTTTTGAATTTAGAAATGTTGTGGACTCATACATTAGACATATGAAAGCTCTGCAGATTGGGCTTTAACCAATATTTTCAGAAGGCACTTCTAAGTCATGAACAACAGAGAATCAAAGTGACTCCCTGTTTCCAAGAACATATTCTTCTTTCTATAAGCCAAAGAATCCAATGACCTGAGAAATTCATTTTGACTGACTTTTTATCCAATTATTTTCTGTTTTGCAATTACACATATATTGTCAATTCCATTCATATGAAACTATGCAAAGCTTAAGGATCACTTAGGGTCAGCCCAGATTTTCATTGGTGTATAATGTTTGCACTCTCTGGCTGTAGAGAGAACTGAGTCTTGCAGTTCAGTGGTGACAAGCTAGCTGGGGTTCAGTGACTGACTTGAAGTATATTGTACTCTCATTCCCCACCTGACACTTGCACCTCAATAGACCTATTTGTTCTTCTGCTGCTAAAACAAAGAAAGCCTCATATTTGTGTGAAAAATTTACTTCCATTTTTGAGAGTATCTTAACATTGATGCAAGGCAGCCTTGCTCACCCTTCTCTATTTGTAAACTGCTTTACTGTTAATGAGGTGAGAGAGCTGATGAAAATCTGTCAGAAGAAAAGCAGCCCGATCTTACAAAATTGTATTGACAGGGAGAATGGGAGCTTAGTTCTCCTTGTCTCATAATGGGTTAACGTGTTTTGACCCAGTCCTGAAATATGGTGAAGCCCATTTTGCAGGGCTTTCTAAGACACTTTGGAACAGGCTGATGGATTTCATGAAACTGAAGAAGTGGCATATTGCCTTCCTCCCCTTCTGGCAATGAAAATTCAGTTAAATGCACAGCTTTGCTGATCATTTTCCTGATATTTTGACTCCCATAATGAAAAATAAGGGTATAGATGATAGGACTGAGAGGACAGATTGATTCTTTTATTTGCCCTTACAATTTTTTTTATTTTATTTTATTTTTATTTTTTTTTATAATACACTATGCAGAGTATTCCTTAATTTTTGCCATGGGCATTAACACTGCAGTGGAAGAAGCATCTTAGTGGAGAAAAAATAGGACCTGGTGTGTGCTTTTTAATACATTATTGGAGTCTACTCTCACTCAAGCTATCAGCTCCATATGGATTTTGGTGCTTGCTTTTCCCATTTGCTGGGCAGTCTTTGCTCTGCTCCACTGCTTAGGCAGAGGTACGCAGATGTTTTCAATATCAGTTCCAACAGACAAACCTTGAAAGAAATGCAAGGTGCCATCTTTGCGTTCAAGCCATGGATTGTGAAAAGATTTGATCAGGGAAAAAAAAAAAAAAAAAAAAAAAAAAAAACAGCAAAGAAAGAAAAGTTGGCAGCTGTTTGCTACACAAGCTGTGCAGTCAGCCTCTTGGAATGAACTTAAATATCTTCAGAATATGTCACCTAAATGTATTCTCTCTTTTAAGTATATTTAAGTAAAAGCAGATTTCCGATCTCTCCCTGTTCCCTTGACATCCCAAGGCAATGCTGCCTGTGTGAAGCCAGGCACATAACAAGAGGGATGGATGTGACATATGGAAGTGGTTTTCCTCGGTGATAGACACGTGACTGTTCTCCTTAGGCTTACCAGGACTTCAGTAGCTCATGAATAAGCTGGACACCAGAAATGGACCACGGAGTAATTGAAGGATTCTTCCCAGAATACACTGAAATATAAGCAGCCACTGCACTTGGTGTCACTGTAAGGTCTTGGTTATTATGCTTATATGTCACAGATCCTCAGTGTTTCTTAGCACTGCTGAAAGGAGCCAAGACCCACTGAAATCAAGGACAGGAACTGAAGAGGAGATTGATAGTCAAAGTTTGGCTCTGAAAATCTGACCTGGAATTGTTCTCACTAAAAAAAAATAACATGATCATCCCCAAACATGGGTGCTTACACCCCTGCCTTTATAGGTAGTCATTCTACCAGGCACAGCTGCTAACTGACTGTAGGGTAAAAAGCAGTCTGCACGCAACCTTATATCTGTACACCCTATGACAAAAGTTGAATTTTTTCTGGCCAGTTTGGCCCATCATCTGCATCCATCAGCTAAAAGGCTGGGCTGCATGAAATGCTGAAGCAGTTTTCTTCATAAGTATGGTTGTTCAGCTTGTGCCATCTGCTCCTCAAGCAGCAGCAGGTCCATGCAGCTTGCCAGCCTCTTAGTAAAGCAGTCCAAAGTCTCAGGCTCTGCATGTAAGCAATATGCCTATGCATCTGTTGCTGGGCATCTGTATGCATACATGCCCTAATTGCCTGTGCAGATGATTATGTAGAAGCTCTGTTATTACCCTGTTACATGCAGATCCATCCTTCAGGGGCTTTGACATGCACATTTGCAGACACGATGTGGTAGAAAAAAAACACATGATAAACTTCAATTCAGAAAGTAGCTTTTTAGAACAAAGCTGCAAAACATTCACAGAAACTTACATAAGAATGCAGAAAAGCAAGAGAAGAGAAAGAGAGTAAAAATGAGAGAAGAAGTCTGGAGTATGTGGAAGTTGCTTTCAAAAACAAGAGACATCTGTTTGGGAAATGAAATCTGTCCAAAAAAATTAGGAGGGGGCAGGGGAAAAGGTGAAACATTGCCAGTGAAATAAAAGAAAATCTCAAACTTTCCCACAGAAATCTTAGTCAAACCAACATAGAAACAGAGAAGATAAGAACAAAGGATTTATTTCCAAAAGTGAGCCAAGAAAAAGATTGCCAGACAGAAAAAAAAAAGTGTCCATGGAATCATTAACACCACAGGAGTCAGGAATGATGGTAACCAATATCATCCAGCAGGTCTGGATACATTTCTGTTTGCTTTTCACTTTTAATGTGGAAAGCTCTGGCAGACCCCAAGTGTGGAAGTCATCTTTCCCCCAGACCATCTTCTGTGGTTGCTTGCTCCAGTAAAGGAGGTCCTGCCCTCCCTTTGCTTGCTTTATGCAGCTCCCGATGCACAAAACCAGCAGAAAAACAGCAGATCTGACCTCAGGATTTGATTCCTTCCACAGTACTGCTACCATAGCAGCCCTTCCCAGTCACCCACAGTGGGAACGTGTCAGAGAAGTGGGCATTTTTCAGCCTCTATTCATCCTGAGCAATCCCAGGCTGCCAGATCAGCCTCTCAGGAAGCTGTCAGCCAGCATAAAATTGATCAACCTCCAGTTAATCCTTGTGGTGTGAGCCAGACTGGTGGCTGTGTTGGCGTGGGAGCAGGGTGCTTTGACATCACCCTTATCTCCAGCTGCTCATGCAGAGTCAGATCCAGCCTGCCCTCAGAGTCAGAGTCCACTGGTAATACCACGATACACAGAGTAAAGTGGAAGTGTGGTGCCTCACAGGCATCCTCTGGACTTTTGTTTCTGTTATGTAGCTGATTCCCTGTTGTATTGACAGAAAGCTGACTGCCATAACAAATCTCCAGTGCTGGGCAATTTGGGTATCCTGTTGTTGCTTTCAGTAGTGAGGATTTTATAAGCATTCCTGTGAAAACCCCACCTGCTGTGGGGTTGCTTTCTTCTTCATAGATCCACAATCTGGCTCCTTTTTTTGATTGAATTACCAGGCTTCAAAGAAGAAATGCACAGTAGAGTATAGAGAGCCAGGAATCTTAGCGACAAAGAAAACAATTGGCATTACAGATGCATTGTAATACCTTTCTTTATTAGTAGTAATGCTTAGAAGAACAAAATTGTTTTTAAGTACAGGCTGGTTTTTAATAGCCTTCCTGAAACGACATTAGAAGTAGAAAAAGGCTCTATAACTTTAGCCTTATATTCTGTACAATTGACAATTTGAATTGTACAATTCAAAATAGACATTGTCATCATCACAAAGCATAGAAAAACTGGGTGGTGAAGATTGCAGAGAATTCTTGATCCTGTCTGAGATTCCGTTGTCCATAACAGAATCTGGCAGGAATAAAAACTTTCAGAACTTCTTGGAAAATGAAAGTTTAAGTCAGAAGTAATACAGGAAAAAAAAAAAAAAATGGTAAATGAGAAAAATATGGGAAAAATTCCAGTGTCTGTCCCTGCTCATGGCATTCCCACTTGCAAAACAGTTTTTCATTCCTTTCAGCAGGAAAGCATTTATAGTTTACAAAGATGACATTAGTAATGAAAACCACCTTAAGGCAAAAAAGAAAAAAAAAAAAAAAAAGAGAAGAAAAAAAAGTGAAAATAACTAAAGTACAGAAAACACAATTGGAAAAAATACTTCAGTACAGATTTTTCCTCAAAGTGATCTGAGCAAAAATCAACCCAGAATTTCAAAATCTGATTCTACAAACATAAACAATTATTATTATTTCTTTATTAACATTCATCCAAACAAGTAACATAATCTAGTGTTCTGGTTTAACTCACATCAAGGCAGTACCAGACTGACCTTCAGGATCAAGGACCCAATACTAATTCCTGACACTTTGCAACCCTTGCAGAGCACAGCCTGACTGCCAGAAGGAACCGGATCTGGCATCTACTCTTAACATGAGCCATATCAGGAGTACCTCTGCTCTGGAGTGCTGGTAATCATACCAATACCTAGGTCCAACATAGCACTTTTCTTCCTTTGAAGACCTTTGAGAGGGGCCATATGTGTCTGAGTATGAAGCATAGTCAGTGCTTTTTATTCAACTTTTACATATCTGAATATGTAAAGCAAACATGTGCATTGAATTACTGGTCGGAAGTTAATATATTTTCAGTTTTGCATCAATAGTAGCCAAACTGCTGTTAGTTTCTCACTCTGCAGTGTTTACCCTGCATGTTCCCCTTTTTTCCATTTGAGATATAGCATGATAATAACTTACTTAAGTTGTATTGCTAAAAGCAGGCTGAAATATTTCTAGTGTTTTCATTAATGAAGAATACTCTGATGTATTCACTTATCCTGGCTTTGACCTGTTCTGACGAAACCATCAACCCCAAACTACTGAAGGTTTACTCAGTAACAAGTATTAAAGAGCTTAGGGCAGTGAATATGGCTCAGGAACTCTTATTTCATACAATGTTTAGAGAAACAGCATGACTACTGATCAATAATTATGACTGAACTCTTGTGTAATAATGGTCTCAAATCCAAAGCTGTAGGATGGTTCAAGAGCAAGCCCTTGAGATAAAATCAAAGATACATTTTGAGAGTAAAAGGAAGAACTTTTGACTACAAAGCTGGGTGAAAAACAAAACAAAACAAAACAAAACAATCAACAAAAGAGACTTAAGTAGATCTTGTAGTGTTCTAATGGTCAAACAGTCACAGTAAGAAGTGTTTTTAGCACAAATAAGGAGTAAACATGCCCTGCTCCCATGAGCTACCTGAGATTCATGACAGACTGCAGATTTTTGAGCTCCAGGCAGGGAGTGCAAAGTGAGTTCTGTGGTAACACAGCTGAACAGTGACTCACTTTTCTGTGTGATCTAAAGGAAAGAAGAACATCTCAAAATCTGTTTGGTGAATTGGAAGCTAGACACTAGGGAAAAGTGGACCCTTCATTTTCTGATTTTCTGTTCAAATGAACCAATTATTTTGCTGACCTCAGGGTCTGAATTTCAAAGGGGACTGAAGACAGGCTTAGGCCTGCTGCTATGGCAAATTCCAAAATACCCAATTACTGACCTCAGGAGGAGTCAGCATTCCTGAGATTAGAGTCACTGGGAGTTTACTTCACAAATTCACTTCTAATAGTATACCATAGAGCAGACACCATTAACCTGCCTTTTTCAGTTAGCAAATAAGATATGTCTCAAGGCAAAATAGTTATTAACAGCCAGTGGTAGGAGTTACATCTCTAATTGGAAACAGCAACATCTGCAGGAGAGTGTAATAAAAACATACAACAAGTAAATGTGTTAGTGGATTATGGGGGCTCTAAGTAATTGTTTCATAAGACAGCTTTAGCAGAAACAATTAATATTTCAGGGCTTCATAGATCCAAGCTAATTCTGGGCACTGATGAGTGTCCCAAGGATTAAGTCTATTCTTACTAGCCAATTCGACCAGCATAATATTGGCAGACTTCCCAGATTTCCTTATTATTTGCACTGCATTTATTTCGATGTTTATACCATTTTGGGGCAAGCTAATTCTCTCTCTTTTTTTTTTTTTTTTTTACAGCTTTTTTTTCCCCAACTGGTGTCAGGATGCTGTTCAATAACAAAGCCTTTTCACATCAGCTGCCTGAGGTAAAGCTATTGTGTCTCAGCTGTCAGTTATACTAAAGCATCTTTAGGTCTAAGTTATTCTAATATGAGTGACCTGCTGTTTCTATATACAAAACTCTTCCACTGCTTTTATAATTAAACACACAAGGCAAATGCCTGAAAGCTGAGCACCTGCTGAGCACCCACAAACTCCTGCTGAAGCCTATCAGTATTGCAGATATAGAAGCTGAGATATTTAAACATTCAGAAACAAGTTCTTTACTTTCCCCAGTGCCTAGGGACATATCTTGCCTCCTGGACTGGACTTTACTTGACATATAGTTGGAGGAGATTTGTAGACCTGGTTAGAAGAGAAATTCTTATAAAGTTTTTCGTAATTTCTTATTTTAGATTTTATCCAGTCCTTGCTGTGTCAACCCAATGTTCCCCAGTCTGAGATGTCTGGCAACAATTTGTAGTTAATATCTCTCCTGTGCACCAGTACAAATTTCATTACCATTTTAGAGCTGAATTTTATTCTGTGGGTGGCAATATTAGGCCTTACATTATGACTTCCAAGCTGTTCACTGATCTGTGGCCTAGGGTTTCTCAAGGCTGACAGCAAATATGATTTGTCACTTCTTGAAAACATGTTAAAAATAAGGTTTCCCACATACTTTCTCAGATGTGCTCTGTAAGGCATAGTCAAATGCCTAGAGCCATTCATATTTTACCTGCAACATACTCTTAGACTTCTGAGGACAAAAAGTGTATCAGATCTTTACCAGATCAGATCTCATGTAATTTATTGGCATGGCATTTTGGAAGGCATAACATAACACCAGAGGTTGATATGAAGAAAAATGTTCTTAAAACACATTCTGTCACTTGACTGTTGAAATGGACCAAGAGATTCTCCTCACAGAGACTTTGCCCAAAATTCTGTCTGGGCAACCAAGTTTCCAAACAATATTTGTCTTTGTTTTCAGAAAACAAAGTATAGTATAGTAGATAAGCAGGCATCCCTTCTTTCTTTTGTTTCTGACTTTTTGCCTGTTATTGTCAAGAAACAGATTGTATGTTCTAACACCGTTTATTGCTGTTCCATTGAAGCTCTGTGGAGGCAAGAGACCACATCCATTCAGCAAAAGCAGGCAAATATATTCCCATTGTCAGACAAGGGGGAAAAAGCATCAATTTCCTTGTCCCTCCAATTGTGGATGGCAATGATGTTCACTACTTCACATTCTCAAGTTTTATAGAACAATTCCTGCCACTCATGACATCCTAAAAGATGCATCCAGCCAGGGACATATGTCACAGCTGATACATCTAAGGGCTTTTTCATTTTTCATATCCGCCTTCTAATTTCTTTGTAAACAAAGCTTGTTTCAGTAAGATTATCACAGTAATCACAACAACTGGTGTAGACATGCTCAGTTTAGGAGAGGCTGTGAGGCAGCTCAGGTCCACAAGGATTACTGAGTAACAGGAGGAGGACATGGCCTTCTTCTGTTTCTTCATATAGTTGCCCTGAGGTTTAGACAGATAGCAATGTACTGTTGCTAGACATCACTTAAACTTACAAGCTGTACAAAGAAAAAACAAACAAAAAAACAAGCCAAACAAATCATTTGAGAAACTGGTAAAATGTTAAGCCTCCAAATGTTCCAGTAGCAAAGAAACTTTAGACATGGCAGGTGATGTTGGTTGATTGGAGTGGTCCCCATCATACCTTTCAAATGCCTTTACTAGGGTCCTGTACTCTTGTCAGGCTTATTCACACTTACTGGAAAGCATGGTGCAAATGTTGGGAAAGGGGGAAGTTACTAATGTGCACAATATCCTGGACATCAGTTCTTACACACATAAGTTTTCTCAAAACTCCAGGTTGTGAAGGCTTTTCCTTGTAGCTCTTCTCTTGTTATAGCCAGATCCCCATCCCTAGGGTAGGGCAAAGGATGTGGAAGTGGAGTTTCAGCACACTATTGGATCTACTGCTCTACTTCTAATGAGCTGGGGCAGAAATCAGAGCTCAGCTACTCTCTTAATTTGTGAACATTAAAAAAATCAACAACAAAAATAGTTCAAATCTACAGCCTGCCCTAAGCATGTACTGTAGTCAAATTAAATCCCTAATAAAGTATCTATGAAATGAAAAACAAACATGTTCAGCTTTTGTAGTTCCAGCCTCCCCTAATGGAAAATGGCTGTATTTCAATCAGCCACATGTCCGAGCTGTGGTTTTTCTTGCAAGTCTGAATTCTTCCCTTAAATGGGATCCATCCGAGAATGGGGCACTATTGTTTATCTTTCTGCAGACCTACATGGCAGTTAGAAACAGCACACAAATGAGCTCAGTCTTGCAACACTGAGGTCCTCTTCAGAGATGCCAAGACCTTCCAGCTCCAGATGAAGATGTTCAGACAGCTGGAGAAGCAATGCTGGGTTGCTCAGGGCTGCTCTGACAGCCAGGAGAGAACAGAGGCACTGAGATGTGCTGGCAGTGCAGAAGGCAGCCTCGAAGGGCAAGGACACTGTAAGCCACCGAAGTGGTGTAGAGAGCTGCAGGTGGGGATGGCAAGTGTTGAGTGCAGTGTCCTTAAATGGGAGAACCCAGGCTGACTCCTTGGCATGTCCCACCTAGTTGTTCTGCTATTACAGACACTCAGCATGATGCAGCAAAAGAGAATGGGTGAATAGTTACAGGGCTCCAGTGACATGCACTTCTATCCAACTCTCTTTGCATTAACTGGGCTGTTTAAATGGGCCCCAATGTAAATATCAGTTGGGTCTCCCTGGCGTTGTTTGTTTGTTTGCTTCCCTAGGAAGTTTTTTTTTGTTGTTTGTTTGTTTGTTTTCAGAGCAGAGACAGAGCTGTCACATATTAAATCATCATCAGGGCATAAAAGACCAAAATGCTGGAATAAGTGATGATCTGGAATAGATTGATTCTCATTCTTGTATCTCACCTTTCTGCAGGAAGCATAAAATACTCTTAATAGGGCAGATTTTTAGAAAATTCTACCAGAGCTTATCTCAGTGACATGTTCAGTTTTTATGGGCTCATGCTGTTTATGCATGGTATTTTAAGGTGTCAGGACTTTACAACTTTACTTTTTAAAATTTTAATAATAATTATTATTATTATTTTTCAGTCAGCATTCTAGTGACATTAATTTCCCAGACTTTGACACATACACCAATGTCACCCAGGGAATTCCCTTTTTCATCTGTTTGATGTATAAGATTTAAGCAGTGCTGGGTCTTGGTATTTGTACTCTTCCCTATGTTTCTGCAAAGCTAAGCCAATGTTTTTGCATAGCAGATGAAGCTGGATAAATCAATTTAACAGAAATATTAACTATTTGTGCTAGTCAAATGTCCCCCATGATACAGATGATGATGGCTGCAATTCACAGACATGGCTTCCTTTCCACTGCATACTGAGGTTTTCATGTTGAATAATGAACCTGTTCAAGTAGCCCCCTTTACCTAGTATCTCCCAATAACTAGCTTGGTGTCACTCTGTACTTTGAAGCTAGGTGGATTTTAGGCCATCTCAATACAACATTTTTTCTGGGCTTCCTTTCAGTTGTCTTTCAGTTTTGGCTGTATCTTATGCCCTATCTACTGTCTTGCAGTGGTCACATAGACTGCTCCCAGTGACATTAGTGGAAATTGTTATGTGGGCACTTGTCTTGACTTTGCAGCTTGCTGTTGTGTGCAGTAAATGGGAACTCAGCTGTCATTTAGTCCCCTGATGTTGTCGGACCAAGGTTCTCATTTCCTTCATAGCAGGTATTCTCTGCATTTAATTTTACTACATCTTCCGGTAAGGAATACCTTTTTGGGAACCAAGGAATCGGTACTGACTTAGTGGTCAATTTGTAAAGCAGTGCTCGAAAGAGAAGCAGCAAAATTTCTCACATTGTCATTTGTAAATGAGTGGCTCAAAAGACATGAAATATACTGCTGGAGTGTCTTCTTAAACAGCCCTCTTAAAATTTAATGAGACTGTTATTTGACATGAAAAAATAATGACGAAAACTGTGATATGCTTTGCACAGTTAAATAATAGATACAGTTTTATTAATATCCTCATATGAAGCCATCCTCCTTGCTATTAAACAAGATCTTTGTACAGTGTCAATATTTTCGTAGGAAACATCCCACTCCTTCTTGGTGGGAGAGAACTGGGAGGGAGGGAGGAAGTTGGGGGGTGCTCCATTCAGAGCCCATTTTGGAGGTGCTCCCCGTAATGCATTTTGTCAGCCTTTTGTTTCAATTTCCCAACACCCCCAACCATAAAGGCTCCCCCACTTCCACTCAACTCATGTAGACACAGCTAGAACTTCTGCAGATGCTGTGAGGTGTGCAACCGGGTACAGCCAGCTGCCACCCCAAGGCATACGATAGAGCTGCTGGGTCACAGTTTCAGCCCCGCCGAGCTCGGTGCCTTCACCCGACGTGCCACGCTGACACCCGCTCCACCACGCTGGAGCTGCCCAGTGATCCTCGCGCAGCATCCATGGGCCCTCTAGCGGAACCCACCCTCACTTTAGCTTTGCTCTGCTCCAGCAATTCTCCCATCAGCAGCTTCTCGGGGGCCAAGAATGTTCAGATATTAAGATTTAAGCCACTTTCTGAATTACAAATCAAGAAAAAATACAGGCACTTTTGTTACAGTTTAAGCTAGCCTAAGTTCTTATTTTCTTCCAGGTCAAATAATAATAATAATAATAATAATAATAATAATAATAATAATAATAATAATAATAATAATATGCTCATTTTCAACCTGGCAAGAAAATGCTCCTCTGACTTAAGGAGAAAGAATGAGCACGCCGGTATGTAGGCCAAAGAGAAGCTTTCCTTTGAAGGCCTGAAAATCAGCATGCCTGTTGCTGTGATTTTGGCACTGAGAGCCAGAGTCCCCTCCCTCCCAGGAGACCAAGTGAGCAGGAGGGAAATCATGGAAAGGTTGTGTGTCTTGTCATGCATCTGGTCTCAGAGCAGTCCTTGAGGCCTGACCTGCATCCAGAAGCTTGTGCAGTTACCCTCACAGTTTCACTTTTTAGGTCTTTCTACACAACTGATCTGATTTTCAGGTGGTGCCTGATGGTAACCCCTGGACTGATTTGAAAAAAAAAAAAAAAAACACACAAAAAAACTGGTGCTCAGCACTTTGATAATCCAATCCTTTGGTTTTGCATCTTGATCAAAAATAGCAAGAAACTGCTTTGTGTGAAAGGCAGGAATGATCCTTAATAAAATGGGTAAATTTAAGGGTGAGAATATAGCACTTGAAGTGAGTGAACACTGGTTGAGGAAACTGGCTGAGGAAACTCAAAACTGCAGAGGTTACAGTGCAGAGGTTACACTGTGCTTAAAGAGTAGTCATTTACCACTGTGAGAGAAAGACAGGTGTAACTAGTTCTCTGACTTTATGAAACAGTCATAAGTTCGTATTCTCTGAATCCTGATGGTGAGACCTTGGCTTGATTGGGGTCATTGGGAACGGTGGGTCACCAAAGCCATGGCTTCAGTGTTAGACCCCCTCTGTGTCTGTTTGCATTTTGCTCCAAGACCCTTGAGCGACAAGTGCTGTGGTACTTCATGTTTGATTCTGTCCAAGTCATATTGTTGGGAAGTCACAGAATTTTATAGTGAATGGATATGTGCCTGAACATCACTGAAAGAACTGAAGACCATGCTAACCCCTCTGAGGATTTAGGAGAGAAAGGGGGAGGAAGGAAGAGGGGGAAGAAGGAAGATAGGGAGGAATTACAAGAGGGTGGATTTTCAAAGGTAGGTCTCAGATGCATTATCAGGTAGCAAGAGGATTAACCAGCTATTGTGCATCAGCTGAGCTGTGGTAGCTGTCTGTGTATGTGTTTTAGCCCAGCACAAACTCAGCCTAAATACATTTGCTTACTCTTTTCTCTAAGGCCACTGGTGTGACCTTGTATTTGCCATGACAAAATCACTCAAACTCCATCCCTTATAATCATTGTATCTCTTTGTCAGATAGGATACAGACAGACACAGTCCATCTTACACCAAGTTTGAGGTAATGGGACAGGTATCAGACATGAAATACAGTGGCAATGAGAGCAAGGGTGACTGAGGTAGCAAGTTTAGGACTCTAAACCAGAGCTGCAACTAGAGAAGTGAACTAAAAATTCACCCATGTGAACCACAGGAGTTCAACAAGTCCAAGTCCAAGGTGATGCACCTGGGCTGGGGCAATCCCAGACATGAGGACTGACTGGGAGAAGAACTCACTGAGAGCAGCCCTGCAGAGAAGGACTTGGGGGTTCTGGTGGATGAAAGGCTCCACATGAGCCAGCTCTGCGTGCTTGCAGCCCAGAAGACCAACTGTGTCCTGGGCTGCATCAACAGAGGTGTGACCAGCAGGTTGTCAGAGGTGATTGTTCCTGTCAGCTCTTCCTTTGTGAGGACCCACCTGGAGTACTGCATCCAGGTCTGGGGTCCCCAGCAAAAGAAGGTTGTGGGGCTGTTAGAACAAGTTCAGAGGAGGGCTACAAAGATGATCAGAGGACTGGAACACCTCTTCCTATACAGAAAGGCTGAGAGAGCTGGGGCTATTCAGCGTGGAGAAGAGAAAGCTCTGGGGAGATGTCACTGCAACCTTTCAATACTTAAAAGGGTCTTATAAAAATATGGAGAACTCTTTACTTGAGTAGATAATGATAGGACAAGGAAGAATAGTCTTAAACTAAAATACGACAGATTTAAAGTAGACATTAGGAGGAAATTCTTCACTCAGAGGGTGGTGAGGCACTGGCACAGGTTGCCCAGAGAAGCTGTGGATGTCTCATCCCTGGAGGTGTTCAAGGGCAGGCTGGATGGGGCCTAGACTAATCTAGTGTGTGGCATCCCTGTCTGGAGCAGGGGGGTTGGAGTTAGATGATCTTTAAGGTCAACTATTCCATTCTATGATTCTATGATATGATTCTATAATTTACAATCTCTTGGAAAGAACAATTTCCTCAATTACTGGGTGTTCCAATGAGTGAAAAAATTGCTTTTTTCCTTTTGGTCAAATACAGCAGTGCAACAAAATACTGAACTTTTACAAGACTTTTCTCTCTCAGTTTAATTTTCCCTTTAGATTTTCAGGCTCACATGGACTGTCCTGAAACTTTATTTATTTATTTATTTATTTATTTATTTATTTTGAGGGGTGTGGAGGTTGGGGGAAGGTCATACACATTTAAAGAAAAACAGAAAATGAGAGAACAGAATTCAAGGGTTCTAAGAAAGTTCTTCATATGATTCCCTTTCAGACCATCTACACAGCACTTATGGAGCTAGCATGAGATGTGACTTCAGCTGACAGGAAGCCTGACTAAAAATGCAGGTCTTTCATAGCAATATGCATTCCGTTAAATTGTGGGGTGAGGATGGAAATAAGTAACCCCACAAAATGATTTTGCTTACTTTCATTTCAGGAAGGAAGATAGAAATAAGGAATACAGAGAGACAAGCAATACTTTAAGATATGTTTAATCAGCTGAGGAGCAGGTCCTCAGGTAATGTAAATTTGCATTGCTCCTTCAGTGTATAAACAGACTAAGCTACCTAAGGACTTCAGAGAAAACAAGTAGGAAATGACATGAAAAGTCTACTCTAAAGCTTAAAATGTAAACAAACCATTCAATCAATCAATCAATCAATCAAACAAACAAACACAAAACCCTAAATCCAACACTGCAAAATGTTGATAATCAGCTGGTGTTGTATTCAAAGCATCTTGTTAGTTCATATAAAATTGCAGGTCATATTCAAGACAGAAGATTCAGAGACTAGGATGTAATACCATCTTTTGTACTCTCTGCTTATGCCTCAGTGGGAATCCAAGAGCAGAATTCAACCCTAAGGGGCTAAAAATATTTATTTTTCAAACCCAAACCCTGCTTTGTTTTCATTTTATTTTTTTTCTAAAGCATGACAAAATAAGTTTCTAATAAAATATGACATGCTTTCACTTTATTTTCTTTACCTCTCTGAATCTAAAACAGAGTGAAAATGTAAGTAACATTTTTGTATTAAATGAAATTATTCCTGACAATTTTAATGTCAAGTTTCAGCTTGATGTGATTTAAAATGGGCAAGTTACAAAGACCTAAAAAAATGGGGTTTTATAATGGAAATGCTGACAGACCCTTAACTACAGCAGTGTTGCTGGGCGCCACTCTAATAAAAGGTGGCAAGGATCCAGGAGTCTTCACAGCTGCATGTCTAAAGTTTATTAAGTATCTGACTATAGTTTGCAGGTCCTCGCCAGATCATAACTCATTTAATTCTGACACATTCCAGTTTATAATTAGTGTTGTACTAATATGTTCCTAACTGGTACCAGGGTGTTTTTAAAACTTTTTTTTTTTTTTTTTTTTTTCCCCTCTCCTGTAAAACAAGGCTGTTCCCCAAAACCAAAGATGCACTGACATTTGGCAACTGAGCAAGCTCATACTTTTTGATCCTTGGGCTAAAATAATTCAAATGCTAAAGGCCAATGTCTTCAGGGAAGCACAAAGAACACTAAAACATCTGTAATTCCTAAGGCAGGAGAAATAAAACAATTTCTAACTTTCTCTAAGCAAAGTATTTTACTTGCCTTTAGCATCCAGCGACAAAGCAAATTGTTCTTAAAATACGTCAGTGATGGCTTGCAATTAGGAAATAATTGTAAGAGCAAAATAAGCAAACACAATTGTTTCAATACCTTGCCAAGTAATAAAATATCTGTGTTAATACATGGAAGGTGTAAACATATTTATTTAAATCTACTGCTGGATGCCTGCCACTTGAAAAAAACAGTACATTTTGGGTAAGTGCACACTTCCGTAGCTTATTCATGTTTCATGATATCACTGCTCTTTTGAACATGACTGATCCTTTACATACAGGGATGAAGTTTACTGACACAGAAATACCAGTTTGCTTTGGTAGCTGTTGTTTGGGGTTTTGTCAGTCCACTTCCAGCTGCTCCTATCCATTTCCATGCTGCTGCAGCTGTTCCAGCAGGTATCTGGGCAATGCCCTCTGCTCACAGTGGGCTTGGAGAGGTCGGGGAAAGTGGACTAGAGAGTGTGCCATTATTCCCTTCCAAATGTCAAGAAGCTGATCAGCATTGTTTTGGGAAACCTTTTTGATGTCTTTGGTGGAAGCATTCTGAGCTTTCTTTAGACAGTGTTCCCACTCCAGTGCCCACGCTGAGAACTGTAGGGGCCACAAGGCAGCACCCATAGGGCCACAGGGTCTCCTTTTAGTTAACACTATCCTTATAGCAGGTCATTGAAAGACAACACATTTTGGTTCAGAGTCATTCTGTACCTCCCCCTTCCCCTTCCATGCTACAAGAAGGACCTCATTACCTTGTGCAACTAAGATCTTATGGACAGCCCAGGCTGAAAATCCAGCAGGATTTTGAATCATACCGTCTGATTTAATGGTGAACTGTAGTAAGTAACTCTTGCATTGTAGTAAGATTTTATGGCTGGCTATCTCTGTATTGTCTGGCAAAAAAGACATGAGCAAGTACTCTCAGTTGTTGATCCAGTAAATCATTTCAATGTTAATGCTAAAACAGAGGTTTGTGTATTTGTATTATGTCAAATATAAAAAGGCAATCAGAGAATTAGGATTATGATAAGCACTGAATCACAAAATGGCCCTTACTTCTGCTGCTATTACAGGACAGGAAAGATAATATGCTTGTATGGTGAACAGTATTATGTTTCTTGTTCTTTGAATGCATGTTTTTCAACCTGTGAATAACTATAATTGTGTAAATTCCTCTGACACACTGGTCTCCTAACTGTCATGCTTGCAGTGTACGTTAGATCCTCAGTGGCTGCAAACTTAGAACTTTTCCTAACAATTTAATAGAGAGAAACCAAGATGGACAAAATATTCATGTCTATAGCACGGGGTTTTGTGAAGATGATGGGAAAAGAAATAATTTTGCCTTTCATCATTGGCTTCATTTTGGAAAAAAAAAAGAGCTTCATGTTCACTTGAAATGCTGCCCCTTTTTTTCCAGTTTAGGGCCACAGGCATAACACACAGCTGCTCAGCACCCAGCCCAAAGTAAACCTTATAGCCTTCAATTAAACTACAGACTAATATTCGAACAAGTATGAACATACATGCAGCTGACAGTAGGTGATAACTGCAGAAGAAAGAAAAGGAAGGAAAGGAGAGTAAAGGGAAAAGAAGAGAAAAACAGAAGAGTAAGGAAAAGAAAGATTCAACTCAGTGTTTAAGGAGGCTTTTGGCACATAATATGGAAGAGATGACTTCTATTCATATATTTTTCCATTTCCCAAATTACTGCTTTGGAAAATGGAACATCCTGACAAATCAGAAATATGTTATTACCTATCTGCCCTAAACTTGTACACAGAACCTTAAGTGTTTGAACCAGCAAAGTTGTGTTAGCTTCATTTCTATGTTATCAAAGATTTAAAGATGCTCTTTTTGGCCTCTTAACTATGTCTAAGGGACAAGATGTCAGTCTACACTCTCTGATGTAAAGGGAATAAATTATTGATCTACCATACCTGTGGATGAAACAAGTTTTGTATTGAAAGGAAGGAAAACAATTACTGTGTTATCTTTGAAAAATTCAGTGGATTGGGTTAGAACTTCCTTATATATACACATATGTATTGGTTAAAATGGTTTTAGAACTATCTTTTACAACTGTCTTTGAAGAAATTTGGCACCATCTCAAATGATCTGAATGGAAACGTGAAACACTTCAAAGATCTGATAAAAGCTTCCCAAACAGATCTGGGAATAGATCTTGTCTCAAAAAGGTGAGATCCACCTATCTGTCTTCCCCATTTGGGTGTGAGTGTGGCATCTACCACTGTGATAGTAAAGACACTGGGTGAGAAGTAGGCACACAGTGCCACCTGAAACAACTTACAGCCTCTGAGATTACCTCAGTGTTTGCAAAACTGGCACATGGCCTGCAGAAGGTTCTGATTTTGTACCCTGAGGATAATACAGGGTATCTGAGGTGGCAGTGGGCTGCCACAGAGACAGATGTCAAGAGCCTCTTCTAGCAGGCTGGCTGTGGATGGATATTCAAAAGCTCAGACAGACTAACCTCGAGGCCTGCAGCTTTCTCCCCTCCACATTGAAGGAACTGAAACAACATGGAATCCAGTATTTTTAGGACAGCTGCCATTGCTCTTGCTGAAGAGCAAAGTTTTCCAAAGCTTTCAGATCATGGGCTGCTGTCACAATTCTAACAGTGAGCAAATGTGTCATAGGAAAATATATGCAAAAACAGAGCTTGTAATTTGGAGTTCCTTGCCCCAAGCATTATTGTTCAAGTTAAAGCATCAATAATTATTTAATTCCACAAGCTGTAATGGACTATGATGAATGATCACACAATGAAGAGAAGAAAAAAAAAAAAAACAGGAAGTTGCTCTCTGTCTACTGTTCCCTCCCCACTATTGTTCACCATTTTGCTCTTTCAGGTTCTTTTACTTGTGTTTTTATCACTCATAAGACTGATTCCATTTCTAGAGGACCCCAGCCTACATATTCAGAGCTTTAAAACCTTCACACACATGATCCAAAGTGCCAACTGTAAATGAAGTTCAGATTCTTTATTTTGTTTTGTTTTGTTTTGTTTTGTTTGTTTGTTTGTTTGTTTGTTTTTTGTTTTTTCACTTTTCTTAGTGGAAGTTAAGATTCATGAGATGTGTTTGAATCTCCAAGAAATGCGTGTCTTGGAGTTATTCACCATCTCCTTCTACTCTGAAACAGAAAATTTACTGTGTTTAAGCAGGACATACTTCAATTACCGGCCTGATCACATGATGATTGACTAAAATGTTAGTTGGCAATCATTTAATCTTCAGTCATGGATTTAATTGTTTTGTGTGTATCATTTTCCAATCTATCATTAATATTTCTTTCTTTCATCTTCCTTTCTTTTTCCTGTTTTGATTCCAATTTGCTGTTGCTGAAGACTTTGAAGGGAGAGCCAAAATGACTATCATCTAGAATTATCAGTTACATGAGCAAGAGTCCTTTCCCAGCACTTCTTGGTGCTCTTCCTTTTCTGGCACTCTGTTCTCCACGCACACACGCACAATGTAGTGTGTGTCCAAGCCCTCTGCAACGATGAACTTTATGTCTGTGGATGTAAAAGCACGACTCTCCTCTGCTCCAAATGTTTCTGGTTTCATATGTAATTTTTGTCAAGATTATATGAGTAGCTGTGCACAGGGAGAGAATGCAAAAGACTTCAAGACTGGTCTTGAAGATGGAGACAGATCCTTTCTCCTTATATTTCATTTACTCTGAATTCATTATTTTAAATGAGGTGGCAAGATTTTGTAATTTTCAAAGCATGGCATCTGGTCAGTGCTTGCCTGAATTTTTGCTGAATTTTCTTCAATTCTAGCCAAGAAGATAGGTCCCAGAGCTGTTACCACAAATGCCAATAATTGATGCTACATTTGCTGGGTCATGAAGGAGAAAAACAAGAAGAAAGGAACTAAAGCATCCCTGTCTACAGAGTTGTGCTTATCAGGTGTTCAACTGTCCTGCACCCAACCCTTCCTAACATACCTGTTTCCAGAGAAAGAGCCAAACTGTGGCTTTCCCTGACATTCATTTGTAAGGAAAAAACATACTGTGCTGGTCCACTCTGTACACCAACACAGAGTAGAACGTGGTATAACTGAGACATGCAGGTGACAGAGGATTAATCCTAAACACAAAGAATCTGAGGCTGAGATAACCATGAGAGAGGAGCACACACTTCACTTGCCTAGTGGGCCTCTGCAAACCATCTCCCTGTGACCTTTTTTATCTTTCCATGTTTATGCAGCTCTTGTCCCACTGCCACCACAACCCCAGTCATCCCAGTGAGAGGGGCTGGGAAGGCATCAGTGCTCCTCAGGAGCTGTGGGACCCCATCGCTTCTCAGTGCTACCAGGGCAGTCCCACCACTCTTAACAGCCACTGCCCTGCCCCTTAGTGAGGTTTTTGACCCACTGTGCTCATAAACACATTCCAGTGTTTCTTTATTGCTGCTTTAACAAGAGGTAACTCAACTTAAGAAAATATACTGTACTTCTTTAATTGTAAAATTTTATTGTGGGCCATGATTAAATCATTTTCAAGCATTGCTGAGTCATGCAGAGCTTTGTTTTCCAGTTTAATACTATTGCTAACCAAAGCCAGTTTTATATCCAGACCACATGGTACAACAGTCATAAAGAAAGAAAAACCTCTAAACCTTTACAACCTAAAATTACACTTGCAAAGCGTTGTTGTCATGTATCTTATTTAAAGTGGAGTAAAATGTTTTTTCTGGAGACTAAAGCAACTTCAAAATCTTCCATTTACATTTATTTCTGACAGAGCAGAGTTCATGGAACTGTGAAAGAGCAGATGTTGTCCAAATGGGACTAATTTACCCAGATTGTTATTTTAAATCATAGTGAATGCAAATACAGCATTTAAAAGTGGTCATGCCTAGGGTAATATCTTTTGCTAAATTTACACTAAAAAATTTAAAGATATAGCAGTATACAAAACGTAGTGTTAACTTTCCCAGGCCTTCTGAGTGCTGAAGTTCCTCCTTTGATTGACTTTGCTTTTGTAATTACTGTTTTTACAACTAATGTTTGTGCTCTTTCAGGTTCTCACAACTTCAGCTCTGAACATGAGGACTGTAACCTACTGGGCTGGCCAAGATTTTATAATTTTAGAAGTGGTGAATAGAAAGAAACAGAATTCATAGCCTGTTTCTTCACCTTACTTTTTCAGTCTGTATTACACTGTATTGCAGTCACAGTTCATCTTTGGAGATGGTACTTTTTTTTTTTTTTTTTTTTTTTTTTTTTAACATTGGAAATTTTATTTGCCATTTTTGTCAAAATTTTCCATAGAGGAAAAAAACATGTCCTCAGTAATTCCTGCAACCGGGCTTGGAAATGCACAGAGATGTACCTGAAGCATGGTTTAATACCATGTAGAAACATTTGATTCAGCTTACATACTAGACACAGCACTTCATAACTAAATAGATTACCCCTCTAGCCTTTATTGCAAAGTTTGTCAACCTAGAAAAAAAAAAAAAAAAAACGAGGAGCAGATAGCTATGCCAAAGCAGGGAACAAGGAAAAGCAAATATTGCTGAAGTTGAAGGATGTATTGGGCAGCTGTAGTTTGGATCAATGCTACTTATCACGCCTATTCATGTCTGTCAGCATCCTCAGGGTGTGTGCCCCACCACCACTTTGGGCCTCACCACAGAGTCTCAAGCATAATTTTCATGGGAAGGGAACAAAGTGCAGAGTGGTCATAGCGGTCAGAGGCTAAAGTGAAAGTAGGGGTTTAATGGGATGTTGAGACTGTGGTGGCAGGCAAAGGAGAGGTGGAAAGAACTGCACCTCTGCCACACCAAGGAAATCCCACATAGGTAGCAAGACAGTTTCAGATCCATATTAGCGATTAGTAAGGCCAGCTAAGCCCTCAGAGGGAAGCATGGAAACCATGTACTTTATATTGCATTAGACGTCTGACCTAATTACGCAGAATTACCCCGTGCCTGGGAAATGCCTGCATCTGTCTCTGTTGACTCTGTAAGGAACTTAATGTTGATCCTCTGAATCAAACCTAAGTGAGATGTCCAAATTTGATGGTGTGAATAACCCTCTAGGAGTAATAAATAAAACCCTGCATAGCTTATTACTGGCAGGAGGTGTGTTTTAGTAGTTGTCATGTTTACTGTTCCCTACTGAATAAGCATTACTCTTAGATTCTACTTTGTTGTGAGAAGACTTATAGTCTATAATTTCAGTATCTCTTTCTACAAATGCTATTAAGTTTTCTCAGCATTTTAACTAGTTCACTCACTGTCTTGGCTGGCAACATATGTGTGTCCAGAATATGTAAAAAGACATCTTTTAATGCTGCTATCCTGCAAACCAATAATTTAATTTTGAAAAGTGATTAATGATGGCTAACATCTCAATTTCTGATTTTCAGCTTGTCCTTTGAAAGGACATTTGACTTTCAGGAAGAAAGTTTAGTGTTCCCTAATGGCCACGTAACATTACAATGTCTGCAGATGAATACCCTGAATCACTGTGCATTTTTGAGCTTTGCTTAAAAAAGACAAAATATGCTTGACCTTGTGGTCTGCTATAGGATTTAACTATTCCAGTGGTCTTCTCTGGTAACCCTTCTGGTCTACAACAGTGTCACTTTCTATCCTAGCCTGACCAACTAATTTATCCATCAAACAAACTTATCTCTGTGATGACACATAGTGCCAGATAAAACAGCATGAAAGCTGTAGAAAGAATGGTGTAACTGCAGAGCATTTAATAAATGAAAATGTAAACCAGAAAGTAAGTGGAGGAGAGAAAGAATATTCTCTCAGAAAGGAAATAAAAAGCCACTATTGAGTGATTGGATTTGAGGAAGTGAAAAGTTTCTTACTAGCTGAAAAATCACTGCTCTTGGCTCTTCCCAGGTCTGGATTGACTAATTTTCTTGGCATCTATTTCTTTAGCTAGCAGTAAGGGTGCAGTTTTTGTGTTCCACCCTTTACTCCCTTGCTGGTTAAATCATAAAAATGCAAGGCCAAAAACATTCTTGTCTACTTCGTGTATGTTGCAGCTGGTTTTCTGCTGTGTTCTACCTTCTGTATCTGCATGTGCTGTATATTTGTCTCCCAGGCAAAATAAAATAAAATAAAATAAAAATGCAGTAAAAATACATTGTGAACTATTGCAGTGCCCACTTAATGCAGAGCCTGGCCACCATCCAGTTTCTTCTGGGCACAAAGTTGAACAGTCTCCAAGACCCTGGTTGGGCATCACCAAGACAGGAAGCAAAGGACATGCCAACTTTCCCCTGGTGATGCTGTACTGTCTGAACTGAGAGAAAATAATCCCTGTGACAGCCCATTGCCCTGTCACACTGTTCACCAGGGCAGAAGACTGCTCTGACACTCAAGAGCTGAGAGAGGTTTTGAAATGAATCCTTTCTGATGTTACATCCATTGCTTTGTGTTGCTGTATGGCTCCTCAGTGAAGTGTTTAGAGTGCAAGTAGGCTTCTTGGTAACACCACCAACTGTGTAGAAATCTTATGTGGCACATGTAGATTAATATTCCTTTTAAAAAAATAAGTGCATTAATAAGGAGCAAGCCTGTTATGTGCATTCCAGGAACCTACAAGAATAGACACTTTGAAAAGTAGACAGAAGAGAGAGGGAGATAAGCAGGCAGGCAGGCAGACATTAGAAAATCTGTCCTTGACCTTCATATGCCAAAGAAATTCTTTTTGTTTGAGGTGGGGAAAGTCAGTCCCTTAAGGGAAAACAGAGGAGGGGAGAGAGGTAATAAGGAAATGAGTCAGACACAAAGAATTGTTGGCAAATACAGACACTTCCTAGTACAGGAGGACAGTTTTCAGCTGATCTAACGAAAAAAAAAAAAAAACAAAAAAAAAAACACAGATAATATGTGCCTGGTTTTTATTTAGACCTCCTTGTAGCTAGAAATATTACAGTTAAATAAATGGGGAAAAGGTGAGAAGTGAGACCCTTTTCTTTCTCTTCACCACTTCCCCACATTACTACAGGGTGCAAGTTGAAAGTCTGAATCAGTGTTTTACTTTGTTTTTCCCTTCCCTTCCCTTCCCTTCCCTTCCCTTCCCTTCCCTTCCCTTCCCTTCCCTTCCCTTCCCTTCCCTTCCCTTCCCTTCCCTTCCCTTCCCTTCTCACACCCCCTTTTTTTTCAAAATACAACTTTTTTTTTTTTTTTTTCCAAATACAACTTTTGAGAAGTAGTTCTACTGTAGCCATTTAAAAAGAGTTAAAACATGTGGTTTCTTTACAAGGCTGTTTCTAATCAGATTGTATTAACTTGCATAACTGTATAATTATAATGACAATAAATGATGTTTTATTTTAGATTTTATTAACCAAGGAACCCTGAAGTACTCTAGATTCATTGATAAATCCCTGGGGTCCTCCTTGCTGCAGAGGTTGGTGAAGCTGAAACTGCCAGAGAGTTCTTCACAACCCTTCTCAGCACTCAGATTAATTGCAGTCTGAGGGGGCTGGCTAGAAATCTACCCAGATCCTAAACATTACAACATAAGCAGCATAAGATCTATCAAAGCATAAAGCCTGTGGCTTATCAGTGTTGCTAAATCAAAGGTGTAGTTATGAACAGCAGAAACATTGGGGGCAGCAGCAACTCAAGTAGAAACAGCCATGGTCAGAAATGAAGAATGAGCCTTTTTCCTTGCATGGAAGGAAAAACAAAACAAAACAAAAAACAACAACAACAACAACAAAAACAGAACTACAACAACAACAAAAAACGATGAGGGAAAGATAGAAGGTTATATACCCACAGGAATATACAGATTCAAAGGACGGCCCATTTACGTAAATGAATGATATGGGTAGAGGATCTTCAGTCTGTGAGAGCATGAGCTGAAAAAACATTGACAAATTGATTAATTTATTGTTTGTCTTTCTCACAAAGTTGAAGTTAGTGAATATTTGAAGTCTCTCTCTCTCTCTCTATATTTTTCTGTGAGGTACTGACTTAATTTACTGTTCAGATTTAAGATTGAATTTACTGTTTTGATTTAATTCCTGTTAGTTTAAGGAAAAAGAAAATGAGATGGTTTAGCCCCAAGGTACATAGGTGTCATTCTGCTTAATTCCAGTAACACCTGGAAGGCAGAACTCCTTCTCATACAACATCAGTGGGATTTAAACAGCTGTGTAACAATGTGGTTCTTGTCAACCTCACTGTTCACAGGGACATAACTGCAGCCTTGTTCCCTTCTAATAGGAGAGGGGATCCTTTGCTTAGTAAATATATGTATATATGTTTGATATATATATTATATATATATCAAACATATATATATATAACAAACATTGTTTGATTGTATATATATTTGATCCTTGGTATAATTTGATCTGTAGTATTTCTTCCAGAACTGTTCTTTTGAGTGCAGACCTAGACAATTACGATTTGCCATTTGCAGACAAATGCATCGTTTTCATAGTGATGCCCATAGTGATGCAGTGCAAGGTCATGGTATTGTCTGTTTTCAGGAGAATGAAAGGGAACTACAGCATGTATGTCCTTATTGCCTTGCTCTGGCATATTTTTCATAAGAGATCAGGCTAGGATAGATCATATCAGCAGATTCTCTTGAGTGCCATCACATGGCTCTTACAGGAATACCAGCTGATCTGACTCAGTCAGCATGGGTTTATCAAAGGCAGGTCCTGCATCTTCTACAACAAGGTGTCACACTCAGTGGAAGAGGGAGAGGCTGTAGATGTGATCTACCTAGACTCCAGTAAAGCTTTTGACATTGTTTCCTCCAGCATTCTCCTGGAGAATCTGGCTGCTCATGGCTTGGACAGGAGCACATATTGTTGGGTTAAAAGCTGGCTAGGTGGCCAGGCCCACAGGGTGGTGGTGAATGGAGTGAAATCCAGTTGGAGGCTCATCACTTGTAGTGTCCCTTAGGGTTCAGTACTGGGGCCAGTTCTCTTCAATATCTTTAGCAATGATCTGGATGAAGGGAACATGTGCACCCTCAGTAAGTTTGCAGACAACACTGTGTTGGGCAGGAACACTGATCTGTGTGAGGGTAAGAGGTTTATACAGAGGGATCTGGATAGGCTGTATGGATGGGCCGAGGCCTGCTGTATGAGCTTCAACATCACTAAGTGCCAGGTCCTGCACTTGGGGCACAACACCCCCATGCAATGCTACAGGCTGGGAGAAAGAGTGGCTGGAAGACTGCCTGTTGGAAAGGGACCTATGGGTATTGGTTCAATACCCAGCTGAATGTGAGCCTACAGTATGTCCAAGTGGCCAAGAAGGCCAGCAGCATCCTGGCTTGTATTAGTAATAGTGTGGCCAGGAGGATGAGGTGGTTTTACCCTGCTGGGCAGCCAAACTACACCACAACTGCTTTCACTCCTCCTCAGAAGAAAAGTGTTCTGTAAAGAAAAAACTACTCATGGGTTGAGATACGGATAATTTAATGAAAGGGAAAAGGATGAGGTAAAACAAAACAATACAAACAAAAACCAACCAACCAAACAAACAAAGCTGCAAGGAAACAGAGCGAGGAAAAAAAATATCTTCTCTCTACTGCCCATTAATGAGTAATGTTCGGCCACATCCTGGGAAGCAGGGTCTCAATATGCATAGCAGTTGTTTGGGAGGACAAACCTCTTCATAACAAGAGCCACCCCTTCATACACTGCAGCCCTCCCCCTCCTCTCAAGGTTGTTCAGCCTAGAAAAAAGGAGGCTGAAGCTTATTGTGCTTTACAGTTAGCTTAAAGAAGTTATAGCGAGGTCAGCTTCAGTCTCTTCTCCAAAGCACTAAGTGATAAGACAAGAAGAAACAGCGTTAAATTGCGCCAGGGGAGGTTGAGGTTGGATATTAGTAAAAATTTCTTCACTGAAAGTGTTGTGAAGTATTAGAACAGGCTGACGAGGGAAGTGGTTGAGTCACCAAGGTCTAAAGGTCTAAAGGTCTTTAAAAGACATGTAGATATAGAGTTTAGTGACACAGTTTAATGGTGGACTTGGCAATGCTAGGTTAAAGGTTGGACTAGATAGTCTTGGAGGTCTTTTCCAACCTAAATGATTCTATGATTCAATGATTCTATATTTGACCCTTCTGACCTTGACCTACCTAAGTGTTTAACATTGTTAGCAAAATTCCATTATCTTCTTTCTTTGCTACAGCTATGAGGAGTCATGCTTAGATGAGGAAAACTATGCATAAAGAGCAAAATCCTTTAATCTCTTTCCTTGAATGGACACACACCTCTTGATGTAAGGTTTATCATAGGCTAATGGAGATGTTTTTATCACATCTCTTTGTAAAACACTCAATATGATGAATGAGAATAGGAAATTTCTTTATTTTTATAGTATTGTCAGAGGTGTTTCAATTTGCTTTTCTTCCAGGAGACAAAAAATTCTGCCTGAAATTCAAAAGGTATTGTTCACAAGCTCTGCTTAGGAAGTCAGACAGAGTGAGGGCATATAACAGGCAAACATTACCCTCTCCCTCTGCTCTTAATGTTGTTAAAAAATACCTAAATTTTAATGGCCCTCTTTAACATCCCACATACATCAGAGCTAGTGGCACATATATCCACTAATACCACAGAGACAACCTCACTGGAGAAAACTCACAGCAACCATCATGCCCCATTGTAATGCAGGGTAAGAAAACCCAGTCTGACTGCTTGTCCTAGTTATTGCAGAACAGTCAGCTCAGAAAATCTCAATGTCAAATCCAAATCCAAGTAAAAATTAGCATTGACATTGTTCAAACTCCTTGTTTTTAAAAAGAAACAAAAAAAATATTATCAGCATGTTTCAAAATGGAAAGCAGCCCCAAATACATCTGCAAATGTATGTGTGTAACAATTCTGCTCTGTGCTTTCCGTGAGTTATGACAAAATTATTCTGCTCGGTTTTGTTCTTTCCATTCTGCAATTGCTATAAACTTTGGCAACTAAACCTTCTAGAGAAACTACCTGAGGCACAACAAGTTAATCGACTCACTTATTGGTTGCCTGAAAATATGCAGCATTAGCAATTCCTCCCATTCATCTTTTTGTCTCTGTCAGAATATACAATGAAACGTCAGTGGATGAACTACCAGAGGTTCATTCCATTTCATTGTCTTTTTAAGCTGCTTTGCTTGTGGAAAATGTACTGAACCAGATGACTGCCAGCAACATAAATACTGATTCAGCCTGTACAAGTAACCTTACACCGACTGAGCTCTGCTGGACTTGTGACAGAGGTAGCAGTCTCTTGAGAACAATCACCCCCACTAACATTAAAAATGTTTTAGGAAGCAAGATATGCTTTATTCATCTTAATTATTTCAGATTCCAAAGCATGGCAGAGAACAGACAGAAAAAAGACAAGGTGCTGTGTGCTCCTTTCTACTTTCTCTGATCTGTCATTACCAGGGGTATTCTTTGGACAATGATCTTGAATCATTTCATAGACAAGGTAGCTATTGATGTTAGCAGGACTTCTGTGCAAAGACAAATACCAATGTTGGTGTTTTCCTGTAAAATTCCAATGGGAGCTTTTGATTCATCAGCATTATCCAGGGCTTTCAGAAATAATAACAAAAGTGTTTGACTTGTAAAAGGGTCAATATGTACAATATTTCTCCAGCCAGATACACTAGAGAAAATATATTAATCAACATATACATTACCCATATAGATGTACACTGACTAATTTAAGTTTTATTACACATCAGTTTTAAGAGGAAGTTTTGGTTTTAGTGATACTTATGTGAACATACTGAGGACAATAAAGTTTAAAAAGGTTGGATGAAAACTACATTTGGCCCCATGCATTCACTCAGCATCAAAGGATTTGTGCTCTGCTTTGTTTGACATGGCTGAATCTAAAGATATACTTTCAACATTTCAAAGAACAATTACACTGTCAACATCTAAATTGGAAGTTGTTGAAATATGTGCACAGCTCCTCCATTTTAACCAAAGGTTTATATCCCTACAATGGCAGCTAACCTGATTCAGGACTCACACATAATAATCTTAACTCTAGCAGCTGAAGTCCCACTGAATAAACCCCATGGTGTGGAAGTGCTAGGACATATCTAGCAAGGACCACGCTATAAATTGTCTCATAGTACTAGAGAAGACACTGGGCTCTGTCTGAAACTCCTTAGTGGTTCATAATTAAATATCTTATTTTATGTTAAGCTGAAGTATATCACCATGTTAGGAACTGAACTGTACCACCTGTACAGTTCATCTGTGGATTCTTGCCCTGTCCTTAATTTCTTTCTTAAGTAATGGTAATCAGCCACTGTCAGAGATAGAGAAGCAGATCAGATGGACCACTGAGTTAACTGCCTGTGGCATTTCGGTGAGTACAACTTTGTCATAAGGAACAAGCTCAATATGAGTTAGTCTGGAAGTAGTACCCTCATTCTCATCAGAAAGTCTCCAGCAGACTAGTAGCTTCATTGATTTTAGTGCATATATTTGGAAAAATAAGATGATCCAGATCTGACTTGTATAGCCACGTTTTTAAGAGTAAGAGGTGACTTGGAACAGAGAGCATTAGAGTTAAAAATCTGCTTATACAGGTGAGCAGGACGGCCAATCAGATATGTGGCATTTCCATGGGATTCTGGCTTTAGGGCTACCCATGAAATGGATCATTAATGAGTCAAGTCTTGGCAAAAGCACAAGAAGGCCTCAGGAGAGAGGTGGGGAGATGAGCTGACATTCCTGGTTTTGGTGTCCCTACAGCACTTCTCACCATGATCTTCACTAAGAGGGAAACTGCCAGAAAACCAAAGTTAGGAGCCCTTCCTGAGTAATTTCCCCAGAAACTCTCTCAGTTTAGAACTCTCTTCCAAACATCTCATGGGGGCAGAGTGCTGTGGCACTTTACCTGCTCAGTATCTTTTTCTATCTGATATTTGTTGCTCAAGATGCCAAAGGAAGCTACACCACCCATGCAGCATCACTCTGTAACTGCAGTCTCTTTCACTTAGCTCTCTTCCTATGACAAGGAGAAAGAGGCAGGAGCCAAAGGCATACTCATCTGCCCACACATCTAGCAGTATTTTACAAATGGCATACTAGTAAATTTTGGTAAATACCAGAATAAATAAAGACCAAAAAATAAAGGCCATAAGCAAATTATGGAAGAAGGACTTTTTTTTTTTTTTTTTCCAAAAAGACAAGGAATAGGAGGGGACATTAATTATGAAAATAACATGAAAAGGAGCATAAAGAGGAAGAGGAGAAGGGCATGATCACTTCAGGATGATTACATGGGGAGTAGAGAAGAATGGGAAGAAAATGTTTTGCTGAAAATGAGATGAGGTAAAAGCATTATCTAAGTTCTGCTGTTATTGTCAGGCTTGATTCCTGACGTAACAGTGGATGCACAAAAATTGTCTAGTAAAACAAAGGTAGGAGAGTGTCAAAATTGTCTTGTTAATTTGAATAAAAATTGAAGAATTTCTACTTAAGCAGTCCTCTCCTCACAACATTATGTTTCAGAGTGAGATGTATGTAGAAATATTCAAAAAAAAATGTTATTTTAATGATACCAGGCAAAACTGGAGATTCTTATGCTGCTAATCGAGTAAAGCTCTCATTAAAATGTAGTTATTTCTAATGATGTCATTATCACTAAGAAGTGCCAATGTCTGTGCTGGCGGCGGCATGTGCCTTTCATACATTTTGTTCACAATAAGGGATTCTATGATTTGTAGCTCTTTCTGCAAAGGATCTTGGGACAATACCACTTTGGAAAATTATGGGACATACAGATGCCTTTTCCTTTTTACAAGCTTGCCAGACTGGATAAATTACTTGAAAAGCCATTAAATGTGGTGGTTGTCTCTCACTCTAGGATGAAAGTTCAAGTAGTCTAGAGTTCCTACTGTAAAAGTCAAATTGAAAATGGAAACACAAACTTTATAATTTCTGTAACAATTGTGAAAGTTGTAGGCAGTGTGACAGCTGCTAACCTTTGCCTTATCATTTGCTTTGTCATATCTGTGTTACCTTTTGTCTTCTTTTTTTGAGGTAGTGATCTTGTTGTTGTATCATGTTTATAGTTTATGTACTGCAACAGAACAGGTGCAGTTCTGTTTCCCATAAGAGATTCCAAAGCAGTTCACCTTATCTTGCTGACACCTCCCAGCTAGGCCAGATTCCCCATCCAGCGTGGCCCTGAAAACCTCCAGGGACGGGGCATCCACAACTTCTCTGGGTAACTTGTTACAGTGCCTCACCACCCTCAGAGTAAAGAGTTTCTTCCTTATATCAAATGTAAATCTGCTCTCTCTTAGTTTTAAACCATTACTCCTTGCCTTATCAGTGCAATCCCTGATAAAAAGTACCTCCCCATTTCTTCTGTAGCCTTCTTTAGGTACCAGAAGGCCCCTGTAAGGTCTCTCCAGAGCCTTCTCTTCTCCCAACTGTCCATTTCAACCAACAAAACTAGGATATGGGAGATAACAAGTAGTCCCTTCAGGAGAGGACTCAGATGTTAATTTTTTTTTTTCTTTTTTTTTCTTTTTTTTTTCTGGTTTTGTGCACCACTTGATAGAAAATGCAAATTAGAAGGTAACCCTGGCAGAATAAAGGATGTATTTCATCTGGCTGTGATTTTGATTCAAAGAGTTGCATCATGTTGCTTAATCAAATTATGATTTGCCCTTTCTTCTAATTTCCATTTTAGCAAAAGAAGAAAAAAATCACCTCAGGAGGCTTTGTTCTGACTTTGTGCCCTGAAGTTGAGCTTCCATGAAGAAGCTCTGAAAATTTATTAACCTTCAGGCATTATAGAGTCTACCTCCTCTGCCCAGTGACATATTTTCGTAAGGCTTATTTATGCATACTCACAAAATGTGATTACTTGAATATTGCACTCATAGGAAACCAGGATAAAAGAATAGTTTTATTTTCTCCGCTATTCCTGGAAAGGTAATTTAAATCACCATATAGCCTTTTTTTGAGTTTTTCAAAGCTAGGCTAATGAAAGATATTAATTAAAATTTTCAAGTCATTTTAAAGTTTGTCTCAACATGAAGTAGAGCTTTGGTTCTGCTGATCTGATCTTTTATTTATTTTCTTAAACCATGTGACAGTACAACATTTCCTCTGTTTTTATTTTTTTGTTGTTGCTTTTATTTTTTTGTTTGTTTTTATTTTTCCTTCCCCCAGTTTGTATTTTACCTTTTTCCAATAGTACAGTCTGAAATACTAACCAAGCACAAGCTTGTTAGGAAGGTTTTCTGTGACTGGGACATCAGCAAACCAAACAAAGACTTTCTAATTATACTGTACAGGAAAGAGGCTGCCCTGTTGACATGTTGTTGCAAGATCTTTCTTGTAAACTTCATCACAGTAAAGGAGGCAATTTGGCAAGATCCAACTGAGCAATGGGATCATGCCATTAAGCTGAACAACTGGAGACTTTGTCTCTATTACTTTGAGCTGCAGCACACTTTGATGTTTAGAAATAACTGTGCAGATTTACAGGAGAAAAACAGGGAGATGTAAAGGAAGAGAAACAGTACTTCCAGTGTGTGTTAGACGAGAGACTGATGGCTTTCTAAGCCATATCAGAGTCCTTTCTTCAATCAGCTTTTCAAGGTGTGCCTGGCCAAGGTGATGCACCCAATGAGGTGAGTCCTATATCCAGGTTTTTGTGTTAGCTGCAGCACCAAACTGAGATAATTTTATTTTCTGAGGAGGCAAAGGCAAATTCTCCATTGGTATGAAAAAGGCACAGCTCAAATGCTATCAGTGGAGCTTTAATGATTTACATTCACTCCAGAAGGTCTTGCCTAGTGAACTCAAGTTCTCATTATGGCAGAGAATCAAAAACCACGTGAAAAAATATTATTTCTGTCCCCACAATCATAATTTTAAGCATCTTTTCATGAGAAGGTGCTGTTCCAGACACAATCTATGATATCTGAACAATTTCTGAGTGTACAATTTCTGAACAGGAAATTGGTCCAAGACACAAGTTATCACTGGCAGACCTCATCTATATGCAGAGAAAATATCACCTACAGCTTTCCCAAGATTGGCCCATGCTCAAAATGTCTTCACTGATTACATATGTTGCCTGCAGCTGTGTTTTGATTGCACACACTCTATCCCCAAGCTCTCTTGCATGAGAGGGTTACACAGAACATGCTGTTCCATAGGAGACTCCTTTTAACAAGAAGTCTCTCTTCTCTGCTGTATCTGTCATACCAGGCATAAATCAGTGTCAATAGCCCATTCTCAAAATAGTCCGGGCCTGTTCTACCTTCAGGCAGCTTTAGAGTCAACATACACTGCCTGTGTCACAAGACCTTGAGAGAGGCAGGTGCTTTAGCACTGCTGAATTTATGATCATTTGTCAACTGAAAAAGAAAGATGAGTTTCATCAAGAAGCAAGACCTTCCTGTATTTGTCCCTGGGACTTTTTTCCTTTTCCTTTTTGGCTTTGCGTATCCTATCAGTGGCTCTCTATGCCCTCCCAGTCTAACTGATTTCTTTCTCTTGTAATTTTTCTCTACCTGGATTGTCATAAATTATACCCTGCTGTTTAAGAATGTGTCAAATACTGTTTTAACTTGTTCAGTGCAAAGAATTGAGAACCAGAGTCTGCATAATAAAAAGGACATAAAATTTTGTTGGTATTAAATAGGCAGTTAATAATTTTGCTGTCACTTACATCTGCATAAATCCAATATGACTTTACAGACCTCAAGTACTTTCTCAGCATTTACACCAGTGAGAGTGATGGCAGATTTTAACTCTTCATTCCTGTGGTGAGATAGATGGACTACCGGCCAAGATATACAGACTGGATTGGGAAAGCAATGAGTAATGCTACACAATAATTTGAAGCAACTAAATTAAAAACACTGAATATCACGGTTGCCTGTATACATGGAAAGTGTTGGCTAAGAAGTACCCCTTTTGTCTGGTACCTAACAGCAATTAATCTCTCCCATGGATAAAAATATAAATTCTTAACAGACATTCCCCTAAACTCAGTAAAGAATTATTTCCTCTACTGAGAGAGCTCAGATAGTATGAACATGCTGCCAGGCAAAGACCAGACTTTTCTCAGGAGAGTAATTGTCTTCCCTATCACTGTGAGTCAGTTTGGTCTCTGAACTGCTGCAGGCCCCTCTTCCTGCAGCAGACTGGCCAACTGCAGTAGATAATGTGTCAAGGTTTTGGCAGAGTGACCTATTTCCCATAGAAGACCAAACTGAGAACTACACTCTTCATTTAAGTCACAGACTGGACTGCAACCATTGAGCTTTTTCACACCGAATAGAAGGCTCATGTTTTCACTGATACTTTACACAGGGACTTATTTTTCATTACTGTGGCCACGTACTATGGGCAGTTGTGCAGATTAAAGACAATATGATAATCTTCCACAGGCCCTTGATTGCACTGTCCACACAGCTTACAAATAAATACTTTTTAACACAACTGCTTCAGAATTTCATATATTTTTTGAAAACACTAGAAGGTAGAATTGATGCTATGCACTGCTTTACGTGACAAAAAGTGGTGCATTCATTCTCTTTGTGCATTTATTTTAAATCCTGGACTTGAATCAATATGATTGAATCACATAGAAGCAAAGAAGGTCTGGGCCTGTTTTTCTCTTTTCTTTCCTTCTCCAAAATGCCATCAGAAATCTTTAGTTAACAGTGACTCATTGTAGACTACAGAACCTTACGTGAGGGTGTTAAACTTCAAAATTTTATTACTAAACAAGAAGAAAAACTACTGTTTGGTACATTCATTGGAGATTCACTACAAAGACTTAGTTTAAATGAGGAGCGTACAGGCTGCTACCTCTGGCTGTATCCCAGCAGTACAGCAGACACAATGGCATGTGTTAGAAGCTAGGTCCTGGCTGGTTAAAACTGACCATAGGATGTCCGGCTGTCGTGCATTTAGATCTCTTCTTAGCATGGACCAGGACTGAAGGAAGTCTCTGCCCTGCTGTTTTAGATGTGGTGTCCTATGATGATAAAAACAGAATTTCACCCATGAGAAGTATGCTTATTGCTCTTGTTCTAGTTTTCAGTTCATGATCTTTCACTTTAATGTAGGACATATGGAAAAATGCACACGTACCTTTGACATACCTGACACACCTTGTGATTAAAGTTGAGGGTTTGTTCTGGGCCAAAAAGGAAAAATTCCACCAGTTTCTGTGAATTTCCTGTCTAAATTTTGTCCACAAAGCTTCCAGCAGTGACTGTATGATACAGATTATTTTTTAAAGGTCTTTAATTTTGTCTTGTATCATATGCAGGTCTGCATTTCTATTTACTGGGTCTAATTTTGGAAGATCCTATGCTTTTCTGTCCATTTCATGTACATCTTGGAAAATAAATGAAAACAGGCATGACTCAAGCAATAAAAGGCTCTAAATAAGAAAAAGACAGATAGATGCTTTTGGAACTTTTAAATGAAAACCTGATACAGGAAGAAGAAATGAGTTTAACAAATAAACTTCCTATGTGTTGAAAGATCAAATGGAATCAAAAGATGAGCAGTTAATATAACACATATTTATTGCCAATGCTGCAGAACAACAGTACTCTTCTTGCAAGCGGAACAATCAGAAGGATCCTGTAAAATTTATCACTCGACACTTCATAGTTTATTCTCCATTGTTCACATTCATATGTAGCCAAATCTTCAAGGCTGGATTATACTCAGTCCCTGCCAAGACAAAATTCACATTAGCCCTATATTGTTGCTAGTGCTGGAGCATGTGAAATATTCAAGGTGGTGTGTTCACAACCACAGTTTCTCAATAGCACCTGGGAATCTCAAAGGCCTTTTGAAGGAATTCAACATCTCATTCACAGCAAAGTTCATAAGGCAGCCTAGCACCTAAATCGCTTAAGGTACTTTGAAAGCAGTACTTTAGAAGAACTAAACCAAAGTCAGAGGAGTTTGGCCAAAGACAGGCAACATTTCAGGCTGGGGTCCTATAAAAGATATTTAGTTCTCAAGCCAAAGAGAGATCGCTATGGCTGCCAACCTGCCGCATGCCTCAGCTTGTGCCTGACAGCTGTGCTGCGCTCTGTCTTGTGTATCACCTACAGAGATCTTGGAGTAGGAGCTGCTGTGCTGACAGTCCTGCAGCAGCGCTCAGGGCGGCGTGCATTTCATTTCTCTTTCACAGCAGGGTTGGCTGTGCAGCATGGTCAGCAGTCGAAACTTGCTCCATTTGGTAAATGAAGCAGGAGAGACTTGCGGGATTAACAGGGAGAAGCCATTTAGCAATGTTCCTCCTCTGCTTGGAAGCCCTGTGTTAATGAGTGCCCTCTGAACACAGCAGATGTTGCTCCGACAGCTTCCGAGCTGCTTGTGGTGTCGTGCAGAGGCCTGAGTGGACAGAAATATGAATTCCCATGCCATGGCTTTTGTTTCCGTAGACAAGTCAACAGAATAGTCACCCTTTTGATAGTTGTAAAAGTTAGCACGGCATTTTCACTCTAGGAATTAACTGGGTCCCTAATTACTAGAGAACTATTATCCATGGCCTAATTAGAATATTGAAATACTGTACTTAACCTTTGCTAAGGCCCATGTATGTCTATGTGAACTGTCTTTCTTTAAAAAAAAAAAAAAAAAAAAAAAAAAAAAAAACAAAAAAAAACATGGGCTTATGTGTTGGTAAAAAGACATGAGCAAACTTGCATATAGTGTGTCCTACCATGAAGGTATTTTCTGTGAACTGGGCCGTAAGACTGCAATTCTAAGCAGCCACACAATTAATTCTTCAGTTATGCAGTCCAATTAGGACAAATGCTTCCTTTCTAGTTTAATTAGAGATGGGTAAGCTCGTTTGAGCTTATTTGTATAAAATATGTGCTCATTAAAGAAGGCCTGGATTTTGTTCAGCTTGTTAGAAATGTTGTGAAAAAAAGCTTTCTCACACTGCCTCTGGCCTTTTTAACCCTTTAAAGGCCACATGTCTGACAAATCTATCAGTTATCCTCAAAGTATAATATTTTTGCTTCAGCCAATAAAAGAATAAGGGAGATTTTGCTATAGTTGGTAGATTTGTAAACTTTACTCTGTCACAGAGATAGAGATATCCCTCAGATATCACCCCTCGTGACATCCCTTCCCTGTGGGCTAATACAGCTGAGGATGGGTTGGTAGGGTTTGCTAATCTTCTTTTCAGAGCTCCCTGGCAGCAGGATGAAAGAAAAACTCTGGGGCTGACACACACCCTGCCTTTACTGAGAAAAGAGCAGGGGACCTATGAACCAGTATGTGAATGTCTCTGTGGGGAATGGAGCAGGAAGATTTACATGAAAGCCATACAGTAGGAAGCCACAAAGGGCACAAAGTCAGTTGAATTGTCCCAGGCAAAGACAATGCCAATGGTTTCAGCACACTGTGCCCTCTTTCCTTCCTCTTATGTTGTTTCTCATGCTTCATTCAGTGGAGAGCAGTGCACTTTTGTGGTGAAAGCACCTGAATGAACCTCACACTGAGGTGAGTCCTGAGGTTTGATATTGTGTATTTAAACCTCACCTGCAGAAAATCTTGCCCTGGGTACTTAGAGCAAAGGTGGGTTGCCTCCTGAGATGCTCCTCTGACCGAGGCCGTTGAGGTGAGAGGAAGGACTGAGCTGCCCCCAGCCTTCGCATCGGCACAGAGAAGCCAGGCATGGGCGAGGGTGCCAAAGCCTCAGCAGGCCATAAAAATGAGGGCCCAGATGGCTAGAAAAAGCATGAGGGCAGGTCACCAAAGATTAAAGTCTAATTTATTCCTCCTCGGGCCGTGTGCTCGTCCATTCTGCCAGCAAAAGGGACAAGCACAATCTCCCAGCACACACAAAGTGGGAGATGGCAGCCACTGCCGAATGAGCTCCCAGGCATGCAAGGGCTATCTTACAAATGCAAATCTGCCCATTTTCTCCTGCACATGAGGAGGATTAAGCATGCAACAAGTGTGCATTCAAATATTGTGTGCACAAACACAGCCCTCTCCCTTTGAAATCCAGAGGCCCTGAATGCCTCTGGTTTCTGCTGAAATGCTTGGAGCCATGGTCTGAGAGGCTGCAAATGAGGAGAAAGCTTGAGTGCAGCTCCCAGGTCTCCAAGTCACTTCCACAGGGCAGGAAAAACATGTAGACCAGGCAAAGCTCAGGTCTGGAGTTTGGAGCCCCTTGTTCAAAAGCTGAATCAGAAAGGGGCATCTCTGCAGTCTTGACTTTGCAGCCATTTGTAGATCAGCTGCAGGAGCCTCCAAACCAAAGGGAAGATGTAACATATGCACAAGACATTGCTCTAGGTTGTGCATTTGGGACCCTATCCAATGCTGACTGAACTAAATGGGAACCCAGACTTCAGAGGCTGTGTGGTGGTTTAGCAGTGATACACAGCTCAGCTCTGCTGGCAGAGGTTTCAGCTTTCTGCAGTGCACGTGCTGCTTTTCTTATAATCTCAACACCCGCTCTCTCTGAAGATTGCCATGTGGGCAATATGCAGTGTGAAATAAAGACACCGCAATTTTCTTAATTTTATTTACGAAGTGAAGATTTAAGATGACATCATGGTATTTATGACCTTGTATTTTCACAGGTGTCATGTCGTCATTTCTGAGTCTGAAAGATTGCTTCATTACAGCTAAATGGGATGGGGTGGAGGAGAAATAGTAGTTTTGTACTGAGACCTACAGGGACCTGTCATACTATATTAAAAAAAATAACCAAATGCAGACCTTTCTGCAGCCATGTGTCAGAGGAAAATATTTGCAGAATTTCTTCTTCAGCATATGTTAGTCCCAAGACACTTTTTTGCTTTCAGAGACACATTTCCTAAACAATGAAGCAAGATGCAAAGAAGAGACCTTTTTAATTGGCAGCCCAAAGAGCTAGCACAGAGCTCTTCCCTCTTCTTTCACTCTACTGTAAGACAAAAGGAAACACTAAAAGAGCAGACCGCTATCTAATGAGTGAGGGTGTCCCCATCAGTCCCATGAGGGGAAGCTCTTCTGGGTCAAAGCATCATGAAATTCTGTCTTACTTTTGAAAGGGAATGCTCCTCCCCCCTCAAAGGTATTCCTGTTATCAGCTGTGGTAGCAGCTAAAGTGATAGGTCGTCATTTTATGGGCACTCTGCTCATGCCTGAAAGCGGTGAAGACTTCAAACAACCTGAAACAAGTGAATAAATATGTAGGCAAAAAAGGAGAGATTTCAGTAGTTTTCCTTTTTAGTCATTTACTGTAACAATCCAGATAATATTAGCCTGGCCATGTGTGACAGCTAAATATAAAGCTAATTTATTTCAGCTTAGGTTCCCCCACATTCACCAATGTCTTAACCAGATTGTGGTAATTTTGTTCCTGAACTGGAACTGGATATCAAAGGAAGTTACTGTCCTAACTTCCAGATCCCATCCAACTTTGCCCTCATTTTAATTCTAACTTCACTTTAACTGGCATTATCTCTAGATAATAATATGATAAAAATGATGATATAGATTAAAATATGTAAAACAGTTAATTCTCTTTTTCAGATAGTATAAGTTACCTGTAGGATTGGTTGTTTTCGATGTCAGAGAGAGAGAAAAGAAAACAAAAGGGCTATCTGAGGACATAACTTTATTGTGTGTACTGATATGGCTAAAAGATTTTCAGTCAAATAGTTCAAATAATTCTATGATGTGAATATTCTCAATGACTGGGTGATACATCTTTCTAATCCTGACTGTAAAGCATTTTTTTTTCCTGAAAATATAGCACCTGGGTTCACTACAACAAAGTGTACCCCTACTTCTCTGCCCTAAACACACCCCCATGATCTGACAGAGGGGTGACATTTATTCCAGTTAACACTTGTACAAATATGTTAAATTTGCCACAAGCAATTGCCTTGTGGGTGAAAAATTCTTCAAGAGCTCACAGAGTACCAAGAGAGGGAACAACTGTCCTTTCAGTATAGTGAGTGCGGGGAACAGGAGCTACACTGTGTGTCAAGTTAATCAACATTTACAATTACAAGAGGTTAAAGGTGGAAGGGGAGTGTGGATGATAGAGATACCTCAGGAGTTTGGCTGACAGATAATGGGGGGGGGGGCTGGGAGGTCAGTAATAAGCTAAGAAAAGCTCCCTGCAAGAAACCTTGCAGGGTGAGGAATGTGCCTGGCTACACCTGCTGGAGTTGTTGTGTGTCTGAATGTGCCTGGGACTGAAAGGAATAATTTTCATCATGGACAGTGGGCACAGAGATCTTCCCATGTGTTCACTGAACTGAGAGCTACCAACCTGCTGTGCTCCTGAAGATGTTAACAGGTCCTGATAACTGAGGCTGAATCTGAGCTCAAGGTGATTTTATTGCTTTTCACAGGGCAGTCAGTCAAGGAGCTCCTGACTTGGTATCAAATAGTGGCATTGTCTATCAGCAGAGGTCCCTCATGAAGCTAAGCAGCCTTAGGATGAGATAGATAATACACACATAGACTAAAAAAAAATAAATAAAATCAAGTGGAAGGAACTAATAGTAATTTTTCACAGTGGTAGAAGGTAAAAAAGAGAGCACAAAAGGATTTACACTAGGGTGTCTGATCTGCAAAAAGGAGTGAACAGGAAGATATTTAAATCTGCCAATTATATCTAACCTATCTAGAAAGGTAGAGATAGAGCCTGATTAGAAAGAACGACAGAAAATCCATCAGGGATTTTCCTGAGACATAAAGCAAGAAAATGGCAGTTAAAATTCGTTGTAGACAAATCAGCAAACTGGTTCATATCAGAGAAAAAAGTTTCAGCATAATTTTTGCTGTAAGCAGATCTGGTCTGTATCTTTCTACATGGACATAGAATCTTGGTTTTAACAGAACTGTAAAAATATAAACTCATTTTTTTGTGTGTGTGGATCAAAATGGTAATTCAAATGTTAGGAATTATTTGAGAGGGAATAAAAAGCAAAACAGAAAATGCTCTTATGCCACCATATAACCTTCATTCTCTCACCATGAGCACAGTGTGCTCCCCCCAGGATATAGAAGAAATGGAAAAGGCAGAGAGAAAAACAAGAATGATCATTCTGTTTTTCTGCAAGGAATAATTGAATGTACAATCTCTATGGCAAAGGTGACTGAATTTGATGACAGTTGTTAGTAAGGCATTAAGCACAATGGGAAAAATTAATAAGTAATAAGTATTCACCATCTTCACTTTAACAGCAACCTAGAGACATCAAATGAGATGAGAAAACAAAATGAAAACAAAACCAAAAACAAAACAAAACAAAACAATTCCTCTTCACTGAGCACGTAGTTAAGCTGGGGTACGCTGTGGAACAGAGGAAGATAGTATGACAGTATGCATGTTTAGTTCGCAAGGTTTCAAGAAAGGATTGCACAAATTCAAAGAAAAAATCTAACGGGATATTGCTTACAAAGGTCCAGGAAATTACTGAACTACGTTTTGTTGGATACTAGGAAAGTATTCAAGAGAAATATGCCTCTTTCCTCCACATCTGGCTTTGGACACTGCTGGAGACAGGATACTAGTCTAGGTCAGCCTTTGGTCTGAACTAGTTCCTATGCTTTTTCAAAGCTTTTGGTTACCTTTCTGTTTGCAAAATACCACAACAATCCCTCTGGCACTGCTATGACACAGCTGCAAATCCTTTTATACCCTCACTCACACCACAACAATGATCCAGATAGCTGCTAGGATATGAAATATGCTCTTATTCTTGAGCCACAATAGAGCAGTCTGTTCTCCAAACCATGCAGGACTGTCAATACACTTGGTTTAAAATTGAAAAAAAAAAAAAAAAAAACCTGCTTTAGAATTTTGCTGAAAAGAGAAGAAAATCTGAAAATATTTCAGTACTTTGTAGAATGGAGTCCACCATGTTTATGTTTTTCAGAACCACAAAATGATTCCACCAAGCTATCAGGAAAAGGCATGGAAGTGAATATCTTTTCCCCAATAGTTTTAATTCATTCTTTCTCTGTCCCATATGTCAGACTGATTTGTTTGTATGTTTATAATTCACAAAAGTTGATGGGCCTCTTTATAAACAATGTTTCATATATCTATTTATTTACTTATTTATTTGCATGCTGATGCAAGCCAAGAATGTGACTGAAATTATGTAGCTGGATAGTTTTTATCTCGGAAGATATTGGTTGCTGAATTAGAGGAGATATTTCTTGACAAGAGTAATGTTTATCCAGAGCAAAACTGGGAAGAGGTAATGGCAAGTCTGTGTGAGTGAAAAAAAATAAAGGCTTGCAACTGAACTTGATCACATTTCCAAACACTTCTACTATTTGTTCATCTCATGGTATATTTCATCATATATTCAATTTCAGTTTTAAGCCTTCAAAGAAATGTTTACTTTATGCAAAGGACTCAAAAGGCTGAAAAATGACTGTTAAGCAGGCAAATATGGAGCGTTCCTGAGAAATGTACTGATGCTAGATCCCATTGCTTTGAAGGCATAGCTGGTGCTGTCTGGAAACTGGATTGCGTTGAGGAATTAAGACAGAAAAGCCAATAGGTAGGGGCAATTTTCCCAGGGAAAATATAGCATCTACATCATATAGGTGAGAAACACTGCACCTAAAACCTCAAATTCAGCCCCCCCCTCCCCTCCCCCAAGCCCCCCAAATCAACTCATGGCATAAGATGGCTGTACAATGACTCTCTGCAGTCTGTCTAGACAGGACACATAACCCAGACCCAGACAAGTTTTCCTCCCAGGAAAATGAAAGTGTCTGGAGCTGAGGGACACACTTCAGCTGTGAACTGTGGCAATGCTAATTGCTTCTTCCTTCCATGAAGCTGAAACAAAAGTAGGCCTGTCTTTGAGTTTGTGGCTATGGAGTAGAAAGATTCTGTGTGCTCTTTCAACCTCTTCTGCCTCTGCACAATCTGGTTTCCCTTTGTGCCACTCCTAAGAGGTAGGGGATTGAAGTTATTCCAGTTTTGGATAATTTATCTGAAGCCTTAAGCCAACTGCCTGAGCTCACAACACAGTGCACTGCTGGCAGCAGGGAGTCTCTCTATTTCCAGTTCTGTGCTTTCGTCCCCAAACTGTCAGCTATGACCAGAGTTCAGGCAGCCTCTAGGAAGTTCTCTGGAGACCCAATCAAACCTTCCTGTGAATGCAAAGCAGTTGCAGGCTACTCACATTTGTGAACCAGAGGACAAAAGCAAGGATGAGAATTTTAATTTATCATTGTCAAAAATGAATGACTGTAGCCTTTGTATGCTCCCATCTTGAGGGCTATGTTGTGGTAGAGTTGACTTTTACCCATGGTCTTCAAGTCTTTCCCTGACTTTTACAAAGATTGACATGTGTCTCTGCTATCTTTTAAATCACATCCTCTTCTTTTGGTTGGCAGACTACAGCACGACACTAGGACTTTCTGAGGTTTTTCTGTATCTCTGAAGACATGCTCCAAATAGACTTTCTGAGCTATTTGCTTTCATGGAGTAATTGCCATTTCTCTGCCTGGAAGATGTCTACGCTGTTCCTGTATGCCCCAGCCACCTATCATTGTGCAGGTCAAGTTGTGCTGCAGACACCTGTGTTCTGCAGAGGAACATGTGATGGATGCCAACAAACTGCTACCTCCCAGGACTAGTCTTCTGTTTAGCAGTTATCACAAGGCAGCAGAGAACAAAGGGTCTTGAGTCAACATATGCACGTCATCTCATCTAATCTCATGCTTCATTATAAGTTATGTTAGACAGGCTTTCAACTTTGTATACAAAAATAGATGAGAATCTACTTGCATTTGTTAGCAGCCCTGAGACCCAGCCTGGTTTCAGTTTATCTCCCAGAGTCTCCCTCTTCCCTCTCTCAGGGAGCCGAGTTTAGATCTTTTTTTTTTCAAAACTCTCACCTTTTTTCAAAACTCAACTTGTGTGAGCTTGGACCAGTTACCACCTGGCTCAATGGGATATTTGTGATGAGGCCCATGTGGTTTCCCCAGTCAGAAAGCCAAACTGCCTAGGACACTTCTCCAGAAGGATTGCTCCATTATTGCTGTGAACAGATCTGCTCAGCCTCATTGGCTTTGAGTCCCTTGCCTTGAGCGTCAGTTGTTGGGGATGTTGTCCATAGGAATGTCCATGCTTTCTGGTCCATGCTTGCAGGACTCAGCACATATTCAGCACATTTTTCATACTAGGGGCTATGAATCCAAATGACAGTACAGGTATACATGGGGACATGGCTTTGCCATGAGGCAGAACTCTTATCCAGGTCTTCACTGCAGGTGATCTCAACAGCAGAAGCTGTAACTCGTACCAGTTAAATCAGATGTCACATAGGTGTCAAGTTTATCTGTCTGAGCATATCCAGGAAGCACAGTGCCATCCCACCTTAAAAATCTTGTTCCTCCTTTCTGGTTTCAGTTTTCTCTTTCATCCTGTCTCTGAGAGCACTGTCTCCAGCTTCACACCCAAGCTCCTTTCTTTGGCACTTACACTTTGAATCCATACACAGTACAGACTATTCCCCTGCCTTTCCTCAGACTCATCCCTGAGAGGGTCTGTCAGACTGTCCCCAGGGTGGCTCAAGAGACACATATGATTAGTAAGCAAGTCAGGAGAGTTTAAGGCATGTGCAGGTATGACAGACAATCCTTCCCCTTTATATGACCTGAAGCACACAGTGAGTCTTTGCGTGCCATGTTCTGGCTGTGGAAGTCAAGATCTGTGGCAATACCTATCTCAGTTACAGCCTAAAGAAAAAGAAACTATAATTCATTGGTGAAAATAAACTTCGGGACCATTTACCTAAGAGTACCTTCCTCCAAGATTAGAAACTCTTTGGGGACAGAACAGGATGACTACAAGGTCAAATAAAGTTAGATTTAGGCCAGTGCTAGAAGAATATCTCTGCTTAAAACCTGTGGAACAGTGAGACTATCATGATGCAAAATCAGTGCAGCTCCCTTAATCCATTTCAGCCCTGTGGAGATGAGGGCAAATGTTGTGACTGGGCCTTTTCATCTGACTGTTTTTGCAGCTATGGAAGAGCCAAAGATGTGAGCTCAACATTTGCTGTTCCTTGTTTTTGCTTTTCACATTTATTTATTTATTTATTTATTTATTTATTTTTATTTTTGGCCAGTGCAGTGAGAGACTGCAGAAGTGCCTGTTTGGTTTGACCAAACTTCCCTGACAGATGTTTTCCAATTGTGAAAGAATCTGACCTTTATTAAAATCAAGAATTTTTTAATGTTGTGCCCAAACACTGGAAACAACAGCATAGTTTAGTGATGATTTTCATATTTTAAAAGGTAAATTTCTAGCTGGGATAAATAGTATTTGTAATTGTTCTTGTTTTGTTTAAATTAAAATCCTACTCTATTGGCTGTTTTTAGTCCATTTGCCTTCTAGCATTGTTTTGAGCATCTTTGAAGTCATAAAATGAGACATCTCAATTAATGGCAGAAAAGTGGTTAGTAGAAGCAGAGTACCAGAAACCCACTAACTGACTAATCAGTTATTAAAGTGACTTTGTCAGACCATAAACTGCAGCTATCACATTTCCCTATAAACAAATAGACTTCCCTACTCTGACATTGAGGGCTGACATCTGGGATATGTTTGAAACATCACAAAATGGGTTGCGCATATCATTTCTGCCAGAGCATTCAGAGAGATAAACCTGATTAGATCAGGTAAAGGATGAAAACAATGGTGCTTTTGGTCCTTTATTCCCCATACTGCCTACACCTTTCTGATTCTTTTGGAAGGCTGTATACACCAGCATTTTTTTCTGCTTATTTATTCCAGTTGCATCCAAGTGCACAATTCATTATGGGCAAATTTCCTTTTCTTTCTTCCAACAAAAAGAAAGCCATACCAAAGTTCTGGCTCTGGTAGGCATGATGTTTATTCTGTTTGCATCTGGAAGGGAATGGCTATATATTCAGTTTTTGCAGGTGAAACCCTCTTCCAATCATCCTCCTCTTTTTGCTTTCCCTTGTTTTCAAGCCTGCCTCAGTAAATTTCCTGCCCCTCTCTATTGAAGTCAGCTCCCTGTTGCCAGATACAGACCCAAATCACTTCTGACAGTCTTGGAGCAATAGCAAAGTACTAGACAGAGATGGTTTCCTGAATGACAAATCAAATGAAAATGCCAGATGCAGTAGTACAGATCTGAACAGCTTTTGGCTTAAAGTTTTTAAAAACACACAGGCACAACTATTTTTCCAGCTTAAGTGTACATTGTGTAAAAGAAATTCAGTTTTTCTTACTATGTCATTTCTGGACATCTGATTATACAGATAATGTATTTTCTCCCTCCACTTATGTCCAGATTGAACTCTTTTTTTCTTTTTCTATCCCAAAAACTGTTCTGCCAGAAAAAGACTCCAGAACCTTCTCAGAACAACATATAGGTGTGTTTCCAAAGTTTGGATTTACAGTAGAAAATAAAATTTTGTAGAACAGCTTCTCTTTGTAAAATGATACCAGTCAAATAAGAAATGTGAATAGACTTTGTGCTTTAAATTCTGATTCCAGTGTTGGGGTATGAGTTTCAAGATGCAAATGAATCACACACAAAGTGAAAAAAAAAGAGTAGCCCTATACCAATTTGACTGTGGAGCCATTGTTTGTTCATGTGATCATTTTATCCTGCTACATTTTGCCTTGTGCTTTTTGTTGAGCAAGCCAAAAATAAAAGTGCAGTTCAGATAAAACTACAAAACTGTTCACAAAGTTAGTGAAATAAAATTTTTGCAAGGTTTTCAGCATAATTGTATGAGTGGGCTCCAAATTAAGAGAACTGGACAGTGGTTTGCTTTGTAGATTTGAAAACCTGTGACTAATCAAAATTCATTTATGGAGTGCATTGCAAAACCTGAAGCCAGATGTGGTTTGCGTCATTTAGGGTTTATTGGGTACATTTAGCTGCTCTACTTTTAGAGCAAAATTTTTTTTCCTCTCTTCATTGGGCAATGTTTGCACACAAAAATTCCTGAAGCAGCCCACAACCCATCCTTAAAATATTTCTTCTGTTTGTAGCTAAACACTTTAAAGTTATAAATATGACCTTATCAAGACCATGTGACACTGCTTTTCTTAAGATACATGTAAATATCTACACACAAGATATATGTGCTGCATGTGGCATGTAGGCACTGTTCACATATAAAAAAATCTAGTGAACTAGAAATCTATAGTAGGGAAAACAACAAGAGAAATCTCTAATATATGAAATTTGTCATTCATCTGAAAATAAAACAAAACAACAAAAAGACAGTAGAGAAGCTGATTTTTGGAACTGAATAGGTTAAAATTACCCTAACTGAAGGACAGCAATACATTTTGAAGATTAGTTAGAATCATGCATGTGTATTTTAAATTTTTAATCCCAAATATACAGAAGCTATCCTGAGATGTATCACCCCAAATAACTTTTTATCGGATTTATCATTAAGGAAGGAGCTCAGAGTTACTGTAGTAACAATCAAATATTTTATGTATTTGAAAATCCATAAAACTGGATATTTTAGGCTTTGCCATACAGCAAGTAAATCCATCTTTTTTGAAAACTCAATTAGTTCACACTGTGGATGATTTCACTGGAAAACTTTTTTACATTTCTGAAACTCTTGTAGCTAGTGTCAACGACCAAATGTTTAATAACCTAGGTGACAGAGGTACGGGGACTTAAAAAATACATAAATCATTTGTCAGCTGTGTTAGTAGCTTTTGACTGGCCTATTTCACCCTTTTGCTCTTAAGGGTTTTCTGTGCAGAACTGCCCTTCTCAGCTAAGGGACAACCCATTAATTACATTACAAAACAGGCCTTGGATTATTTGAGGCTATTTAAAATATTACAGTCCATTCTCCCTAGAGAGCAAAGATAACCATATATATAAAGTGAAGGGATTTGAATCAAGAACCTGTTGTTCTCTAGGTTTCATTCTCCAATAAAATCTGTGTTTTACTCCAAGTTTATGATAATCTTAGTTGTTGTATAGTCCTTTGAAGGAAGAAAGAAACCTTAACTGAAACATGGTTTAAATCTGTTTCATCCAGCAAAACCCAAGCAGAAACTCAGGCTTGTTTTACCTTTGTACGTTGGTCAATACCTTTAGAAAACATACTGGACCACTTAGCAGCACAGAAGGAACCAGTATCGTACAGGCAAAAGCTCCAGCAAGACTCTTAATTTCACAATGAAAAAAAAAATCTTATTTCAGAAGATAAATGCTTTATATTGTAACTACGATGTACAAAGTAACTACTATGAGAAGAACAATTCTCTGTGCAGCCTCCTGTGTTCATCCAAGCATCTTCTTGAAACCAAATAGCATGGAGTGAAATGGTAGATTAAAAATCTCTTTCACCTGTGGGATCTACTTATAATTATATAAGCCTTGGTTCAGAAGTTAGAACTTTCATAGGACGTATTAGGAAATGAATGTTTTGAGAAGTCTTTGCTTAATTTTGATTTTATTAAGAAAATATTTGTTAGTAACTTTATTCTTTGGTAGTCAGCTGTTTAAAAAAAGTTCTCCTTTCTCTGATGAATAGCATGAAGCATACATTTTCTAAACTGAAGTTTATTTATGGCATATTTCCCTTCTGGAAGAAGTCTTCTGGTACAGATTTCTAAGCTACACCAGTCTTTTTCTTCTAATTTCATCTCCCCCTAGCTGATAAATTCACTTGTGTGTACAAAGCAAATAGAGTTTTAGAGCCAACAATTGATTTTTGCTGTTTTATATAGGCTTGTATGTCTCTAAAACCTTGGCTGTTCTGCATCTGTCTGTATAAAATATAATTAGAAAAGGAGAGCTGAATTTTCTCTTGTACATTTTGGTAGAATGCAACACCACAGGTAAAACTGCACTAAAATTTCACTTTTTCCCTATATTGACATTTTCAGAAGTTTATAAGGAAAAGAAAAAATATGTATCTTGGAAATATTCATAGCCACATGCAATTCCTGTAAAGCTATGCATAACTTTTAGGATTAGACCTGCTGGTAAGAAAAGACATGATGATGTGCCTGGGCACTCCTGGGACCCTGTAGCATGTTTGCAAAGCTGCTGGGGTCAATGTGAACCATTCTTCAATAACATATAAAGGATAAGTAGATGTATATTCATGTTTACTTAGACCAATCATCTTCATTTAGTCTGTAACCTGAGCTTCAGTATTATTAGTGCTATTTTATAAAGCTAGATCTAAATAAAGAAAAAAGAAAAGAAAAATTAGTAAATGTTCTGCCAAATATTTCTTGGAGTAGAAGACTGTAAACTCTAAATGTGTTCCTGAGAAACTGCAGGTGTGTTATACTCAGCTGAACACATAGTTTTCTGATGTATTTCTGGTTGTGTGCAGCCAAGCAGGGGCTCCCTGCAGAGAGGTGGAAGGCAAACTCATCAGGGGCTGAGCATGGGTTATCTGGAAGAAGGACTCCTGCTTTTTCTTTTTATATCATAATGACCTTCCCTGTATTTGAAGAAAAGGCAGTCTTAATGGCTGTTCTTTTTGCTGAAGAGCAGCATGTTGCCTGGGCTAAACACTTCACATAGCAGCATACTGGCCATGTTGTAGGACATCCTTTTGAAAATCAGAAACAAACAGTAATGCTTGTGGTGGTTTCATTCAGGCTGAAAAGAAGTTAGTTGCTGGAAGAGATGCAGGTTCGTGTCAAACTTGCAGGAAAAAAAAAAAATAAAATAAAAGTTTGCTTTTTGCATAAAGTCATCCATTCACAGGTGGAATCTGACAGCTTTGTTCTGGACAAATGAACTCCCTGTTACCCTGTATTTATTTACTTATATTTATTTTTTTCTAACTTCACCAGTGGCCTAAGGAAAACAAAGAGAGGGGCTGCACAGAGTTTTCCAGGCCCTGTCCTTTCTTCCCTTCTGCCAACTGACTCTCCTGTGCAGTTGCAGGCACATGAAGAAATAGCATAGCTCTATTCTAGCACAGGAAATGGGAAATCAGATGAAGATTGTTGCAAGAATGCCATTAGGCCACACTAGCAACAGTTAACTGGTGCTGAGATTTTCCTCAAAACCAACTGAAGGAGATAAAAGTGGACTTCAGCCATAGAAGGATAATATATATGCCTGCAAAGATGTTATGACTTATTTTTTAAAACGCTTGCTGCTGTAGTGCAGCTTTACAAAAGGGTACCTGCTTGACAATGAATCCCTGCTCCATCTCCACATGCTTTATGGCTTCATTTATGAAGAATTGACATTTACAATGTAATTATTTTAAATTATTTGGGTTCTTTTATGTCTAAATATGCATCTTTTTAAAAGTTTTTTTTTTTTTTTTTTTTTTTTTTTTTTTAAATCACTAAGATATATAAAGCA
>CM021797.1:42918093-42951370 GCA_011076525.1 Nettapus auritus
TTTTCTTTTCTTTTCTTTTCTTTTCTTTTTTCTTTTCTTTTCTTTTCTTTTCTTTTCTTTTCTTTTCTTTTCTTTTCTTTTCTTTTCTTTTCTTTTCTTCTTTTTTTTTCTTTTCTTAAAGTGTGTGTGTGTGCATGTATACATATAAAAAATCTGCACGGTCAAACATCAGTCAAAGGGAATATAATTTGCGTTTTGGCTTAGATGGTCAAAGAGGAAATTAAATGCTTCAAAGAATTATTAAACCATCATAAAAAATGGAACATTTAAATGAGAATAGGAAAAACATGAAGCAGAACAGGAAGACAAAACAGAAAGGCATGCATGTAAAACTAAACCCAACAGATAAGTGTCCTTCTGCTCTCAGACTTTCAGTAAACACTGACTGGAGAACTTGGTCTTGACTCAGAGCTGAATATGATGATTTTAAGTGATATGCAGGGCCCTATAACACAAAGGACACCTCAGATGAGTTATTTACCACTCTTCCCTAGCCTTTTCTCTTCCAAGTGTTATCCATAATATATATCTCATATATGGACACTTTTTCTACTATACAACCCTCTCTTACTATTTTTCATAATACACACTTTTGCTTCAAAATTCACTACTGTGTTAAGGGAGAACCAAAAGCTGTAGCTCCTGGGGAAGAGGTGTAGGAGTAGTACTCAGCCCCCTAGGAAGAAGGAGGATCAGTTTGTTTTCTCCGAGCTGCTAAACAGCTATTTTCATTTTGGTAACAACAAGAGCATGTATCTTTCCACAGAGCTCCCTTTCTCCCATGACCTCCTATTCCCCCCCTTTCTTTCAGAAAGAAAGTAGTTGTGAGTGTAGTCTGGATTTCTTTCAAGATCTTTAAAAAATCAGTCATTAGTGTCGTTAAAAGCAACTCTTAATGCTACTCCAGAACATGTGGACTAACATATTTTAACAAGTGTAGGCAAAGCTGAGGACACTTTTAGCAAGTAGTAGCTAGTTGATAAAGTCAAGGTTTTGCTTTCTTGTCAAACTTACTGAGTTAGCATTGGCCAAAATAGAACCTTGGCCAGCCTGAAAACTCCCCCCAAAATGGAGATGACTGTGTCCTAGGGACTCTTCAACAGAGCCCTGAGTTTCAGGGTCTTCTTAGCATTGCAGAGTCTTTTCCAGTTACTTGCCAGCACCCTCTTTGAGGATGGGGTATGATATTAGTTCACACTTCTAAATAGGGCAACAAAACTGGTGAGGGGTCTGGAGAACAAGTCTTATGAGGAGCAGCTGAGGGATCTGGGATTGTTTAGCCTGGAGAAGAGCAGGCTCAGGGGTGATCTTATCACACTCTATAGGTACCTTAAAGGAGGCTGCAGTGACATGAGGATTGGTCTGTTCTCCCATGCGCCCAGTGATAGGACAAGGGGGAATGGGCTAAAGTTGCACCAGGGGAGGTTTATACTGGATATTAGGAAGAACTTCTTTACTGAAAGGGCCTTTAGGCATTGGAACAGGCTGCCCAGGGAAGTGGTTGAGTCACCATCCCGCAAGGTCTTTAAAGGATGTTTAGATGTATCATATAGTGATATGGTTTAGTGGAGGACTTGTTAGTGCTAGGTCAGAGATTGGACTAGGTGATCTGCGAGGTCTCTTCCAACCTAGACTTTTCTGTGATTCTGTGATTCTGTAAATAACCTTCACAGATCTAGTTTATAAATCAGGCTAGGAGAGGCTGATTTAGTGAAATAGCAGGAGTGAGTCTCAACTTTCTAAACTATATATTGTTTGGTCTGAACTCCAAACTATTTCCCAAAGTAACTACATCCACTGTGCTTAAGACCATTTAGCAGATTGTGTTATATTTCTGTTTTCATTCTTAGTTTAGCATGTTTATAATACCTTTCTGCAGTTGGCTGAAGTATTTCTGCTGGAAACCATATATATAGAAAATATTTATTATCTGTGGATATGTCATTCTCAAAGATAACCTATTTTTGTAAGCATAATAACCTTGTATTCTCTGGATAACAATAAAAAGCTTCTAAGTCGTGATTCATTGTATATATCAACTATGTTTGTTTTGTTCTGACTGGCGGATAGCAAACGTGACGCCCATCTACAAGAAGGGCCGGAGGGTAGACCTGGGGAACTACAGGCCTGTTAGTTTAACATCAGTGCCAGGGAAGCTCATGGAGCAGATTATCCTGGGCGTCATCATGCGGCACTTGCAGGGCAAGCAGGCAATCAGGCCTAGTCAGCATGGGTTTATGAAGGGCAGGTCCTGCTTGACGAACCTGATCTCCTTCTATGACAAGGTGACACACTTAGTGGATGAGGGAAAGGCTGTGGATGTGGTCTACCTTGACTTCAGAAAGGCATTTGATATTGTTCCCCACAGCATTCTCCTCAGGAAATTGGCTTCTCATGGCTTGGACTGGCATACGCTTCGTTGGGTTAAGAGTTGGCTGGATGGCCAGGCCCAGAGAGTCTTAGTGAATGGAGTCAAATCCAGTTGGAGGCCGGTCACTAGTGGAGTCCCCCAGGGCTCGGTACTGGGGCCAGTGCTCTTTAACATCTTCATCGATGATCTGGATGAGGGGATCGAGTGCACCCTCAGTAAGTTTGCAGACGACACCAAGTTAGGTGCGTGTGTCGACCTGCTCAAGGGTAGGAAGGCTCTGCAAGATGATCTGGACAGGCTGGACCGATGGGCCGAGGCCAACGGTATGAAGTTCAACAAGGCCAAGTGCCGGGTTCTGCACCTGGGGCACAACAACCCCACACAGTGCTACAGGCTGGGAGATATGTGGTTAGAAAGCTGCCAGGCAGAGAAGGACCTGGGAGTTTTGGTTGACAGTTGGCTGAATATGAGCCAGCAGTGTGCTCAGGCGGCCAAAAAGGCCAACAGCATCCTGGCTTGCATAAGAAACAGCATGGCCAGCAGGTCCAGGGATGTGATTGTCCCCCTGTCCTCGGCTCTGGTGAGGCCGCACCTCGAGTACTGTGATCAGTTCTGGGCCCCTCACTACAAGAAGGACATGGAGGTGCTTGAGCGAGTCCAGAGAAGGGCGACGAAGCTGGTGAAGGGTTTGGAGAACAAGTCTTACGAGGAGCGGCTGAAGGAACTGGGACTATTTAGCCTGGAGAAGAGGAGGCTCAGGGGCGACCTTATCGCACTCTACAGGTACCTGAAAGGAGGCTGTAGCAAGGTGGCAGTTGGTCTTTTCTCCCACGTACCTGGTGACAGGACGAGGGGGAATGGGCTAAAGTTGCACCAGGGGAGGTTTAGGTTATATATTAGGAAAAACTTCTTTACAGAACGGGTTGTTAGTCCCTGGAATAGGCTGCCCAGGGAAGTGGTTGAGTCACCATCCCTGGAGGTCTTTAAAAGACGTTTAGATGTAGAGCTTAGGGATATGGTTTAGTGGATGATTTGTTAGTGTTAGGTCAGAAGTGGGACTCGGTGATCCTGTAGGTCTCTTCCAACCTAGACTTTCTGTGATTCTGTGATTCTGTATTTATGGTTCCTAAAACACCTTGTTTTTATGCTTTTTGCAATTTTATTTTCTAAAGCTGAAAATAACTGTAAAAATCATATCTAGTAGCTAATACTTCCCTGTACTCATGAATAATCTTGTTCAAAAGTAAATAAAGCTCCACTCCTTTGCCTCAGATAAAAATCTATTCATTTGCAATAAGAAATTTTTATGGGGGAATAAAATGTTCCAGCCAATCATCCAAACAATTTTTGTTTATTTTACACACTCTTTCGCTTGAAAGACAATGACACTACAACCAGACAACAAAATTTAGATACTGTCTCCAGTCATGTTAATTATGTTATCTATTTGAACAGATATGATTTTTTTGGATCTGTTTCTATAATGAAGAAGATTTTTTTAATGGATTTAATGATAAGTTATTCTTTTCATCCAGTCGCTAGTGCCAAGGTACAGCAAATGTAGGTTTCAGCACTGATTTTCATATGTTTTTCCTACAGATCACCCTTTGCCCATTCTTTGACTACCTTGGTTGTTGTGATACTATCCCATTTTCTGTATTATGAAGTTAATGATGCCATCAGAAGCTGTGTCAGATGACTAGGACTACAGGGTACATTTTTACTACATGAAGCAGATGCTCTTCTTTATTTAATGTTGATTAAGTATCAGTCTGTCTTCTGACTTTCCCATCTGCAAAACACAGTCTCAGGAAGTGTGGCTGGGATTTTGATTAAGTACATGTTTTCCTTTCCTCTTCTTTTAAAGGTATGAATGAAACATGAGGAAAATGACACCCAAACTTCTGTGGCATGTGAAGGTTTTGAAATGCTTAACCAACTTTCTTTCTTTCTTTCTTTCTCTTTCTTTCTTTCTTTCTTTCTTTCTTTCTTTCTTTCTTTCTTTCTTTCTTTCTTTCTCTTTCTCTCTTTCTCTCTCTCTCTCTTTCTCTCTCTCTCTCTTTCTTTCTTTATTTATTTATCTCTCTCTCTCTTTCTTTCTTTGTTTATTTCTCTCTCTTCCTTTCTTTCTCCATATTAAGTGATTTCTTACATCTGGGATAAGGAGAAATGGAAACTGGGTGAGCCAAATGACCACAGGGATTGCCTATATGTGTGTTTTAAACATTTTGGGAAAAATCACAGAATCACAGAATATTAGGGATTGAAAGGGATCTTGAAAGATCACCTAGTGAGGTAAATCTCCTTAGTCCTCAGCTCTTGAGGCTTTGGTGAAGATCATATTGTTGAAGGTGTTTTAAGATAATATTGGATGAACAGTCTTGCTTGTGTGTTGGTGTTTTCCCTAACTGTCATCTACTGTCACATCTATCTGAAGCCAAATACTGTTGCAACAACCACCAGTTCTTAACCAAACATCTCTTTTAATAATGGTTGTGTTTTCTTTCTGCTGTTCCCATTTTTTCTTCTCACATCACAACCTAACTTCATTGATTTGGGTCAAATCCATACAGAGAGGTAGCCAAACAGAATATACCTGTCTTCCTCAGGGAATTCATTAATAGGATGCAAGAAGATCCTGAGGAAAATGGTTTCTCTTCCAAGACTATCATTATTTTATGGCAATTATTGTTATCTTCTTAAAAGGGAAAAGACAGTCATAAAAGGTTAGTATGATTTCTGCCATGATGTTTGCAATGATCTATCTGTTGTCTGCATCTGAAAGTGTTTGGCTACATCTTTCTCTGTGCTAGCCTAGCTGGAGGATGAGGACCTACATGGGAACCCATACTGGGATTTTGTTATGGACCCTGGGAAGGTAAAACATGAAGGCTCCCATCCCAAATGCATTTCCCAAATACAGTTTACCAAACCCAATGCAACAAATGTTATGCATGTCTTACACTGTAATTTATATAATGTACTTAATAGAAATTAAAAGACAATTAAAAACAGCTCTCCTTGCAGCTTACTTGATACTGGAGCTATGTAAACAGGAAACTTTGAATTGCTTAGTGAAGAATGCTCAGTACAGAATGTAACACACCCTAAATAATTTAAGTAAAAAAATGACATAAACAGCATTTTACAACTCATAGTTAATTTCTATGGGTAAATAATAGTCACCACAGTAAAGTTACTGCTAGGATATTCAGTTAGAGCACTTCTACCTTTGGAGAGCCAAGTGAAAGATTCTTTATATGAGCTGTTGCAACAATGCCAACCTTCAATAAGAGGGAAAAAGAAGAGCAAAATAATCCAGTTGTCCTGTTAGAGATGGTTTAAATTCAGAGATTCATGGTTTCATTCACAGATTGGGTAAAAACGCCTTGAACACATCAAATCCCAACTCCAGTACATGTGATTCTGGGATCTGCATATGGAAAATAGTGAAGTTTATGTCTTCATCTTTCTTTTCCTTCCTCCAACAAAAAGTAGAAATGTTGGAAGTTTGGGTAAATAAGAGTCATACATAGCACTTAATTCATAAGGAAGCTGTTTGAATTTAAAATATGAAAAATCCCAAATGCAGGATGTTTGGGGGTTTAGCTAAATATAAAACAAATTTGGAAATCCAGCTTGATTTGCCTTCCATTGCTGAAGAACAAAAATTACCCAACTTTTATTTTTTAATATATTTCAGTCACGTCTTATTCTTTACAGATTTATTTATTTATTTTGCTCTTGTGCAGCAACATTACAAATGATGAGAAAATACCCTCTTTATAAATATACAATATGATGTCAGATTTTGAAAATATACTATACAGTTAAAAACAAAAGAACCAAGCATGAAATGAAATCAATGGAGAACCTGTCTACAGTCATGTTTTCCCATATGAAAGCAACAGATAAAAAATGTAATAAATTCATTCATCTACACCCACTTTAAATATCTGAGCTGATCAGCAGTTTCACTGATGTGCGGCCAGACTTTGAAGTCTATCTTAGCTCTCTGGAATTCGACCAGCCACTTTCCAGACCATGTAATGCATTGCAGATCTTTCCACATTATGTATTCCAGATGGCCATATTCTTTGTGCATTTTGTCTTTCTTATTTAGGTTACTGGGGTAATTTTGGAGTAAAACTTGCATGCTACAATGTGACAACTGACATATTGTTATGCTATCATGCTGCTTAGATACTGATGATGGACTTTAATGAATGTTTATGAAGTTTGGGTTTGTTGTTTTTTCCCCCTCCTTCAATCATTTTTATGCTCCTGTATAATGAGAAACTGAATGAGGCAGATTCTTCATGTGTCACATGTAAATCTACAGTTTTAGAGGTCCAAGTAACCAGGTCTTTACATGAAACCAAGGGGAGCTGATAGATCCTTACACCTTACACCTTTGTAGATCAAGACATTGGTGAATGCAAGTTTCTCATAGGATTTCTGTAATAAGGAGAACAGACTTCAAATTAAAGTAGCTGAAACCAACAAACTTACTTTAAGGACCAGATTATCTATCTCATTGTAATCTTCTGCCCAAGGTTGAATTCAAACTTTCTCACAGGCTTCAGCACAACATTATCCACTGCCACCCAGAAAATAACAGGTAGGCAGCCAAGTAATATGAAGCCCTCATTCTCCTGAAATGCTCTGATGGCATAATCAACCTTCAGAGGTATGTCTGTGTCATTTGTCACTCAGACCTCTAGATAGATCTTCCTCTTCGGCTGTGTTCTGTCCTCATTCATAGACCTGGAACACAGCCTTAGGTTTCCTAGGGCTACATTATTCTCATCTCACTGCACTCATTTTGCATCAATTTCTCATTTCTTCCTCGAATCTGATAAGTCACAAGAAGTTGGAACCCATTTGGGAAAATGTAACACTAGAAATCATTATTTTTTTCCACCACTTTTTATATAGTAAATGAAAACAAAACAAAAGAAAAAAAAAAAAAAAAGGCATGAACAACTGCCAAAAGCCTTAGAAGAACATAGATCTAGACCCTGCAAACACATAGGCAAGAGCATAAGTAAAAATGCCAAATATTGGGAATATTGGGGGCTATTAATGCAATTAGTACTTATGGTAAAGTACTTTATAGTAAACTTAAAGTTTACTATATTAGTAAACTTTATGGAATACCATTGAAAATATATTGCCACAAGTTTTATTCAATAAACAGATTAAAATCTCATAATTGGAAAAATATATATATATATACATATATATTTCTAATGCAGTGCCTCAAAGAGCATCTGCCTTTAGGAAAAGATACTGATGTTTGAAGAGCTAGCTAATTGAAACAGCTTGCTTTATATTGGTGCTTAGGTATTCGCATCCGAAAGATTACTGGATGTCCCCTAGGGAGTGATGAATGTTTGACTATTTGTCCTATGGCTTTCTTGAGATCCTAAAACCCTTCCATACCTTCCAAGCTTATTTTATATTGTTACTCAGGTAGTGACATCTGGAAATATAGATGTGGCTGGAAAAAAAAATAATATATATATATATATTTTTTTTTAATTCAAACATACATTATTTGCTACAGTGACCTACTGTGCCCACCAAAGCTTATATCAGCTTTGAGTCTGAGACATACACCCTCCAAACTTGCAGTGGGGTGTGTTGTTAATGATATCAAAATCCACACTGTCTTCAGGTGATCTCAGGTCTTTGGTCATACTAACTCTTTGCTTTGCAATATATGTTTTTTTTTTTTTTTTTTTTTTTTTTTTTTTTTTTTCCTTGAAAACCTCCTTTACTTTCCTCTTCTCTACAAACAACTATGTTCTTTCAAACTTCAAACTGATGAAGACTGGGCCTCCAAATAACTGGCTTCCTGGCACAATTAATGTGGCTTAGGTTGCAAAGACAGACGTCATGGAAAACTACCTCTCTGGTATGTTGTATGACACCACAAAGAAATAACAGATCCCTGCTTTCCCTTCTGCCTGTGATTTTGTTCCAGCGCCAAAAATGGCACTGACTGCTATAGATCATTCCGTAGTCCAATGCTGTTTACTGAAATTGGAGTAGTGCAGCTGTGGATACATCCACTCTTAGTCTGATTTTCTGTCTCTGGCTGGAGACATTTTCCAACACTAACTCAGACAGCTCATGGCTGCTTTCTTGGCTTCTTGCAGGGCTCTTGTATGAGCTGAAGGCTTACTAGTGGTCCTATTTTCAGGAAAATTCTGGGAAAAGGTATTGGTATCAGGAACTTCCTCAAGGAGTCGAGTGCTTGACTATTTCTCTTGTGGTTTTCTTAAGTTCCCAGAAACTCTACCATACCCTCCAAGAAGGTGTTTTCCTCAGCACTCTGCCTCTGACACTCTGACAGGTACAAAAGTACAAACTATGTTTGTAGAGGGGTAGCATGGTTACAAAGAAAAACTACAATCAGATTTCACTCCAGTGTATTTTGTGCACAGATATTTCATGGTTGTTTCCTTAACTGTTGTATTTGTTATTGAATTCTTCTGTATTTATTCAGGTTCCTTCTGGAGTTCTTTTTACTTTCACTGTATATATAAGGAGCACTTCAAACCAGAGCAAATTAGGAACTCTCTGAATGTTGTGTTAAAATAACAAAGTGCTCCCCATTAAATTTCAGGAGGTTAGTCGGGTTTTTGCCAGCACCTGTGATCAACTAGCTGGTAGTGAAGAAGAGAACCGTGAAGTCAAATGGTGCTTATTCCATGTTCTTTGACAAATCTTAGCTCACAGAATAACACAGTTCAGCCCCAAGAGGCCAGCTGTTGTTTTCTGCCTTTGCTCACTGAACAGGAAATGAAGCTATCTTCATATTTGCTGCAGGGTGTAACAAGGAATAAAAATATAACTGCCTGCTAAAAGAGGGAACTGGACTCTTTACCACAGTAAAAGTTGCACGGGTCCCTAAATGTCTTACTGCTTCCTCGTTTAGGTTAATATTAATTGTTTATTTTAATTCTCTAGAGCTGTGGGTCTATAGCATTGCTCTGCTCTTGGATGCTCTTGCTTGATTTAGTGTTTTAGGGGATGAAAATTAATTCTTCAGTAGACACTTCTCACAAGATATTTATTATCCTTACTACTGCAGGAAAAAAAAAATCTTGGGAAGGAGCTATTTATCATATCTCTTGCAGTTACATGTTGGTCTTGTTTTTATTTGAATGTCACCATGCCACCGAGGTTTTTGGGCACATGGTTGTAGTCTGTGTAGTGAACCTTACATTTGGCTTTTTTTTTTTTTTTTTTTTTTTTTTTTTTTTTTCAGCCTAATACTGCTGCCACTGTGCAAGTCACTGCTCCCAGCTGTTTCAGTGGAGGAGGCAGGAGACAGTGATGGCTAACCTGGACACAACAGAATAATTTTCCCAATGCTGGAGGCAGGGGATGTCCCTGAGTCAGCCAGTCATAAGTGGGATGGATGTGAGGCACTGTTTTTGTGCTGCCTGGTTTTGGCCAATTGGGTCAAGGGCTGACCAAAACACCCTTTCCTCTCACCACTGATTCCAAAGGCAAAGAGAGCTACTAAACCAGCTGTTGAGGACAGCCAGACCTGGCCTCAGGCACATTGCATGAATGCCATTTTCTTTGAAATGGCATCAGTCTCTGCATGTGAGCAAAAGGAAACAAAACAGTACAAATTACTGTTGTTACTTTCATTCATTTATACAATTTTTTAGCATTATTACCATCAGAGTAGCTAGGCTCTGTGTATATGGAAAGCTCTGATTCACGAGGATCAATTTTTGACAGTTACATCTCTCCCATTAAACAGTTGATTGAACCAAACTGGGATAGATGAGCAAACTTGGGAGCTACTGCACCCTCATTTGGTCTACTGAGCACTGTTTTCAACCCTGGCAGTCCAACAGCCCATCCACAGTCAGGCTGGCTGTTCATGCATGGCCTCTGAGCAGGGAGCAGAGGACAGTAACTGCATAGGCTACCCCAAGCAATGTCATTCCTGCTTGGCAATGGAAGAAGTACCCTCAGCTTGCAATGCCCCTGTGGAGGCAAAGAAGTAGATTTCCTATTGGGGGAGAATACTGAAACACAATGCAAAGTAAAATTTTCAATGAGGTGCATAAAAGGTTTTTGTTGAAGCAGAAACTGCAAATATCCCATACCTGTCTTGTCCCTCCTCCCTTGTAAATAGTACATTTCTTTAGTAACTGGATGTGCCTCCAGTGCTAGGACATCAACTGCTGCTGGAGAAAGCTTTTATGTTTAGTGCCCTGAGTTAGTAAGGATTCAATTATTTTTCACTGTAGACACCACAACTGTGCAATTCCAGTTATCCTGAGAAAGTGTAAATTGTGATGGGAACAAATATTTACTTTAAGATACCTTGATTTCATTGTATCTTACAACATATATCCTTCTTCTACAATTCAGCTACACCTCAGCTGTACTTCTACAGATACCTGATGCTGGGACATTGTGGCTGAGACAGTACTAAAGATAATTATTCAGTCCTTAGGATTGGATTCTAATCTCAGCTAAATATCCTTCAAATATTCCATGTATTGCAGTTACAGCAGAATACATCAACTGACACATAAATGCTACTTTTACATGATCAGGATTTGACTCCACTGCTTGCCCTAAAAGGCATAAATGAGAAATGACCTCAAGAAAACTGAGAGCTGTTGCAAATGACCTCAGTAAAATGGAGAGCTGTTGCATCCATTTTTAAACTGTTGCAAGATCTTTACTTTGCATTTGATAAAGTCCTTAGTATGCCCCCAAATAAATAAAAGTAGGATGGATGACAGATGCTCATCACGTGCTTTTAATGACACAGAACACTTGCTCAGTTGTACTGAAAATATCTGGAAGTCTGTTTCTCTGTACTGCTTTCAGACAGATTGGCTCCTCCCTCAGAAAGGCTCAGACTTTGCCTGTGATCTTGAAATGTGGATTTCACCAAACATTCCTACAAGAAATGGAGTAGCACCGAGGCTTTACCTTCAGTTTTCTTTCACCTTAGGCTCCATGGCAAGTAGGCCTAGAGGGCATGTGAGGCACCATGCACACCTACTCATCTTACAGATCTTCCTCTTGAGACTCTCTGCCCTGTGTAGAACAGTGACAACTGTACAATAATTCATCATCCTCTGTGTCTCTCTGGAGTAACTGCACAGCCCTGAATTCCACTGTGTACCACACACTGAGAGAGCAGGTAAGCTACTTGGATAGTCAAGGACCTTGGAGCCAGGGCTGAGGCATGGGTGACCTCATGGGTATTCACAGCAGATTGATCAACATGCATCTCCTGCTTCACTGGCACACAGCTGGTATCTGTTGTGGATAAGTGTTTGATACAATAGTCTCCTGCAATAAAAGGTTTATAACAGGTATGTAAAGAGTTTTCTTATTGTAAGCTTCCTTGCTTTAACATTACTGTTGCTACTACTATTTTCATTAGTAGTAATTAGTACTTACATATGCCCATGTAAGCACATGGCCATACACGTGTCCTCAGTAAGAATGTGGCCCTGCTAACTGCAGTGTTAGAGGTATCCTGAGACAGAGAAGCAGGGCTGTGGCTGAGAAGAGAACTGTCTCTAAAAACTTTGATTTGCTGTTTAGGAGTAGTCAATATCATTAGCATGAAGGGAGGACAGTGTAGTGCTAAACACAAACCACACCCATTGCTGTAGAAGGCATAGTACTAAACATCAGCCACACCCATTATAGTAGAATGTGCCACAATAGCCTGATCTGGTGGGGGAAAAAATTATGAAAGGAACTGACAAAGGTTTACATACTAGGAATAGGATGAATGTGCTGTTCCAACATGCATGGAGACAAGTGGTCTTGGACCTTGTGTTACATGTATGTCTGGGAGGCCATAAGGGTACCTACTTAGCAACCTTCAGCATTCATCTTCAGTAAGAGTGGCAATTTTCTTCTGCTGTAAGATAGACTAGCACCACCTCCTTCTTCACCAAGCTATACTTCAGGCAGTACATTTTTGGCAAGAACTTTGCTGAGTGAAATTGCAGCCTGTCAGGGATCCTATGAAAGAAGGTAATTATGAATCAGTTCTCTACAGTCAAAAACATTTCTCATTTATAGGCAACTCCTTGCCAACATGAGAACGTCAATCACAACAGCTGTGCATATTGAAAGACCAAACAGCAAATTTTCAACTCCTTCCCACCTTCTTTCTTTCTCAAATTACATTCTTACTGATGGTACTACTCAAATTTCAACACAACCTATATGAAAAGGTGTACACATCTTAGAAAGGCAGTTTTCATATCTTATTTGTGTATTCTTATACAAATTCTCAGTCCATGGTAAGGATTAAAGACTTCCAGGCATATGGGACATGGGAAACATTAGCAAACACTTTTTTTTTTTTTTTTCTTTTTTTCTTTTTTCTTTTTTTTTTCTTTTTTTTTTTTTTTTAGTGAAGAAATGAAGAGTTATGTGTCTATTTTCTAAAATCAGAAAAAAAAACAACACCTTTTTAGTTTTAAACTTTTGAAGTTTTAAAAGTTTTACTGTAAAAAAAAAAAAAAAAGTTTAAAATCTAAACAACCAAGATTAAAAAATAAGTTCATAATAAAGTTCACTGTGTTCCTCTACCATGAGATACGTAGAGAAGCAGTGACAGCAATGACACTGTATTAGTATCACATGGCTCATCTGTGGCAAGGCCAAGCCCACGTCTCCTGAAGAGCAAATGGCAATTCTCCTCCAGAGACACTGTTAACAGGAATGTTCATCATGTTTACAATCAAGAAGAGGAGTCATTTCATCCTGTGCCCTAGAAAGTTACAGCCTCTGATATCGATTTCCTTGTTGGAGCTTGAGTTAGAGACAAAGTATTTCAAAGACGCTATTAACTATAGGAACCTGTGGAAATCCTTCAGGAATTCTGGCTGTCCATCCAGAATGGGAGGTGATACTTAGGAGGAGCATGTGAGCCTTGGATGTTTTTGAGCCTTTCCTCTTATCCTTCCCCAGCATCACCAAGCATGGGGTGGAGGTATTTGAGGGTGCACCTCTGTCTCATCTTCTTACTGCTCATTTATAAATCTATTGTCCAGGAATTTATCTAATTCTTTCTGGGGTCCTGCTGTCACTGCCAGCCTCCTTAGCCTTCCCTCGCAGTAAGTTCCAGAAGTTCAGTGTGGGCACTGTAAATGAGTACTTTTAAATCTGATTTAAGGTCATCTATGGGTTTTATTGAGTGCCCCCTAGCTCTAGTATTGTGAAAGTTAGTGAATAGCAGGTTCGCATTCAAGCTATCCACCACTTTTATGATTTTGCAAACTGGTCATATCATCCCTCAGCCTACTCTCTGCACCAAAGAGTCCCAACCCTTCTTGCCTTTCCTGTTAAGGCTGATGTTCTGCCAACCTAAGCATTTTACTTTCTCTCCTCTGTGTGCTTTCCAGCTACGTTATGCCCCTCTTGGGTTTCAGAAATCAGATCTGCATGCAGCACTCAAAGGTTTTATTAGGTGGCAAAACAATGTCCTTTGCCATCAGGACCCTTCCTGTTGTTGCCCAACATCTTGTCGGCTTTTCTAGGAAGGCAGCAGGGTTTCCTGAGCTATAGTAGAGGAGAGAGTAGAACCATATCTAAAGACTTCAGTGCTTTGGCTGCAGACAACTGGTCAGCAGAGAGGCTGTTCACAGAGCTGTTAAAGCCCTGGCTGATGCATCCAAGGGTATAAATAGTGGCATTTGCTGAGTGTGTAAGATGAGGCAGCAGGAAGGACAGGAACTGGTACCAGCTTTTCTTCTGCATGTTGCTAGCCCAAAAGCAAAAAAGTGTTTGTTTTGCCATTCTCTTCTGAAGAGGGATAGTGGTCTGGACAAAGAGTCACCTCTCAGAATGAGCCATGTTTTCTCTGGATAGCATTTAGTAGCTTATATTGAAAATTTTTAATGTGAAAAACAGAAAAGAAAAATAGATCCCTTTATTTTTTTTTATATATATTTTTCCGTCTGCATTGAGACAACTCATGGTTTTCAGCCTGACTCTCAGATAAGTAGCCAGTTGGCTGACATGCTCAGGGTGAGTCATCAGTGTCTGGCAATGTCCTGATGGATGACCTTTTAGTTGTCAGAGATGGGAGTCTTGGTGCCCATGCTCTGCAATCACTCACAACCGGAGGTCCCCGCCTCCCCTCAGAAGGCACAGTTACCAGTCTCTACTCCCTCCTGATCAGTGTGTATTGAAAGCAGAGTATCAAAGCAAAACAAAGCAAACAAACAGAAAAACAACAACAGAAACACCTCAAGTCCCATTTCAACTGGTACAGTGCAGTTTTCATTAGAGTACATTTTCAGTAAAAGCCATATATTCCATAGAACTGCAAGCCACCTTTAGCAGAACTACCAAAAATCTGATTATGATTAGAATTTCCTTCAAGAATATCTCTTTTACTTAAGAGTCTTCCTGAATCGGAAGAAATCAGCAAGCTTCACCTACAATTTGCTGTGGAGCTAACTGTGTACGTTAAATTTTGTGATTATATAAAACACAACTTATATTCTAACCTGCCATTCACATATTTTTAAAATCTAATTCTCATCAAAACCCTACCATTACAGGTGCACCTCAGGAAAGAGAGCTAATAATCCAGCACGATTAATGTAGTGAGGACGTGACACCTCCAGCCATTCTTTTCAAGTGCTGTTGGCATTAGTTAATATTTTCCACCTTTACTTTAGGTAATTTCCTAGTTTTCAATAGACAAGAAAAACATTTCAATAATGACACCCACAGCTCCAAACCACTACTTAGCACATAATGAACTAATTTAAACCAAATCAATTTGATTCCAATTTTCCACCACGTGAAACAGATGCTTTTGCCAAGCCCAAAAGCTGGACATAGCGAACAGTAGCATGTGATCACATTCCTTACACTAGGTGTAAATCATGCCTACACAGTACTATATTTCAAACAACATTAAATATGAAGTAAGAAATTAATTTACAAGCTTAACCACTTTAAGTTTGCAGCAACTTCATTCCAAGTCACTTCACAGTCCTCAAATTTTGCTTTTTTTAAGTTTGGGGGTTTTTTTTTTTTTTTTTTTTTTGGTGATGAAAGTAAGGTTCAGTAGCTGTTTATCTTCTTTGTTGTAGTAAAAGTGTATGTAGTTTTGTACTAAAATGTCTGTAATACTTTGGTGAAAATATCAATCTCCACAACACTTAACTGTGAAATTTATCCTTCAAAATAAACTACAAAGTTTATACTTTTTTTTTTTTTTTTTTTTAAACCATGATGCATTCTACTTATACTGAGGCAATGGTGACTACAGTACATAAGACAACACATGCCTGCAAATGTTGTGAATCACTGGGGCTATGTACACATGAGTGTATTTGCATTTCAAGCTTTTGTATACTTTTTATCACCACAGAGCATCAAAGGCAGGGTTTAGATTTATTAACAAAGCCAAAGTACACAACCGTATCTTTCTAATACTGCCACACGTGGCTAACAATAGGTCTGTAATAACAAGCTCTTCTTTTAAAAGTCAAGACTCCAGATTTTTAAGTCATGGATTACACAGAGCACTTGCTAACACAATTGGCATGTCTTAACAAAGGCAAAATGCTAGCTTAGGAAAACATGTGACGCTTTCAAGTCATTCCCAGTGGACAAGGGGGATTCTGATTGCTGTGCTTTTGGGAAGGGGATACATACTTGGTCCACTCCCTTCTGCTACTGGGGAACTTAGGTATGTATCCTAGCAAAACCTTTGCTAAAAAAAAAAAAAAAAAAAAAAAAAAAAAAATTTGGTTCACTGGAGGGAACAGACCTAATCAGCCACTGGGCAGACTGTGCCTAAAAGAACACAGCAGAAATCTGTCAGCAGCTCTGGGATACATTGGAAGTGATTACCTGAAGAAAAGAGCTGGTGGAATTTGCTATATAATGTTTTCTTATTTCATAGCAATACAATGACAGACTTAGCTATATATCCTTGCTTTTACTGTCTGATGGCTAACATTAAACTCTTATTGAATCTGTAAAAGAACTCAAAGGCAAAACAACAACAACAACAACAACAACAAAAAACAACCAGCAACACAAAACAAAGGTCTGAGATGGTAGAAGCTGAGTGCTCCCAGTACATCTCAAGGTTGTTTAGACAATGGAAACCATTTCAGAACCTTCCAAGAAAATATATGACAGTATTTGAATATAATTTGATCTGCAATGACCCTGTGTGAATACAGTTTAAACTCTGACATTGTGATGGATTAAAGTACAGAAAATCACACATGCAGCAGATAACAATACAAAATACATCAGTGAACCTGACCTCCACATTTAATCCTCCACGGAGGATTAAAATATGCTTCTGTTCTGCTTCAGTATTTCAGGCCTTATGCTTAAATATGCTGCCACCCAGAACATGTAGTGTCTGGTTAACCAAGGGCAGGAGCGCCAGCAGCCTCATCTTACTATGTTACACCTGATCCAGTCAGTTTTACTTCACATCCAGTACACATACATAACAGGTGCAGCTCACAGGGGAATGTTAAGGTTGGAGTGATGGTGTTAATGCAGGCCATATATATGTTCTGTCACCTACTGCTGTTTGGGCAGATGACAAAGGCCACTTCCACATAAAAAGCTTGTGGTGCACAATAGGAGCAGTACTGGAGAGCCAACAGTCATACCAGATGTGTTTCAGGTGTTTTATTTTGGACTAGCTCTGATCTGTTTTTTTTTTTTTTTTTTTTCTAAATGTTCATTAGCAGTGGGAATACAGTCAGTGCACTGTAGGTGTCTTCTGGTTTAGTGGTTTAGTTTAACTATAAAGAAATGCAGTTTGTATGCCCTGAGACTAGCCAGTGGTCTGAAACTCCACTTGCTAAGCAGGAGTGCTCCCTTCAGAGCGCTTTGTTATCTAAACAGAAACACAAAATGTACCTGGTGGGATCAGAGTAGCAGTTCCTTTTGTGGTCCAGCAGTTCTTGCTGTTGCAGTCATTGATGCTGCTGCAACAGAGAACTTGCAGGAATAATGAGAGCAGATCAGCTCAGTGGCATATCATTTTATAAGATTGACAGTCTCTTCACTGTACTGGTTTTGTGGCAGTGACAGGTATTGACAAATGCAGAAGTCCTCAGTATATGCTTAGTATGTAATGAATATGTTGAATAAAAATATAATGTTTTCTAACATTAATTTTATACACTTTGATCTGAACTCTTCCTCTAAACTCCTAGATACCTGTATGCCAGATGTCAGTATAGGTAAAATGTAGTCAGGTGATTCAACGACTGAGCACACTTATTATATGTACAGTAGAAATCAGGGGTGGTGTTGCCCCTTAGGGTGTCCCCTGTGATTTCACTAGAGCTATCATCACCTGTGCTAGACTGGAACTGGTTCCAAAGACTGAAAACTCTACTGTGCATTTTACCACTGCAGAAAAGAGTGAAGTGGCAACAGGAGAAGGGCATGCAGCAAGTGCCAGAGCCTGATGCACGGATTGATGTTTCTGTGGATGCTTCCTTTCCCTCCTCTCAGGTGACTCAGCTGTGGTTTAGGTATAGTTCCAGCCAGGTTAGCTAAGTATGTCTTACGTGTTCCCTGGCAAACCCAGGGAACTTGGTCAAAAACAGTTTTTTTTTTTTTTTTTTTTTTTTTTGTTTTTTTTTTTTTTAATCATTTTTATTTATTTTTCCAGCATTCCAAATGAAACAATTAAGATAATTATTTCTTTGGTTTGGAAGATGATACTGAATTTGTCTCTAATCACAAGAACTACCTGGAGGTTTCCCCACAGCGTTTTTTTTCTTCCTTCAGGAAGGTCTTTCAGCAGAGCACCATTGTTATAATTCTCCTTTCCCCTAGGGATCTGCCTTCCACTCCTTGCTCTGGCAAGAATCCCACTGGCTCTAAGAAGCACTCATGCTGAGTCAGTGTTAAAGCATATTGTTGTTGGTAAAGCGGAGTATACTGGATCTAATAGACACTTCGCTAAAGAAAAAATTTTCATGTTTTCATGTAAAGAGAGACTGTTTGTATGTCAAATATTTCATATGATGCTCTTTAAATGATCCAAACATGGTATTTTAGTATTTTTCATTTTTTGATTTCTAAAATGTAATAAAACATATGAGGAAAAGAAAGATCGGTCTAGAGGGGATGAAATATGAGGAGTGGCTGATGTCACTTTTTTTTCAGGTTAGAGAAGAGGAGACTGAGGGCTGACTTCATTATTACAACTTCCTCCCAGTGGGGAATGAGGGAGAGGTACTGATCTAGTGGGGTTACTCAGGGTTCCATTTTAGGGCCAGTTCTCTTCGATGTTTTTATAAATGATCTGGATTCAGGACTCAAATACACACTAAGTTTGCAGATAGTACTAACTTAGGAGGAGTTAGTCCAACTATATCCTGGAGTGCATCAGGCTTGGCATTGCTAGCTGGCTGAGAGAAGGGATTATCCTGCTTTTCTCTGTGCTGGTGCAGCCTCACACCTTGAGTACTATGTGCAGTTTTCGGTGTCATAATATACAAAGGACATAAAACTATTAGAGAGTGCCCAAAGGAGGGCTACAAAGGTGGTGCAGGGTTTAGAGGGGAGGATGGATGAGGAGTGGCTGAGGTCCCTTGGTTTGTTTAGCCCAGAGCAGAGCAGGCCGAGGGGAGGCCTCATGGCAGCCTGCAGCTCCCTCACGAGGGAAGCAGAGGGGCAGGCGCTGAGCTCTGCTCTCTGGGGACAGCGACAGGACCTGAGGGAATGGCATGGACCTGGGACAGGGCAGGGTCAGGCTGGGGGTTAGGGAAAGGTTCTGCACCCAGAGAGTGGTCGGGCAGTGGGACAGGCTCCCCAGGGTTGTCGTCATGGCCCCAGTGCTGTCAGAGTTCAAGAAACATTTGTAAAATGCTCTCAGACATAGAGTCTGATTTTTGGGTAGTCCTCTGTGGAGTCAGGAGTTGGATTCAATGATCCTTGTGGATTCCTTCCAACTCAGGATATTGTATGCTTTTATGACTCATTTTATTTCATATTTCACTGAACTGATTTTTGGTTTTTATTAGGTCAAGCAAAAACCTCTGAAAAGTATAACAATACTTTTAATATGGAAACTCCTTTTCCCCTTTACCTTTATTCTCTGTTGACTGATCAACATCTATGCAGTCTGTTCCAAAATCTCCAAGTGTGAACAACTTCATCCTGAAACGCACGTTTCCCAAATATCTCAGATAGCTGATAGATCTGTAACTGTCAGGAGGTGACAGGCCACAAGAGTTTTTATATGCTTTCACCAACTGGTCCAATAAAGAAATTATGATTTGAAACAGGTCTTGTGTGATCTCAGTGATTTCTCCCAGAGATTTATTACTGCTTCACTGTTTCATACCTTTCAGAAGAGACAATAGATTCTTTGGAAACCTGTTATCAGAAGATATCTTATGCCATTACATCTAATCTAATGCTAATGTTTCTCATGCCAGATAATCCCAATTCACTTTTTCTTGTCAATTACTTTCCTGGAAAAGTCTACTGAAATAGTATGTTGTCGATGCCTGTTCTGATGCTCTATCACTTTTCAGAACAGGAAGACTCTTACATAAAGGCAAGAAATTCAGTTAACTGCTCCTCAGGAAAGCAGTCAGGAAAGACTAAAACTGCTGAATTACCTCTAGCTGTGTATCAGTTCTTCAAGATGGGAGCACAATCACCTCTTTGGTTTCCTGACAGTTCCTATCTCCAGGCTTAAAGGGTATATTTGCATGGAGACACCCTCCTGTATCTGCCAGTGAGGGGTAGGTACTGCAACTCTCTCCTCTTCAGTATGCTTTTGCAAGCAACAGAAACCAAGAGCGTGTTGAGGCACTCGCGGATGACACCAAGGTGAGGGGCAGAAGCACTGCCACCCTGGGGGTCCCCAGCCCTCCCAGAAAGGGGCAATCAGAGAGGCAGAAGGGAGAAGCATGCACTCCTGGGTAGGGTGGGAAACCCAAAGGTACTTGCTTCAAAGCTGAAGACCAGTAAAGGTGACCCTCCTCATGAGCACCCTTGGGAGTCAGAGACTAGCCAACATGTGATGATCCAGTAAAGGCATCTGGCTCCTTTCACAGTGCTATGTTTTGTCATTTAGAGCACTTTAAGTTTTCATAATGGCACCTTCAGCCTGTTATTCTTTCCCTTTCTTTGCCCTATCCTAGCCATTTTTCTGGGAAAGTTTTGATGTATCTGGAAGTGTTAAATGTCAGATTTTTTGTCCTATTGCTTTCATAAATGCCATCACAGTATAACACCACTTTCACTGGACTGTGTATTAAACGATTAGTTTTTCAGGCAAACTCCAGCATGCACTAATGTTGGAAATTTTGTATCTTCCTAGTTTGATAGTTTGCTAGAGGACAAAAAAAGGCTGTTTCAATAGTGTTTATCAATAATTTCATTAAAAACAAAACAAAACAAAAACTAAACACACTAATTTAGGACCCAAGGGAATGGAGTCAAGCTGCGACAGGGGAGGTTCAGGTTGGATATGCGGAAGAGGTTCTTCACTGAGAGGGTGGTTGTGCACTGGAACAGGCTCTCCAGGCACATAATCATGGCACCAAGCCTGTTGGACTTTAAGAAGCATTTGGGCTATGCTCTTATTTATATGGTCTGAATTTTTGGGTAGACCTGTGTGGAGCCAGGAGTTGGACTCGATGATCCTTTTGTGTCTCCCCCAACTGGGGATATTCTGTGATTCTATGATTCTATGATTTTTCTTTCTGGAACTCAGAGATAAAGAACCACCAGAGAAGAAAAAAATGTTGACTAACCATTTGGGTTTAACATTCCAAAAAAATTATACAGTTATGAAGGTCTATTTTATAGATTACTAGGAGTATTTAAGAGCACCAAAAAAAGAGCAGACAAAGACAGCAGGTCCGGAGGATAATAGGTTGGAGATACCAGAGGTCAGACATAGGTAAATAACATACCAGCTAATCATGTTGGATTACCAACATGAAATTCCAAGAATATAAAACTGGCATTGAAATATTTCCTATGAAATAATGGAACAACTTATTTTAAGACTATATATAAATGTAGAAGTGTAGTCCATGAAAAAAAGTTGTATGCCAGGTTTAGAATTACATAGATCACAACTGTCTCACTTCAGTCAGTTTTAAAACAGAAAAAAAAAAAAAAAGAAAGAAAGAAAGAAAGAAAGAAAGAAACGCCAACAAAAATAAATCAACATTCATTTTGAAATATAATACCTAAAACAAAGGCAGGCTTTTTGCTAATGCATTTATTAATAATTGTGGGCCCCTGCTTACTTGGGAACTTTCAAGGCCTCCAAGTTACAGCTGGGTTGCTTCATATTGACTAGAAATATGTCAGATTGTATAGTCTGTGATTGGATACAAACCTTTTGCATGCATGTTTTCATTTGAACCCAGATAAGGATCACCTTTTTACAAAAATAAAATGGATGTGATTAGATACAATTTATTTCTAATTACCTCTCCTTAGTATTCATTGGAAGCAATTCAAGTGTCACACGGGCTTTTGCAGCTGCTTTTGCAACCCTCTGCCTTGTCAGTGCATGGCTTTTAAAGTGCGCTTTTGAATGTGCAGAATTAAAAGCAAGGGAGATAGCAGCACAGCCTCAAAAAATGCTTGTACTTTCCAGGACAAAGGATGCACGGTTACAATTTGCCTGTGATACTGAGTTCAGAAATATGTTTTCACTTTCAGTAAAGCCACACATATAAATGTCAAGTACACATTGATTCTTCTCTGAGGTCAGATCAGACCAACTCTCCTCTCTATGTTTTAGCTTGACAGCATTGGTCAGTGGCTTCCTAATGAACTCCTGTATCTAGCATAGGCGTGTGACACTTGCAGAATGTGGTTTGGCATTTTCAGATTGCAAGCAGACATGCATACATCCTCTGAAAGGCCAAATACTGCCTATGACACACAAGGGAGGTTTGCCTTGTGGCTTTGGCTCCATGCTTCTAACCTCATTTCTATGCTAAGAAGCTGCTACTGTTCTTAGTAGATGGCCTCAGATCACCCTACCTTTGTGGGGCTCGAACTATGGCTCTGGTTGCCTCAAGGACATCACGGTGATCAGTGATTATATTCTTCGTCATCCCCTGTTGCAGTTAGCACAGTAAGTATAAACAAGAGAAAACTGTGGAAGATGGAATTCTGGGATCCTCTTTTTTCTTTATTTGCTGGTGTTTCTCCAGGGAACCATCATCAAAGATGGACAGGGTTGAGGTACTCCACTGAGGGTAACCAAACCCTTTATTGGGGAAGGAGCAGAGTGGGTAGTAGATAGCCTGGCTCTGACCATCATCTGGGGATCATGCAGGTGTCCTTTGCAACGTTTGCAGTCGTACTTGCTGATCTGGCAACCTAGCCTTAAGCAAGGAAATTGCTGGTGGCTAGGACTGAATGAGACAGTTTGTTAGCATTGCTGAGCCTTGCAGCAGCACCTGCAACTCCTGGCTTGCCAGCAAAGCAGGCTTTGTCACAGCAAATTCTGGAAAAGAAGTGCTGTAGATGCAGCGTTTTCATAGGGTAGAACCAGCTGAGCTGCCTCTAGAGACTCTGTTGCATGGGAGGAAGAAATCACCATGACCAGTTAAGCTAGACCTGTACTGAAGGCATCTTTCCACATTTTGCAATCCACCGCTAAGCATAGGAGGCATAAACTGATGGGATGTACAATGCACACGTTAAAACACAAGCTTAAAACACAACTTAATCCAAAGCTTTGTGTGCTTTAGGACACACACATGTTCTTAGGAGCTCTACCTTGTTTTAATGTTATACATTAAAAATATCTCTGATTTACACTGAACTTATTTGCAGGTCCAGTCTTGAATCCAGTCCTAATTTTGTTTAGTCCCTTTGGTCCTTACTTCAGTCAAATATCATTGAAGTTACAAGTGGTTCCCTCAAATTTCTGCTCACTCAAGCCATCTTATGCAGGAATTCTTACATTTTAAAATTTTTGAAAAAAAACATTTAGCTAATCTTCTAGGCTCTGATTCAGGAAAGGACACTCCTAATGTTAAACATATGCTTTGCAAACATCATTTCAACCAAGAGATCCGAAGTACATGTTTCTATTAAAGACAGTAATTAATGTAGTCCTGTTTAGGATCATGTTCTAGATTTGGGCTTTGATGAGGGTGTTTGGGAACACACATTATCTTCTTAGCTTTACATTGTCTCTGTATTACCTACTGACAAAAACAGTGTTTAAACATGAAGGAAAGAAGTGCTGATTACAAATTAGCCAGAGACATGACTACACTTTGCTATTTTCAGAGAGGTTACTAGATATAAGACCTTAGTTGTTGGAAGTGTTTTATTGGAAAACCTGAGTCCTTTGGACCCTCACTGCATTTAGTGCTTTGTAGGATTAGGTCCAGTTACACAACTCTGAAAAATCTCTCCTTGGTGTGTGGCAACTATATTTGAAGTTTGCAGCATCATTTTTTATTATTATTAGTCATGCATGGAGCACAGCCCCATATATTCATATGTCTAAAATGGAGATGAAAACAAATACTCTTGGGTTCAACGGAAGTTTCCAACTCTTTCATATATGTGACTTTTGAAGGCAGGCCTTTCACATACATCTCTGGGCTGTGTCCACAAACACACGTGATGAAGTCAACTTTTGCTGTGTACTACTAACCGTAGTTCTGAGTACATTTGCTAGAGAGGGAGAGAACAAGTCAGGAGGTGGTATTATCTTTCAGCAAAGATGAGAGAAGTTCTACGATTCCTTTAATGGCAGGCATTTGTCACACTATACATCAAATGGTCTTCCAAGTGTCAGCTGTAACATAACACTTCTCAGCTAAGGTAATAAATTGGTCTAAATTTAGCAGGACAAAGACACCTGGCTCTGTAGTGGCCTCAATAAGTGAGAAACAAATGACTATGAGAAGAAAAAAATATAGGGTGTCAGGAACAGTTTTGCTCTTTGTTTCCCTTTTGGACTGATTTTTCTCCTTTTCTCGTCAGGTGCAGCTGTGGAAGCTGATCGTGCAGAGCCGTGGTAATTGCCGTGGATTTCTGAGCCGTTCTCCAGCAGCGCCAGTCCTGAAGGCTGAGTAGGGGCCGGGATTTGCCCGCCTGCCTGGAATGTGACCGAGGCTGAAAGCTGACACCAGCTCGGTGGAAAAAGGCTTGTGAGCAGAGGCTGTCTCCAAGACAACAGAGTATTTTCCCTGTGATGCATTTACACAGTGGGGTTAAAGTTCTGTGAAAGCAACAGCTGCTGTAAAAACATTGTATTAAATATGCTTAGAACTGTAAAACGCATGCTCCTCGTGTTGCACTGTGCTCGAGAGATATGTGGAGACCTGTGGTATGTCTGAAGGAGAATTTCTGTTCTCTCACAGGCTGTTTTAAAAACGTCATACTCCCAACTTTTTCTTTCTGAGAGAGTTTCTTTTTAGGAATGTTTTCTCTAAAGTTGACTTTCAAGTTAAAACTGGATGACTGAAACATGACTGGGTCTATGAATTACTTTTGCTCCTTTCAACCATGTGACTGGCTGGAAAACGTTGTTATATATATGCTCTTATGTTTGGGCATAAGCAGCTGCAAATGGAGCCTGCTTGCACCAGTGCCACTCATATGTGAGTATATACATAAATGCCCCCAGCTCTCACATGCAGTTCAGGCTCACCAACACACATATATTCCATCTCCAGAGAGTAAATGTCCTGCACTGAACTCCTATTATAGACATTGTTAACTGGTGGGAAGAAACTTTCTATGTAGATAAAATATGACTAGGTTCAAAAACCAGAGGACAACACAGGCCAAGAATAGATTCAGAACAATTCTCTCCCTCTTGTTTTGTGATATTTAATAGCTTTTACAACCATTATACATCTATCAAGTCAAAAAGAATAGACCTAGGAGCCATAGGAGACTAACCTTACATGGCCCTCTCCAAATAGGAGCACAAGGATACAACAGCATAGCTACACACATATCCAGTGAACATCTTCAGGCACTGATGTGATAGCTGTATTTTTGGTCTTTCCTAGGCAAACTTTGTAAAAGGTGTAAAAACCTATAGCAGAGTGTGTCTGCATGTCTTGTTTAAACTTCTGCCACATCTTCCTTGATTGGGGTTTTATTTTGCTGGGGAAAAAAAAAAAATAAATTGCTGGGATAGACAACTTCATATATCATTGTTAAAAAGGTTGCTTTACTTAGTAAGAGGTGGACTGCAAGACGGAAATTTCTCTCTTTAATCCCCTGCTTTAAATCCCCTTTACTTTCCCATTTAAATGCCAGAAAATTATATTTAGGAGACTAATATTCTATAGCCTGGATTTATTTATGATTTTCTGTTTCTGTTTCACTGCATTGAGTCCTCCACCCTGGATTCTGTCTTTTCACTAGACATTTTTGTCTTCTTTTTCTGACAGAATTTTTTTTTTTTTTTTTTTTTTTTCCTCTCTTCCCAGAGGTGCTCGAAATAAATAATATGTGAACTTTTACTGAAGTTTCAAGTCTGTTGGGTCTGAGCCCATTTAGACAACATGAACCTGCCCATTCCTAGCAATAACACTAATAGGAAATTACTCTTCCACCCAAATCAAGTTCCAACATCTGGAGATAGCTTGTCCTAATGGACTTGGCAGTGGTGCCAAAAAAGCTTCTCCATCCTTCACCCAGCAGCTGCCGTCATCACAACAGTCCAGCTCCCAGTGGGATGGCTAAACATTTCTGCAAAGTTATTTGAATGTGTTTCAGGAATCCCAGGAAAGTGTACTTGAGATGAGGGTGTTGTTTGCACATGTGAACTTGCAAATATGCCATAGAAGGGACCAAGAGAATATTGCAAATTCTATTCTTCCCCACCCCTTAAAACATATTTAATCAATTAAAATAATCAGTGTAAGGATTAATTTTGACCATATGAATGTATGTGTGGGAAAAACTTGATGATTTAAAATATGTTGTGTTTTGGAAAAGATCATTCAAACACATGCCTGAACACATACATATGAGAGAGACACATCTTAAAATCTGGGCTTGATTTACTTCCATGCCCTTGAAGGTACAAACTTCACATATATTCTGCATCTGAAATCTGGCAGAACAGGAGTTGTGGGCTCTTTACTGTTGCCAGAGTCCACGCGTATTGGATTATGCAGTTGTCCCACTTCATGTTAGAGAATGGATCTTCAAGTGTAGCTAAAGTGTAGACTGTCCAAAAAGACAATATCCATTCATCTTAAATGCAAAGAGCATGCTTAAGCTACTTCAGCAGTTTAGAGAATCTCAGCCTAAATATTTTTAATACATCAAAAGTGAAAATATTGTCTCACTTGACCCACTTTCAAACCTATTCCATCTGAAGCTTTGGATGTTCAACACTCCTCAGGTCTGGTCTCAACAGGGAAAGAAAATCCAGCCACTCAAGAAAATCTTCTCAATTTGGGGAGCCAAAGCTCATCAGGGTAGTGTTCAAAATGTTGCTTCAAGGATTTGAGTAGAAGAACAGGGTGGGCTGAATGTCTGTTCAATACCAGCTGGGGCCTGCAAGTGTCGTTTTTTTGAAGCAGCATAAATTAAGCATGTTGTCTACTTCAACGTGCATCCATTTCAAATTCTGAAGACACTTTTCCATCCACCACTCCTTGATACCTCTGTCCTCATGAAATGCACACAAATCAGAAAACTGTCTTCAAGTTCGGTAACTAGAAGGCAGCAAATTACCCCTGTTAGTAGAGGGCTGAACAAGTAAAAATCATTTTATTTAGTAGAAGTATTTCCAATCATCCTTTTTTTTTTTTTTTTTTTTTTTTTTTTTTTTTTTTTGCAAATTTTTTTTTTTTTTTTTTTAATATTTTCTCACAACCCAAAAGGTTAAGGGCCAGATCTTCAAACACAGCGTGTAACTGACAGTGTCTCAATTTGAAAGATGGAAGAGGAAGTGATTTTGTCTCAATGGGGAGGCAAAGAATGGAAGGCACTTAAAGTTAAGGGGTATTTTGAAATAGCGTGCCTAGGTCTCAGACTTATGGGCTGAATTGTTAGTACTATCATCACAAAATTGTTCTTCAGATGAAGGGTGTGATTTTGTTTGCTTTGACTCTGCTCCCTGCAGAAGTCAAAGGAAGATTCACTGCTGACTGCCAACAGCCAACAATGATGGTGTTTTAAAACTTCCCATTATGTGAGCCTATGGTTCAGGAGAGTAAGAAATCTGTGTTTGTGTGTTGGTGGTAGTGGTTTGTTTGTTTGTTTGTTTTTGTTTCAAATATATATATATATATAAAGAGACAATATATGTATTCAATCAAACAAACATTTTTAAACAAGTGTATATATAGAACTTAAGTAGCTGATTCCCAACAAAGCCAAAGCCTTAATTCCATGATGAACCCATTATTCTGCCCTCTACCAGTACACAGTCCTTGGTTTTATATAAGAAAAAGGACATTGTATTTTTCTTAAGCCCCAACCTATATGAAATCCTATTGTTACGGCATTCACTACAACAATAGCCCTTTGGAGCACTCAAAATGCCTGGCTGTCAATTAGGTTACTATAAGGAAGGAACAAGACATTGTTTACATCACAATGCAGCATCAATGAAGGTATGTACATTAGTCAGATGAATGCATTCTGCTGTGTTTCAGTAAGACCAGTACAATCAATACTGATACAATGAATATCAAAAAGATCTCTATGCAGGTATCAGATGCACCACAACTTGGTGCTCAGTATAACTCATATGTGGTGTGGTCCATAGATTGGCAAAGTCTGGGAGAACTTTGGGGAAGGTTATAAAAGGGGAAGGGGGGTGGGGGGTGGGGGCTGGGGGGGGGGGACGACAACGATTCTAAGATACCTAACAGCCTGGCACTGACCCATTGAAAATAAGGAAGCAGTTTCATACAGCCTCACCATTTGCCTTTGTTATTAGGAAATAAATCAGCCTTTGTTTTTTCTGGACAAAGTGAAGGAATGTCATTATGACTTATAAATTGCACAGTTACAAAACAATCAGGAAATCTTCCCATTTAAATCTGAATAACTTTAATTGTTTGGAATTTAAACTTTAGTCTATTGAGTGAAACAAACGCTTAAATAGAGCTCTTCATTGAAATTCTGAGTTTGAGCTAAAATCAGCATAAAAAAAACCTCTGAGGCTGGTTAAAGACTGAGCAAATCTTACAGTTGCATCATTTAATACCTTTTGACTGAAGATGGGACAAAACCAAGAGATGACAAAAAAGCATATTAGTGTGGTTGATGTTTTGTTTAGGCTATTGCAAATGTTCAGAATGTCACCTTCCTTTCATATCACTGTATCATTCCCTACACTCTATATGCAGTATCAGTCCTGAAAATGCTTGTTTATTAGTAGTTGGTACATTATGTTAAAGCCACAGAAGTCAAATGTGTGTTGAGTAAGGAACTTGTTCATGGAATAATTTCAAATATTTTTATACCCTACTTGGTCCCAAGTTATTGAAGGTTTTTCAGATAAATTATTATGTTACTGGGATAAACTCTTCTGACTTGACATCAAGATCAGGAAAAGTCTAACAGAAGAAAAGGTATTTTTCTAATTATTTTCTAATTTTTGAGAAATTGATAGAACCATTGTTCTTACTGTGCATATAAATAAAAGTTCCACTTTTAAAAAAGTGTCCTTTTGTCACTGGAAAGATGGGCTGGCATCACTGATCTGGCACTTCAAGGTGCAGGCTTACAAATGATCTGGAAATAACCTCAGTACTTTGATAGCTATGATTTTATTGGTGCTTTCCTGGTATAACAGCCTCACCACTTCTAGAATTTCATTTCTCCAGCCTTTATCTAAAGCTAAGCTCCACCCCTTGTGGATTTTCACACTGTCCCTTCTCAGAGATGACCTCGCTTCCACCTCTGACCTCTTTCAGAGTTTTCACCCTTGCTTTAACAATTGATTTATGACATGCCCATGAAAGGGTCAAGCCTACTTTTACGGTTTGCTTAAAATATTTCTTTTTTTGGGGTGGATACAGAAGTGGTGCTTAATAAGTGCTAAGTAAATAAACTAAGGATTGAAGACAGCTTCCCTTTTCTGCTAACTACTAGATGTCTCTAAAACTCTTTGTAACAAGTGTTTACCAAGTCTTCAAACAAATTAACTGATACCTATAATCATTTTGTGCCTAATGAAATGTGTCAAGGGTTTAGGATTTCCAAAAAGAGTAATTTCAAATTAAGTTGTCTCACAGTTCAGTGAAAAGGCAACCGCTAAAGATAATTCAAGGACTTGTATATGTAATGGACAGGAAGTCTATTTTTCTTTTAGTTTGACAGATTGATTTTGCACAGAAAAAAAAAAAATAAAAAAAAAAAAAAAAAAAGAAAGAAAGAAAAAAAAAAGAAAAAAAAGAAAAAGAAAAAGAAAAAAAAAGCAATGAAGGCTACTAGGCATAAACTTTTATTGCTTCCATCCTCCTCAGCCAAAACTCTTTTTTGCCTCTCTTCAGGTAAATGAAGGACTGCAGGATTCAAGCCCTCACCTCAAAGGCAGTTTTTGTTCTTCTGTTTCACTTATGCATTATTCTTTACATGCATCGTAATTTATCATGCAAATTCAATTTTTTTCCCCTCTGGGGTCTTCATCTTTCATTGTATCCAAAATTCATAAATGCATATATTACGATAGGAAAAAATAAAAAATAAAAATAAAAAAAATCATATACTAGTTCTGGCACTTATGAAGCTCTAAGTAAATAATACTGACTAGATGACAATGGTTATCCTTCTTGCCACAGATCACATCACACATGAAACAATTTAGAAAAATGAAGAGTGTTTTCTGAGGCTCTCCATTTCAAGCTGAACTGCACACTAACATTTTCTCTATAAACTTTGTCACATGTGTCTCTCCCCAAGTTAAATGGTACCATATGATATTTTTACAGATGCCACAAGAGACATTCTCTTGGTTTCTTAAATGTACTGAATTTTTTTCCTGGCCATTAAACACTTGATTTACTATCCTGACAATTTTAATAGGGAAAGAGACAGAGGTTTACTGCTAAGTTTTTCTCATTTCCACCTTTCCTTGAAAAGCTACCAAAATGGAAAACCTGCCAAGATAACACCTAGTGTACTATCTGGCATGAGCAGAAAAGTTCAGGGAGGCTAAATTTAGAAGATCTTTCTCTCTTTATCATTGAAAAATTTTATACCAAAAATGCTGCAGTGCTTGCGTGGTTTCAAAGCATCACCACAGGCTAGGAGCTGGAACAGGGACACACCAGGTGAACAGCATGGTCACAGGGTCTCACTCAGCCTTGTTGGCAGCATGCTCACTGCACACTGCTGCTGCAGGATCAAAATGCCTTTTTTTCTCTGTGCCATGCCTATCCCCTTGCTGGAGCCAGAAGAAAGGGGGGTGCAGCTTTGTCCCCATCCAGCCAGTCTAGGACGAGCATAGAAGGATCAGACGGAGCAGAACAGTGGGTTCGAAGGGATCATCTCCCAGACACAAGGACTGCTGTTAGGACTGGACACTGTCTGCCTTGTCACCATCTACCTGTGTAATTGCCAAGCACAACGAAGGCTATTCATTAAAGGCCCCACTCTGGACTTCTTTGGCATGCTTAACACTTCCGCTGACTATAAGGGCCTTCGGAGTGTTCAAAGGATAAAAGACTGAACCCTATTTATAGTTTTGCTGCTATTGGGAGGGTGGCTGAAGTCCTAAATTACTTTCTCAGATTATGCTCAGTCCTTGAGCTGAATGAATGGTGAAAATAAATAAATAATAACCATGAAAAAGATGACCAAATGAAAGCACTGCCTTTGTGTCCATCATCTACTTGGAGTGGTGTCACTTGTTATGTGCTGGTGCTTGGGAATTGGCTTTTGATCTTGAAAGTCTTCTGCTCGTTTTAGTCCTTTCACACTAATTCCTCTCAAAATTCATCTATGGGAAGTGAATTGCCCTTTCTTCTCTTGCTCAGATCATTTTAGCCAGTAGATCAGGGAGCTGATAGGACATCATGTAAAGGAGTTGGAAAAAACAGTTTACACCCCTCCTCCAACCCCCCCCCCAAAAAAAAAAAAAAAAAAAAAAGTTAAGAAAAGAAAAAGAGCTGAAAATACTTACAAATCTTGACTACACTTGACAAAAACCAGAAGTGGCCTGTGAACTATCCATTAGCTGAAAAGCTGGTATAGATCAGTGTCACTGCATTGAAGACAATGGTGGTTTGTCAGATGAGAAGCTGGCCAAGTGGACAGAAAGAAAATGGTCTTTTCCTGGCAAAGACTTTAACCAGCTCACTTATTCCTTTCTGAAAATTTCTTTCCACTGCCTTCAGTGGAAAGCTTTGACTTGGGAATATTTTGAGGGTTGGTGAATAAACACTATAAATACATTTCTTTGTAACTATGTCAATAATGTAGTCAAAGTATTAAAGGTTCACTGCACAGGTTTAATTTTGTTGTTGCCCCTTTTTATGCACTTTAGCTGTTTTCCAACAGTACTTTTTAAATAGAGAAATTTAAAATCCATATTCTGAAACCCTGGGATAAGGGTCTGTTGAAAGGTTTTTCCCTCCATACCCAACAGAAACAGTGAGTGAAGATTTGTTTCCCTTCTGAGAGGGGTTTCAAACCTCCCTCCTTTGAACTTAAAAAAAAAAAAAAAAAAAAAAGCTCTCTCTGACATTAATAGTGCAGGAGCAGGACCTTTCCTACTGAAAACACTCCAAGACTGGTGCTTAGCATGAAGAGCACTGTTGGGTACGTACTTAAGACACAAATGACAGTGACCTCACCTCTTCAACCCAGAAAGTGATGTTTGTCTAAAAATGGACTTTGAAGAAATCTGTTAGATATCCTCATCTGGAAAATTAGGAATGAACAAAAGCAAGATATTATAGAGAAAACAAAATGGCAATCACAAATACTGTTATATATATGTATTAATTTTAGCAATAATGACATATGTAGGGAGTTTCTATTGCACTTGTTTGTAGCTTTCTGAAATATTCTCAGTGGAGTTTGAAACTCTTTATGCTAAGATCAGTTTGTGCAGCATACAGAGCCTGTGGAATTAGGTGAATGGCAAAGCCTTAAGCCATGACAAGAACTGGTATTTAAGGTCTAGCAGGGTCAGAGTAGTATCCCAAGACCACCTCACCACCACATATCAGGTAGAGGTCACCAGCCCTGCAGTACTGCAGGTGGCAGGCATCAGGTGGCCACTTCCATGCTTGCCTCAGGCAGTAATCAAGGTTCGCTCAAATCACTTTCACCAGCAGTTTGAAGTAATCCATCCCAGTTTGCCTGAAGACATAAGGAAGTTCTCCTTAGCTACCTTTTACCTTTGCCGACAAGCCAAAGCATGTTACTGATCTTGAAGAGCACCCAGAATCTGCCAAGTTACTGTTTTGTGTCTTGAGTAAAGGAGGCATCCTGTTGCAGCTCCTCCACCTTGTTTACTTGAAGGTGGTTTAGAGACACTGAATTCTACTCCTCTGTCTGCCTTCACAGGAGATGGTCACCATCCTCTGAGAAGGGCGTGGTACCTCTGCTGAGGGAAGGGAGATCTCAGGTTTTACAGAAATGCTGAAGGAAACTGCAAAAGAGCTATGAACCACAGAAGAAATTGGAACTCATCTCTCTCGTATTCTAGTCAGCTCATCACTTGCTGGGTCAAAAAAGCACAGGGTTATCTTATCTCAGTGCTGCATGAGCAGCTGCTGTCCCCATGGACATGGACTTGTTTCCTCTTTGGATTTCATTAACACAACCTGAGATTTGGAACTGTCAGTAGGCACTGAGGTGGCTACTCGTGATGGATGAGCATTGTCTTTATAGAGTTCTGGGAAAGGCAAAAATGACATAACCCTTCAGAATGAG
>CM021797.1:42961166-42982658 GCA_011076525.1 Nettapus auritus
CCCCCCCCCCCCCCCCTCACTTTTCTTCCAGCTCTCTATCTTCATTCTGCACCTGGGGAGAAAGCAAAGAACTTACTGCAGCATGAGAAGTGAGTAGTGTTAGTACTTAGCCTAGCAGAGTGAGAACATGTGGATAGACGAAAGACATGAGGAAGCAAAAGAAAATAATATTTGCAAACCTGTCTCCTGAAGTTCTTGGCCAGTCATTCCCTATCCTCTTTATTTCTGATGACCTTAAAAACTTTCAGAGTATCAACCTCTGAACAGTAATTTCATCATGTTTCTCTGGGCCTTGATTGTCTGATTTCCTTAAGGGCCCTCCTTAGAGATATGCACTACTGCAGACCACAGTGGGCCACCTCCAACAGCATCCTCCTATATAATATTAATAGCTCAAGGTACAAAGTTACAGCAGGAGATTTCCCCTATCCCTCTTCAGTCAGAGCTATTTGGCTTATCTTTTTTTATGGGAAGTTATTAAGTTTGTTAAGACTTTGTGTAGTAATACCCATTCAGATGTGAAGCCAGCATGTTGGCTAGCTTGTCTCTCCTAGTCTGAGCCTGTGTCTAACAGGTATATAGATATTTTACATGTAAACAATATTGTCCCACTGAAGTGCTTGCATTACACCATATGCAGGAACTTCTGCAAAAGTTCCTGGCTTTAGACTTGCACACTTTGCAGTTAGCCTTCTATTCTAAGTCAAGACAATGAGTTCAATGGGATTATTTGTGCCAGAGCCCACTAATGCAGGGATACTTTGAATAAATGCTTTATTCATTAAACTGTTTCAGTGTGTACAGATAGTAGATGATGAAGTCTGACTACCTGCATATTTAGCTACTTCTAGTTTATAAACGTTTTATTAGATAGTAAAGTATTCTACATTGGAATTTATTTGCTAACAAGACTAATTTTCCTTTCCTTCCTCAGTTTTTCCTAGGTACAACCTGCTGTTTATATGTTCTAGTATATCATTCAATATTCTACCATATCTTTCCATACTCTAGAAGCAAACATTTTTAAATGATTACAATAATAGTGTAAACACTGCAGGATGATCTCATCTGCATGTTGCATTGTATTCCAAAAAACATGTGTATTTATCTTAATAAAAAAGATTGAGGACATCTGCCAACACAGTATGAGCCAAATTTCACCAGTCCACCAGAAACCATCCAGACCTGGGACAAAATTATTATTATTTTTTTTTGTCATTGTTACTGAGTGTTTTTTGCAATTCTTTTCACAGGCATGACAAGCTCATGAGAAGAGTGAACTTTGTCTGAAGGACTGTGGGTGAGGAAATACTGACTAAGAAGTTTCAGTAGACATGTCCTTCCTTATGTACATTCCACTTATAGTTCCACAAATGATCTGAGAATTGAATGTGTGATACAATTAGGAGGGGGTGGAGGCAGAATAAGAATATTGCAATTTATTTCTTACACAGGTGATATATGCTATTAAATACGAGGATCTTTCACAGCACTCTTCTGATTCTGCTTGGATGATAGCAGAGATAATGACATTTGTGACCAACTCATTCCATGGCTTTACCATTGTGCTTGTTTTCTCGCATACCTCAGTTTCTTAATGTCCTATAGTGCGGGGGGAGAGCTGGTTGCTACTCCTACTTGTGTTGTTGCTATTCACAATAAGCAAATCTTTCCCATGTTTTTTGTGATAGGTTCAGGCCTTTATTGAGTGAGCAGGGCTGTGAGCTGCCCAAGAGCTGTTTTGTTGGCAGGGCGTTAAGGAGAATCGTCTGTCACATCAATTATCTGCCCTTGGGCTCTCAGAAAGAAGGTGCCTAGAGACCAACCACTTCTCTTGCTTGTACATCCATGCACATGGACACCAGAACAGCTCACACTTTGATTGGAAGCTTCTCTTGCCCTCTCTCGGTGGTTCTGCAATCCATGTTAAATCAGCGCATTCCTCCTTCTGAGGCCCCTACTCTGAATACACCGGACCACACAAGGGAGAGGGGAGAAATATCTTTCCCTCAACCCTTTCTCTCCTTCATCATTTGGAAGTCTGTGTTCTAATAACAAATGGTGATTTAAAAAAAAAATTGAGGGAAAAAAAAAAAAAAAAAAAAGACAAGCCTTCCCTTCTTCCCCTTTTGGAGCAATAGCTCTGAGCCTTGGTCAAGGGAGCCCATGAATTGGACTTGCAAAGGGCCCGGGAGGGGTCCCTATAAATCTTCCCCACACAGAGGAGGCTGTCTGTCTACTTCTGGGCTGCTGCTCATTGTGACGAAAGCTTAACTGCTTTACTTTCATTCACAGAAAAAAAAAAAAAAAAAAAGTCTTATAAACCTGAAAACCTGAGGTTTATGGATATTGCTTTATTTCTTCTTCATTTTCAAAGGCATTTGTTTTCTTCCTTATTATTCCTTTTGAAAAGTAACAGATTTTTTTTCAGTTTTGTTTATTGCAAAGTTTTCTTTATTCCTCTGTTCTTCTGCTGTTGTTTATGAAATGGAAATTATATTAAGTCACCCAGCATTTGTGAGGATATAAACAGACCCTTCCTTTGGCTACTCATCCTAGAAAGACTGAGACAACAACGAGCAAAACAATCAGAAACAAATTTGAAAGTGAATATGCAGAATCCAACCCTTTTCTGCATGCATGCAATACATACCAGCACACAGACACAGATGCACACACACATCTGATACCTTGGAGAAATGCCAGCTGTAATTGTCACAACACTTGGCTTTATGTTTTCTCACTGATGCTTTTACCCATCATATTCTGCCTTTCTGCTCAATACTAATTTCTTGATCCCATTTCACAGGTCACAGAGCAACATACCACCCCATCTAGTAGCAGTACATACATACTTTTCAGATATAGTTTGAATATGAAGTCACCAAAGTTACTGGAATACTGAGTATTACTAAACATCACCAGTACATTTGAATTCTTGTCATCATAAGAACAGATTATCCAGCTTTATTGCTGCAAAACCTAATTTGTTGTCACAAATTCCCCTACCATGTAATCTGAATCTGAGAGTATAAAAGATAATTTCTGATTTCTGTAATTTCTGAAAATTATGAATAGGATAATGGAATTGTTAATTTCAGCTTTCACGCATGCCAAATTACCCATGGTCTTTTAACATTTATCCTAGAAAGAAATTGTCTGAAAACTGAATCCAAAACTAAGTACTGTATTATGAAAATGAAACAAAGATACCTTGAAATAGAAAGTTCCCTCTATCTGATAGCAAATAATTTTACAGGTAGACAGCGAATTGCATCATATACAGTTAGAGCAAATTTCACCCAGTTCTCAAAATCATTTGACAGAATAACCAAAACAAGACTTGCAAAACAAGGACAGAGCTGGCTGTGTGCAGTGGCTGTGGATGTTCCTTTATATCAGAAAGAGGAAGGGGGAAAGACATTTCCCTGGGCTTGTACACTGGCTTGTTTGGAGCACTTTCTGTGAGCAAAGAGTGTAAAGCTGGGCAGTTTGTTTGTGCCTGCATGTGTGTGTATGGCTGGGTGGGTGAGTGGGTGAGGGGATGTTGAGAATTCCTAATCCTGCAGCTCTCAGGACCTGGAGAGTTGTACCCCATCTGGGGTAACTGGATTAAAAATCTTTTCTCATTTCAAAGGTTTGATCTCAACAAGGGTTTGATGTGATGAAATCAAAGTGGCAGCTTGGATTTGAAAACTATTTGGATTTGAACTTCCTGAAGGATAGATCTGAGGGAATGGCTGGGGTGGATATGAATGTGGTAACTACATTAGTGCCTGTATAAAGAAGAAAGTTGTGGTGGAGGAAATATAAAACTATCACATTTCTAAAATAATACTTATTACAGTGAGAATTGCCCACTAGTTAACTTTTGCCAATTAATAAATGGCTTTTGAGCTATCTGATTTTAACATAGCCCCTCAGTGATATAAATAGAAGATATTGTCTTAACACAGGTGAAACTAAATAATAGCTACAAAAATTATGTATTTTACTGAAATTACTACTTTTATTTTGTTGTCCTTGTCACTACCTAGTGTTCCAGGGTGCCAAACACTTCAGAGAAATTCAGTGACCTACCCCAGGGAAGGGCAGGTCCCATGTGACCTTGAACAAGCCACCTTCCCTCTTTGTCATCCTCAGTTGCTAATCTGCAAAATGTGGATAATGATAGTGATAGCATACCTATTTCACAAAGACTTTCTGAGGCAGACATGCTGCAATGCTTTGAGACATTCACAGGATTTGTGATGAAGCCTTGTAAAAAGTTCGTGCATTTTCTAAACTAATTGTGCATCAAGTGTCCCATAAAAGCAAATAAAAATCTACAGCTACAGGTGTAATGTTACATGAATCTAGTAACACAAGCTGAGAAGAATGGTTAATAAATTAAATTGCATATTTAGGAGGAAGTGTGCACAAAAAATGTGCATAACCCCCCTTAAGAGGTAGGGACTCAGAACAAAAACACTCTATGTACAAAGGGCCAAAAACACTTCAGCATTGAAAAGGCAAACAAGTCAGTCAATTCTGCCTCTTCTGTAACTGTGATATACAGTCGATGTGGGATATACTAGCCATGGTCCTATTCCACAACTACTGAAAATGATGATGGTTTTCAAATTATGCTGGATGATAATTTCCATATGAAAGAAATTACAGCCATTCTTTGGTACACTGGAAGGTGAAAAATCCTTTGAGATTCCCCCTTCTAAAATATATCTCCTGTACAACTTCAAGAATCATATAATATAATTAATTGATGGCAAGATCTCTCTCTGAGGCAGAAAAGATATTTTGTGTAGGTCTGTAATGGCAGATTGTTACAACTTGTGAAGAGCACCCTGAAAACTCACTATATATCAGAATGAAAGCCATCAACAGCTCTTTATAGTTGAGACTTTGGAGTTGTCTACAGAAAGACTGAAACAGCTTTCCAATTGACAGACTTTTCTCAAAGAACATTGCAAGAATGTAGAACTATGCACTACACATATTGGACCACCAAAAGTCCCAACTCCTTCCAGTCTAACTGTAGATTGACTTTCTTGTTGATAAGATAGATATCATATGATATATATGAGTGTCTGTACATGTATAAAAAATAAGAATGTGAAAAGGAAGTCTTCTGCAAAATTTTCTGTAAGATAAAGGAAGACTGTACACAAGGGATGTCACTCAGCATGTATTCTTGGAAAAATCTTGGATGATTTAGGGATATTTCTTGAGATGACTGAGATCAGACCTGTGTTTCAAATACACCAACTAACAAATTTTCTTTCAAATGAAAAAGGTAGAAATATGTAGAGAAAGTAACAGTGATTTATGTGCATTTGTAAAAAGAATTCATTATATCAGAATCCATGCAAAGAAAAGTGCAAAAGGGTGGGGAAGAACACTGTCTTTTCCTTACATATACACCTACTGTAGCCAAGTCCTGAATTTTCCAGAGGTCCTTTGAACTGTATTGTCCTGTCCTCTATGCCTAGTTATACTGATTTTGGCTGGGTTAAAACTATTTTTCATCGTGGCAGCTTGAATGGTGCTGTGTTTTGGATTTGTGACCCAAACTATTGATAACATACCAGCATTACAGCTATTGCTGAACAGCATTTGCACACTACCAGGGTCTCCTCTGCCCCTTGTGCTGCCCTGAGTGAAGAGGCTGAGGGTGCACTAGCAGCTGGAAGGGAACAGAGCCAGGACAACTGACCACCATGACCCAAGGAACATCCTATACCATATGGTGCCGTGCTCACCAATAAAATCTGGGGTAAGGAAGGAGGAAGAAAGGGGACATTGGGAATTATGTTGTTTGTCTTCCCAAGAAAGCATTACACCTGATGAGAACTGTTTCTCTGGAAGTGACTAAACACCTTCCCACAAATAGGGAGTAGTGAATGGATTCCTTGTTTGGCTTTGCTTTTCACACTTTTTTTTTTTTTTTAATCTAATAAACTGTCTTTATCTTGACCTATGAGTTCTCACAATTACCCCACTGATTCTCTTCCCTTCCAACTACAGGGAATTGAGTAAGTGGTGCTAGCTGCCTTCTGGTGTTAACCCACAACACTAGCCCAGATCAACTGCATGTTATTAGATGTTCTAGTCCCAGGTAGGTATGAGTACATGTACAACTCTAAATTTATGAAATAACTTATTGCCTCCTTGCAACAGCCTATTGCTGTTAGAAGTTGCTATTATCTCTTCTTAGCTTTAGCTAAACAACAATTTATATCCTTTTTCTATGCATAGCATGTTCTCTAGACCTCCAATTATTCTCACCTCCCTTCTCTGGACTCTCCAACAGATCCCCTTTGTGAAATGCCATGTTCAAAACTGTTACAGTCTTAGAGACCTTAGCAGAGCTTGCTGGAGATAGGTTAATACTTAACTGGCCTTTCAGACAATATTTCTGTTCACAAAGGTCAAGTATATGATCATTGTTTTTGTGACAGTATGATGTTACCGGCTCATGTTCAGTTTGCCTTTAACCACCTCTTTCTGTACAATTGCTATAAAGTAAATGGCTATCTGTTCTGAATTTGAGCCACTGAATACTCTTACAGATTAAGATGATACTGCATTTACCTCTATGAAAATCTGTCATATTTTCCCCCAAACATTCTCCAATTTGCAAAGATCGATCTATATTCTACTGTGTTGTGCATTGAACTTCCCTTCTGCATCAGCTTCATGACATCTTCATTTTTAATATGTATATTCTGTAATCCACCATCCTAGTCGCTAAGGAAAATGAATAAACCTTGTGAAAATGAATAATACCAGATGCAGAACAGACACAGTAGAACCTTACCCCATACATACATCCATGCACTTACTCCAGTTTTGTCTAAAGCATCACTCACTAACTTGCTTATAAGAATGCTGAAACATTTGCTAGAATCCAGATAGGATGTTACTGGCTCTCCTCTATCTGCAAAGTTTAATATGGTCACAGAATTAATCTGCTTAGATAGGAATTGGTTTGCTTTTGACAAGTTGTCTTTTACTTGTCTTCTTATTTTACTCTTGGTCCTTGAAATTTATTATTTTAAGTTATTTGTACCAATGACCTATAACTCCATGGCTTTTTCTATCCCCTCCTGTAGTTTAATCCACTCTTGATGAGTTTCTGGAAATAATGAGTAGAAGTACTGTTTAAAAGTTTTTCATCCAACTTTTGAGTACTGTAAGATTAATTTTCAATAGTCTTTTAAATATCTAAGTGATATTATATTGATATCTAATTGATAACCACTGTATCAAGCTGTGTTACCCTCTTATGACTTGAGTTCTCACCCATTATTTACTGATATTTTCTGAATTAATCCTTCTTGTAAGGGATCTTTTTAAGGAAAACTGCGACTACAAAGGAAAGCTAGCATTCTGACATTCTCATCATCACACATGAAAAGGCAAGCAGTACATCAAGGCCATTTTTGGTCTTGTATGCCTTATCCACTTACAAAATGATTTCTTTACACCTTTTGTTTATCTGTCAACATGCATATTAACCTTTCTGGTTTTAGTCCTCCATTTCTGTGCTGTCCTCCTATGACGTAATCACTTGAGGTAACTTACATTTTCTTCATACTCCTTCTTGTGTTACAGGACTTCAGCATATTGTGGTTAGCCCATAATGATACTATTTGTCTTTCCACTCTGTCTGCTCACTGAGATAGTTTGGCAGTTGGTGTCATTCCAACTGTCTTTAAACATAAGATTTTCTCACAGGACAAATCATGGATGTTCCCCAGGCTAATATAACATTATACTACTAAGGGATCAAGAATCAAAAAAGTGTTTAAACCAAACCAAACAAACAAACAAATCTAACCAACCCACAAAACAAACAAACAAAACAAAATCAAACCAAAACAAACAAACAAACAAACAAACAAAAGATTATTTTCACTTCATGTTTCTGATGGCTCTTTGGGAAGGCAAGGCAGAGCATATAAAGGTCTTGAGTATAACTGTAATTCATAGGCCACCTTGAGATCTGTGGATGGATTTATATAAGAAAACTGGTGCCAATAGAAATTGTGAATACCTGACTTTTCTGGAGAATTAAACTCCAGTTTATCCATATTATCTAAGTCTTGTTAAACTTTGTTGTCTATGTTGACAATGTTAACTGTGTTATCCCAGTCACCATTTTGAAAAGCTTTTTGACAATAACATGTAAAAACATATGTTTAAATTTCATATAGCTTTATACCATCATAAATATGCAATCGATAAGCTGGATCAGGCATTCTAGTCTTGAGGAATTTGGTCCAAAAAACATTTCTGGCTTGGTGAATAATGCCTTTTGAATACCTGTTTCATTGACCTACTGTCACAAGGCATTATTTTAATAAAGTTAAAAAATATATTGAATTCAGGATTATTAAATATTGGGAATATCCTGTAAGATAACTGTTCTAAACTCTCCTTGTGGTGGGAAATGTCAAGGGAAGCAGAGTGCACTATGACCTTTTGGCTGGATGCCAGAATGCTGCACATCCCAAAGCAGAAAAGACAAAATGCAAGTATTTGTATTTAAGTGGGAAGATCTGGATAGGAGTTTAAGACAAATCAGTGCTGGACATTTTATGGGTAAGTGTGTTGTGTGAATCCTAATGATAAAAACTGGGGGGGGGGGGGGGGGACGGGGGGGAACATGAAGCACTTTTATAAACTTATGAAATTGAAGTGGAATTTGTCCTTAATGATTGGTCATGCTCAACATTCCTTACTCTTCTACTCTTTATCATGCTGATTGAATGGATTGCAGTCAGGCTACCAAGGCCTGGACTGTAATGAAAAATAATAATGTGTATGAACTGTGGAATATTCAGTGTTATCTTTTCACTGGTAAATCTTTCCCATTACCAGCCAGAATACTGTAACAAGAAGCAGTGACCATTAATTTCCATTTCTGGATAGATCTGAGCATGTTAACCATCGTTTAAAGAAGTCAAAAGTGAAAAGGGATAATGGGCTTGCCCCATCATGTGACAGACTTGCATAGAAATTAATAATAATAATAATAACCCTTTGGATTTCTTTGCATTTGTTTCTTAACTATACTCATCCACCACAAAATGAACACTAATAAAGAAGTTATTTCATTCAGGGCAGTAGGAATGATTTGTGATTACAACTTTTCAAACACCCTGAGCTAGAAATACTTTCAGGATTAATTCTCTGAATCAACAGGCTCAAATCCATCCACATGTCTTTGGACTTGTCTAAATCTGTCTAATAGAAAGGGAGAGGGTGTCTTCCTACAGACTATGTAGATCTGCTCTTCTTATCCCCACCACATTATAATAAAACTAGAGGTAGTACAGAAAAGAGCATGAAGAATAGTCAAAGGGATGGAATGGATTCATGGAGAAAGAAGGACTGAGACCAAGAAGGGATGTGGTAGAACTCTTATAAAAACATGGTGTGACAAGGAAGAGGTGTCAAGAAACATTTTTTTTTTCACTGCCTCTTCCAGTACAAAAGGTAGGGTCTCAGGTAGTGAAGTCCCATCAACAAGGAAAATCTTTTTCAGACTGTGTAGTTAAGCAGTGGGACTCCTTGCCATAAGATGTGGAGGATGAAGATAATGTAGTTGTAACCTGACAAACTGAAGGCAGAAGAATCCTTTCAGTGCTCCCAGAAAAACAGAACCACTGGTACTCCAACTCTTACTCTCTTTCTTCATCTATCATACATGTTCTAGAAAAACTGTAAGTTACACACTTATCAGAAAAATCTCAGAAAAAATCTTGGCAACTGGTTATGAAAACAGATTACTGCAAAAATACAGGAATACATGTATTTGTAAAGTCCTCTTGTTCACATTGAATTAAAGACATGCTGTGAAATCATGACATCATGGATAAAAATAGTGGGGGCTTATTTGATTGTGAGTTATCACATCCTCACGTGAGTAGAAAGGGCTACATTAGTGCAATTTAGTTAAGAGATAGCCATGTAACTCTAGAAATTACTAGTTATTTTGGCAAATTATAGTGTGATGTTAAGAGGCACCTCTAATGATTCAGGGAGAAGAGGGTGAATTCTCAATCAGCACTGGAGACACCTAGCTTGGGGCATTATTAGAGAAGCAGGACAGGGATGGGAATAAAAGATGCCCCTGCTTTCCTGAGGTACTATCTCCTTCTTAAGGTCCCCCAGAACTGTTTCTTTGTGAGGTTCCAACCTCCACAGCTTGCTCTCTTAACTCTCAGTGACTCTCTTCCTGCTTCAGGATTAGTTCTGTGCCTAGGTGCATCCCATAAAATAAACTGATGGTGTTTCGAATACAGGGCATAAAATGAAGAGACATTGCTGTAAGTTTTCAATAACAGTTCAAAACTGGGAAACCAAGACTGGTATAGAAATTCGGTCTTAAACTTTAGGTGTCATCTGTGTCTTTTGTGGGGATTGATGTAAATCCTTGGTCATGACACAGGTTAATAAATATGAATAGTAGTGTTTTGTAAAGAGCAGCAAGTGATGTCTCTTTATCCTAACTATATCCAGATATGAAAAAAAAAATAAATAAATAAAATTGTAGGGGATAGAGAATTTAATCCAGAAAAAATCTTATAGCACTTTGCAGCAAACAAGTGCTAAGCATCCAGCTGTAGTTAAAAATATCCACTTCCTGTATCCCCCATATGTAAATTTTAATTATGTGTAATGTAGCCAAACATTTTAAGACTACCTCTGTCTTGGCAAAGTCATATGGACTTTATTAAATCAATACACATAGCAATGTAATATTTTACTCATGGATGTGTAGGTATATTTCATATTAAAATGCATGTGTGCATATTTGAATGTGTAAGTAGCTCCGAAGCACATTTTAATCTCCACATTTTGATGTTCAAAAATGCAGGTTTTAATGGCAATGGAATTTATTTATTTATTTATTTATTAAAATCTGGTAAAAGAGTTGAGGAGTCAGTTACTATAAAGATTAAAGAAAGTGGTTGTTTAAAGGACAATTTTTTTTCTTAATGTCTCTTCAGTTCTCTCTCTTATCTACTACCCACAGTTATGCCAAATGTCTCACTATTTTTTCATCAGGAAGCAGATAATAACTCAAAATCCTCAGCCAAAACAAACTCTTTGAAAATATCTTATGAAATAATTTCTCTTTGCAAATCCATAAAAATCGCCTCGAAGTCCTTATCAATAGAAAGGCTTAAAGAGGGTGCAGAAGTCGTTGAATTATGATGTGCTTGTTTTAATGAAATTCCACTCCTGCTGGGATGTTCCCTGCAGATTTTCCATATTTCAGCATGGGAAAGGTTTGATGCTTTCCTGCCGGTGCCAAGAGTTAATTGAAAACATTTCAGGATAAATTCAGCTTGGGGGCCAACGCTCCCATTCCTTCATTATTCTTAACAATAATAGAGGAGTAATACAATTATTAATAGGCATGTTGTATCCTCTTAAAGTGGCAGTGTGTTTCTGAAACCGTGTCTTTCACATTCTTTTTCTTAAGCAAATCTGAAACAAATGGAAGAATAGAAGTCTTAGGAGAAAAGCAACCCTGGCTGGTATATTATACTGTTCATCATTTTTTTTTTTTTTTTTTTTTTTTTTTTTCTTACATATTATTTAGCTACAGTTAAATATAAGTGGTTACTTAAAGATTTTTTTTTACTTTTATTTTTTAAATCACTCATCTAGATCAAAATTTCCTGAAGGTTCTTGCACTGAAAGCCTCAGCCCTGGTGTGACATTAAATTCTTCTCTTTAAAGATATGTATATCCTCAGAGTAACTCAAGGAATTTCATAAAAGGGAAACACATTTTGTAATAAAACTGCTGGTGTGTTAAAGATTAAATCGGTTTTTAAATCACATATTCTTCTTAGGATTTATAATTTTTAGAACAATGAATTTGAAAGTGTTTTTTTGTTTGTTTGTTTGTTTGTTTGTTTTCTCCAGAATACATTAGATTCTCTTACTTGCCCAGGGCTATCAGTTATAACCTATCAGTTATCTCCTAAAATAAACTATTTATATCATAACATTGCATTAAATACCAGTTTCATTTTCTTCACTTTCATTCTGGCTGGGAGTCTTTACACAGTCAATATGTATGTACTGCTGATAAATTTAGTGTTGAAACTTGTGAAAGTTATAAATAGTTAGGGAAACATTTCCAAAATGAAGTTATATTTTCACTTTGCTTATTATCATGATTAAGAACCAAGAAATCAGGAAAAAGTTTTATCATTATTCTCTCGAAATTTCAGGTATAATTCTGAACATATTTTTTATCTCTTCTTCACACTACTGCTCCACAAATTGCAAATCCAAAATGTAAAGCAGCACTAATTGTTTACAGAACAGTTTTGCCATAAAACTTGTCTACTGAAGGATCACAAAATTAGCTGAAACAGACAGAATTTAAAGAAAAGATTCCTATAGGCTACAAACAAGAAAGGTCATATTTGTACCATTTCAGAAGCCAAAGGCTGTATCTGATTTACTACACCTATTCCCAGTTTTCAATAAAAGTCCTGACAGTAAAATATTATGAACTGAGTCCCAGCCCGCTTTGGCAGCAGACATGAGGGTTGGAACTGCCCAGTGCATAAGACTTTCCAGACAGAGCTGAGATGGGTTAACCAGCTTTCTGTGCCCTGTCTTCATCTCCACTCACAGAAGGACAGCAGCGGTGAAAGAGATTAGTACTGGAACACACTTGGAGCAGCAGTGCCCAGCTGATACAACATCCCAGGAGACAACTGGAAGCAGCTGCAGCTTAAAGCAGTTTTATGTCTCTGGCATGAGGGCATGGCCTGGGCGGAATCAGGGACAGAGAGGGTCAGGAGCAGTCAAAGCTTTTCTAGCTTCTGCCTCAGCTCTCCCCAGGGCAAAGCAAGGATATGTGATGAGTCAGAACTTCTGAAATACAACCATCTGCACTGATTCTCACTGCACAGCACTGAGGCCATCTGACCATGGTGTGAGACCAGCTTCAAAGCTAGGCTAAGAGAGCATCACTGCACCTTGCTTTCAGTTGTGTTGATAAATTTAGCAATTTTTCCCTAGGAAAGCATCTGAGAAAATCAGTTTTGCTCCCTTGAAGTTCAGAAAAATGGTAGACTTCAGATAGTTTGTACATACATATTACAGGGCGGGCTGTTTCTTAATACAGAGGAAGTACTTGGTTGCCACAACTTTTCTGCTCACGTATTGCGCATACATTTGGGCAAACCAGAAAATATTAAGACCAAAGTGTTCCCAGTAAGTTCTGAAAGAGTCATAACTATTTTTGAATATAATGAAAGGAATTATATTATATACAGACTCCACATGTAGTAAGTGCATTCTTAAATTTAGCCTAAAATAGCTAAAAATAAAACCACACAAAGTTTGTACAGCTCCAAATGGAAAAGGTTTCGTAGTTTCCCAGATTTCCATATCTTTCTTAACTGCTCCTTTTCCAACTTTTTTCTCTGCATTAGAGCAATAGCTTTAGCATCATAACATGTTCTTCAACACATTCAGGCACTCAGATTTACCTGTCTCAATGGGTTCTTGGCTAACGGTCTAAGATACAACAGGCCAAACCCAAACATTAATTCTATTGATCTAATGCCTGTTGATTCACATAACCTTATGTCATCTCAAACACTATCTGTCTAAATGATTAATCTTTCCCTCTAAGTACAGAAAAAAAGGCCATAGGCTAAATACTGACATCAGCTATACTGTGTAAACTCAGACTACCTGTAACAGGAGTCAATCATTTGGAATTATGCAAACTAAACACTGTGTCATAAAAAGGTGAGATGTTGTGGACAAGCTATTTGTCACAAGTGTTCTTTCAGTCCATTTTGTACAATATACACTCCTATATTTCATATTCTTCTTGGCCTCCCTTCCTGAGATGGTATACCAAGACATATTTTGGGCAGTTCTGGTATGTAAAAGATATAAAGGATGTTAGGTACTTGAAATTGTTTAGAGGAGGGCAACAAAGCTGGTAAAAGTGCTGGAAGACATGTCCTGTGAGGAGAGGCTCAGGACACTTGAGTTGTCTAATCTGGAGAAAAGAAAGCTGATAGGCAATCTCAGTGCTCTTTGCAACTTCCTGAGGTGGTGAAGTGAAGAGGGAGATTCCCCATTCTGATCCGTGGGAACTAATGACAGGTTGCACAGGAACTGCACAAAAGTGCACTGAGGGAGTTTCAGACTGGACACTGGGAAAAATTTCTGTACCATGAGACTTGATGATCTTTGTAGGTCCTTTTTACCTGAACTATTCTATTCTATTCTATTCTATTCTATTCTATTCTATTCTATTCTATTCTATTCTATTCTATTCTATTCTATTCTATTCTATTCTATTCTATTCTAATTTTCTATTCTATTTGTCTCATCCCATTCCATCCCATCCCATCCCATCCCATCCCATCCCATCCCATCCCATCCCATCCCATCCCATCCCATCCCATCCCATCCCATATGATTTCTCCATGTCCTTTATCTTAGGGATAATTTGCAAACATATGATATGCTCCAGAATACAGTAATATGAAGAAGAAACATAAAATAGCTTAACAATTTCTGTGGAGTCCTGCTTTACTTCCTGGATTATAATCCACTTCTACATGACATCCAAAAATAGTTTAACAGGTTTAGAATGACAATCTGAAAGGAGGTAACATGGAGACCATCACTACCAAGTAATTATTCTGATCATACCCTCTTTTCCACAAGTACTCTAATAACCATTTTGTGACTTCACTCTCCTGTGGGGAATGCCATAGGATTTCAGAAGAGAGGCAGGTATGCTGGTATCGAAGTTCCATGTTTAGATAGCATCGTGCTAAAACTTATTGCTTGCAATAGCAATAGCAATTTTTCAGCTGCCACCACTGGTTGAATTAGAAGAAGGCTTAGTGCCATTGCTGGTAGGTGACTGGAAATTATAGCATTTGCATTTGTTCTGTTTAAACCATCTAACTTCTTTAAACTTCTAAACAACAAAAACTACTGTAAGCCAAATATACACCCACACAATGAAATAGTAGGCAATTGGATTATTTTAGTATAGGACACTACAAACAGATGGGGGTTGATTTTAGTATTGAGAGAACATCTATCAAGCAACGTTTATTTCCATGAGGACATGTGTTTTGTGACATGTATAAGCATGTAATGGCTCAGATAGTACTATGCTAAAAATACAGAATCAGTACAGTCTATATTTATATATAGGCATTCACACAAATGGGAAGACCTAATTCTCTTGTATTTCTATTGTTTTGAGGCTCCATGATACTGTGGTGATGAGTGTGAAAAATATGTTTATAAAAAAGTATTCACAGAAATGAAAGAGAGGTCCCTCCTGTACTTTCAGTTTCCTTCAAGTTGTCTTCCCGGTGCTGTCCTATGCTTTTCCAGTCAAAATACCTATTTTTCAGTTCATAAGTGTTACAGACAGACACTTTTCCTCATTGCATTCCTTTACATTTCTGTATTTCCTTACTGTTATACTTCCTCCCCTCCCTCTTGTCTCCAGGTCCTGTACTGCACGCTATGTTTTGGAAATGTGTAACTAACACCTCTTCTCCCCAACCTTCCCTCATTACCATCTCCACTGAAGTGTGCTGTACGTATTCCTGTGCCTGATATAGTGAAATAGGGTCTTGGATTTCCCATCATCATGCCAACATTAGAACCATAGAATTACAGAAAGTTATATTGATGGGATCTCTGGAGACCCTCTAGTCCAACCTTTTGCTATAAGATGTATTACAGCCAACACTAGATGAAATCAGCTGGGGCTCTGTCCAGTCAAGTCTTAAAAATCTCTAAGGACAGAGGTTCCAGAATTTCTCTGGGAATCCTGTCCCAGTGCTGCGCTACCCCTTCTGGTGAAGTTCTTCCAAATGAGAAATCCAAACCTCCCAGCCACAATCTGTGCATGCTGAACCTTCGCATACATCTAACACTACCCAAGATGAGTAGCCCTGTAGCCTTTTAAACTCCCATTTCAGTAGCTTTTCTTGGCCATACTAAGGCTCAGCTCCATCATCTTCTCCTCTTTGGTCATAAACTGTAGCCATCCTCTAAGCCTTCCACTCACCTTTTTTCAGTTTCACAATATCATTGAATTTGAGGGAGGAGTTGTCTGGAAGCTAGGCATCGTGTTCAAGTACAGCACCATGAACACCAAGAAGAGTGGCATAGTAAATTACCTCTCTGGCCTCTCAAGGCAGTGAAAATATCCTCTCCAAATCTGAGGATACCACATTCCTTATCCTTTCTGGCCCTGCCAACATTATTAAAGCTGGTTAGCTACTATTATTACTATTTATTATTATGATTCCCTCTGTTATTTTTATTCTGTCTTTGTTAACTTATCAATCATTTTTTTTTTTTTTAGTGTCCTTCTCCTTACTAGCAAGTACTTCATTCTTCAAACCTCTACACCTTAGTTATCTCCTTTCTTCACCCTTTCTTCCTCTCACCTATTCAAAATAATCTACTCTTGAAAATGTTTCTCCCTGTACACAGCAATGTCTTTGCTGTGTAACACTTCGTTCATGTATTTCTGGATTGCCTACTACAAATATTTCACCTCTGTCCACTCCTGCTAAACCTCTGTCCTATTCACTTCTAGGACAGTTCCAGGTTGTTTCTCTTTCCCCTCCCTGCTGCATGCTCAAGGTATAATATTAGCACTATGTCCCTTTCTGTTTACAAGAGTGTCTCTTCAAGAACATTCAACCTCTACATTAATATCCACTTGACTTATAATAAATACATGAAAAACTTTTTTTTTTTTTAAAAAAAAAAAACACTTATTTTCTGTCAATGGCTGTCTTGAAGTTGGGTACCAAGTGTTGATTACCAGCAGTAGCTGCATAAATCATCCCCCTTTATTGTTTTATTTTTATGCCCTTCAGTTACATTTGTGCTGCCTGAGTTTTGGAGGTAAATATCCAAAATATTAGCTGAAAGCTTCCTCAGAAAGCAAATCTTTCCCACATCCTTCCCTGCAGTTCCTCTTTAAGAGGTGTCAGCATGGCTGAGAGAATGAAGTGGCTCCACATTGTTTGCCTGAACTATTATGTGTTTAACATTTCCATAACAAAAGTGCCACTCGACTTCTCCCCGATTAATGCAGCTCGAGGGCTCTTGTCCTCCTTTAATAAAACATTGTTGAAATCATTTATTTAGAGCCCCTGGTTACTAGTGGGAGAATGACCATCTTTGTGCCAAAATATAGTGTATACAGTCCACTATTTTGTAGTAGATCATTCTGTTATTTAAGAAATTGATTAAATGGATGTCTTAGAAAGTATTTATGCTAATAGCGCATTACTTATGTCATTCAGACAGTCAATGTGAGCCTTTTCAACTGTCTACTACAGCCAATGCCTCAAGTAAAATACAGTAACTTTCGACTTTACTGCTTACCAATCTGTATCACAGACTTGCAATCTCACACAGAAGCACTGCTCTTCCCACTTGAAAATGTTTTGTCCTGCAAAGATACCTACTTCTCCAGAGGACTTCCAATGGGCTATCACAGGCAGCATGGCAGTGTGTGGTGTTATTAGTGGGACAGGAACAAAATCAACTGAAGGTCTGAATTTGTTTTAGTAACAGTGAAAACACAGGGCAACTCAGTCCCTCAAGCGGTGTTCTCCATGCCTCGGCTGGTGATGATTTTGTGTCCCACAGCTGTCTCTACATGCACCTTGGCTGTTCTGAAGTTCCTCTCACCCTCTTCCAAGACACTTGAAACAACAACAACAACAACAACAAAAGCTAGTATTCATTAAATTCTGAATAGCTTTGGATCTCACTGAGAATAAGTTTCTTGTCATACACTTGCAGAGTTGTCTGCAGTCACCTTTGCGCCCCTACCATGGCTATTTGTTACATAAACATGTTGTACACACAGTGAAATTTCTGGTACCCTGACAGCTTGTAGAAGCAGTGGAGAGAGGGTTGCAACTAAAATCCATCAGGCTTTCCAATGAGACTGTAAAAGAGCTGGCCAAAACAGATCTTTCCTTTCCCTCATTGTAGGGCTTTGTTTCATAATAATTTTGAAAGTTACGTATGCCTGCCTGTATATATCCTTACATATTGTTAAAAATAAACAGAGACCTTATGTTATGTCCATTGTGATGGCATACAAAAGCTTTGCTGCGCGCTTGGGTGATCAGTGAAGCTTGAATCTCCCTCTATTTACTGTATGGTCACTGTCAGTTCAATGAACTGCCTCCTTGTTCTCCACCATTGTCCCACACTCCCTTAAACATTTGTCACTGAAGTGCCTCCAAAGACAAATAAACTGTCACCAAGAATTCAAACCTGGTAACTGGGAATAAAAAGGGAGCAGAACCTACTGGATTATTTTACACGGAATGGTGGAGAGTTCCTTCTCCCCCAGAAGAGACTGGCTGGACAGGACCTTGGCAAAGAGCGCTTTCAAATATCCATACAGATGAGAACTTCCCTTCCTGTGGAAAATCTCCCTCTGTCAGGGAATGTCAAGTCTTTTCCTCATTTAAAACTGTCCTTGCTACATCCCCTGACATTTCAAGAATTTCCATTTGTCTCAAAATCAGGCAAAAGAAATATGAATTTGATGGACATCAACATCTGCAGAGGCTATGTAGGCTGGAACACATACCAATACAGTCAGCCATTCCTCCTGGAAATCGTGCTTTCCTCTGACAACGTGACAAAACCCACAGAGTTATCTCCTCATGGGGAGGAGCTCACAGGACAGGATTAGTTCAGCTGTATTTATTGTACAATTATTTAAATTAAAACAATCCACTTTCTGTGGGGAAGGAAGCATATAGATGCCTCCCTCCCCAGTGGTGCTCAGTGTTGATTTATTCTGGGCAGATGCTTTTGACAGGAGCCTGTAAAATCAAGTCTTGAGTTTATTGTAGCAGTTAATTATCAGTCCTTTTCTACTGCTAATGTCTTTGCTCCTTGCTGAAGAAAAAGAAAGGCTTTTAGCAGGAATTTAATTTTTCATCAACAACGAGTTAAATAGTCCTTGTGGGCACAAAATGTTGACAAACTGAAAATATGTCTCTGAGCATCTCCTGAAGAGCTGGAGAAAATACTTAAGATCATCCCTAGACAAAACACTCAGTGTTTTGTAAAGAAAGCCGATTCTATTTACAAGTCTCACCCAAATACTCCATTCTCTTCCTGAAGAAACAATGTTTCCAGCTTTCTCTTAACAATAAGTTTACTCAACCATTAAGATGACTTTAAAAACGAACTTCAGATCATAGCCACACACCATACTCATACACTCCCTTGGAATCACAACTATTTGTGGGTGGGTTTGTGTGTCCACGTGTGCCTGTTTACATTTATCTCCGGGCAACCTAATCAAATTCACACCCTAAAGAGACAGTAAAATAATCTGTCAGTGAAATAACTAATCCAGAAGTGGGGATTTCTAATTTTGTTGATTTATATTGATTTATACAACAGGCAGATGTGGATTTGCCCTCTGTTGAGCTCTGGTAAGATGAAAAAGACACTATCTTGCTAATCTGTCGCCCCCTCAGTCAAAGTTTATTTGTGGTAGCTTTTAAACTTCTGACTTGCGTTCCAATCACAGCATTTAAAAGGAAAAGCTTTAAATAAACACTATGAATAGAAGATAAATAAACTTTTTTCCCTTTCTTTTTTTTTCCCCTTTCCTTTTGTGAGTGCGTGTGTGCGCGCGAGTGCCTCGCTTGACGCAGTCCAAACTCTGATCCCCAGAGGACTGAGCTCTCTCTTTTGTGTTAATGTTTAAAAGATTTTCCAATGCTGGAGTTTATTCCTACTGCAAACATTTCTATTTACAAGGTCAAGTGTATCAGCACTCGACACAGCTTAAGAGTGTAATTATTTATCTAAGGGCGTTTGAGTGTAGATCAGTAGCTCTGGCAGCAAACCAGGCTTCAGCATGAAGCAAAGCAACTCCAAAGAACAATATTACAAGATCTGGTAATTGCTGATCCCCCACGTTTGTTTACTTTCACGTTCCTCACTGTGGCAGAAGGCAGGCTGAGCAGCAACTCTTCATGCATTTGGTTGCAGCTCCCTGGACGCACGCACCACCACCTGCCCACAGCCTGGCCGGCTCTGCATTGTCTATGTCCCACCATCCACCGGTTTGTGCAGCTAGGAGCATCCTGGAGTTTGTCAGCATGAGCAACAGGCCTCCACTTCGTGGAGAAAGTGTGGTGCATGGGGAACTAATCCTACGTACAGGCAGGACCAGCGCCCTTGAATTGCTTCGCTCTCTTCCAGTACCGGCACGTCGCCATGCCAACGCATTATAAAATCAACCACTCTTTTAAAGTAGTATTTTCAAAGCTGTATTTACTTCTCGCATGTAATTATTCATTAACGTGAGAACAGCAGTAATTTACATCTATGTAACGTATTACAGGCAGACAGAGATTCTTGTTTGCTTGATTGTTTTTGGTTTGTTATTCTGCGGCTCGCTCCCACCCCCCCTCCAACCTCGGGTGCTGAGAGTTCAAGTGTCCCTGGAAAACAATTTCACCACATCCATTATTTAAAGCTCTTTCTTTACTAATTTACATGTTTAGAAAATACAAAAAGCCGTACATATTTAAAACATAGGCCTTTTTTATGCCTTCTATAAAAAATACAAAGTTTTAAGGCAGCTTGGAAATGCGTTTATACAGTTCTACAGTGTTCATAAAGTCTCTCCAAATAAGAAAGTTAACTTCAAATCTATAAAATACACTGTACATTTGATGTTCTACAGAATACTTCAGTGAATCTTTGTTGCTGGTATCCCTTTAAACATAAAAAGAAATCTGTGCCTTTCCAGAAAATAATAGCAAATGCAATTACCTGGCAAATAGGATGTGGATTTAAAACTTTTTATTTTTTTTTTAAATAAATTATCCCCATGGCATACAATTTATAAAATTGTATATACAAAGAAGAGCGACTGGTAACAAATCCCAGTTTTAAATACATTTTTTTTTTAATATAAGATTTACCAGAGGTCAGCACCCTGATATGACAAGAGGCAATATAACTTCTCAGGATATTTGTACATACATGTTCTTGAGTTTAAAAGTGTCTTTCAAAGATGGCAGTGCAGAGCTCTTTTAAAACAAAAGTTGCATTGTTCAGTATAGCCAACAACTCTGAGAAAAAAAAGTAATCACTTTTGTATAGCGCTAGGTTAAAGTGGAAGAGACAGTTGCTGGCAAGCTTTTGTTATAAGGAAGACGTGTGTGCAAGAGGGAGTGCTGTAAACCACCAGACTTACTCGGACTGTTATCTCCTTACACTTAATGAGCGGCATCCTCGCACTACCGAGAGCAGCGATTCTCGGTGAATGCTAATCAAGTTGTTTAACCAGCACGGCAACAGCTTTGGCAGCGAGTGTGGGTAGCTCACCTCTTTCTAACCTTCATGTCAAAATGTTTTTTTTTTTTTTTTTTTTTTTTTT
>CM021797.1:42984961-43007897 GCA_011076525.1 Nettapus auritus
CCCCCCCCCCCCCCCCCTTTTTTTTTTTTTTTTTTTTTTTTTCCCTCTCTTCCCTCCTCTCTTTACGATCTACTGGAGGGAGGGAAGGAGAGAGAGGGGGCTGGAGGGCAGCTCACATTCAAAGCTTGAAAGGAAAGGCTTAAGGAGAGTGACAGCCCCCCGAGCAGCCCCTCCTCCCTTTAAGGCGGCGCGGATCGGGCACGGCGGGGCTCTCCCGGGGCTCTGCTCGGTCCCTGCCCGGTGTCTCCCGGGGCTCTCCCCGGAGCACCGCACCGCGGTGGCGGCGTGGGTCTGCGGGCGGGGATAACGCCCGACCCGCTGCTCGCAAGAGCAGGAAAAAGGAAAAAAGTCTGTAGCCCGAGCGCTGTGTGCACCCAAACTTCCCCCCCATACACGGGAGAGCAGAGCAGGACCCGGCTCAGGGTGAGACCGACTTTGTTCCTGCTGCAGTCCGAGCAGAGCTCGGACCTCCTGCTTTCGGAGCGTTAGTACGCGGCGGGAGAGCAAAGCTGCCTGTGCTGGCGGTGTGCTGCAACCATGTAAGTACTGCTGCTGCCGTGCCTTCAGCGTTGCGACTGCCTCCCCACCTCACGCACCCCGCCGGCTCAGCTCAGCTCCCTGCCGAGATTCGTTGTGCGTGTGCGGGATGCCGGCCTGCGAAGACGCCCGTGACGGTGGATCTCCGTGGTATTTCAGTCAGTGGTGATAAAAAGTTTGTTTGAGATCTGCTAGTTAGGAGAATGAAATGTGTTTTCATTGAAATAAGGTTACCCTGCTGACGCCTTCTCCACCTTTTACGCTCCCTTTGCTTTGTTTTTTAAGGAAGCAGACACGAAAGTATATTAAGGCGCGACGAGAGGAGCATAACAAAATAAATACCGGTGAATTTGCCCGTTGCCTTTCTTTTTAGTGCTACCTTAATTCCAGAGCAACGTCGGCTCCGACCACAAGGGGCATCGGTATCTGCTGCCTGTCAAAACTGGCGCTTTTTTTCATCCTGAGACTATCAACTCCATCTGTCACAAAAATTAAGGCTAAATCTATTTTCCAGAAACTCGGGGATCTGGGGTTGCTGTGCCATGTGGATGGATGTCTGTCTGGGAGCGCGTGGAAGGTGGGGTGGTGGTGTGGTGGGGCTGGGAGGCAGCGTGATTGATGGGTTGGGAGGCATTCACAGGCATTTGCTCCATTGTGATCACTTTTACACGCTGCTAGTGCTTCTTCTCCAACACCGTCTTGCCTCTTCTGATGGAAAAAAAATAGCGCTTGCTTATTTTCAAATCCATTAAAACTACTTCCAGAGCAACATCCCACTGGTTTACTGTTGTTTGTTTTAATTCTTGTTTAATCGTGTGATTAAAAATGTCAGATGCTGTTTAGATTGTGTGGTGAATACCCCGGGCTATCGACACTGCATACGTGCAGTCCTGGTCACTGGTGGCAGTCCTCTGCTGCTGGAGGGCAGGTAGGTTTGTGTGGGTCCGGCGAAGATTGCATGTGCTGCGTGGCACACCGCTGCACTGCCAGACTGCGAGAGCACCCAGTCCACGCCGGTGCCGGCTATGCAGCTGGAGGGAAGGGGGCACATTTGTTCCAGGCGTGAGAGGGGCTTGACTGCACCTCGGCGTGGGACAGCGGCCTTCTGAGCTTCCCCAGCGCAGCAGAGCAGGAACAGCCGCCCGTCCGTCTCAGCGGGGCTGCCCTCTGCGGACAGCTGGGGGCTGAGCTCTGCCCCCTCCCAGCTCCTGCCTTCATCTGCAAAACCCATCCGGCTCGGCTGCGCTGCGCCCTCGGGGCGGGAGCAGGCCCGCGGCTCTGCGACGAGCGGCGAAGCTGCGCTCGGGACCTCCCAGGAGGGGGAGCAGAGGAGCCTTCGCTGCGGGCGAGCATCCTCGCGGGGCTGGGGAGAGGCTGCCCGAGCGGGAGGAGGGTCCCTGCGTGCTCCCGACAGCTCCCCGGAGCGCGCAGAGTCGGGGTCGGGGCGCGCTGCGCTGCGCCCGCTGGCCAGAAGCAGGGCAAGGCGAGAAGCTCCGGTGGTTTGCAGGCAGAGGGGTTCCACGCGCCTCCCCGATAAAAACAAGCTTCACACAGTAACAGCGGTAGTTAAAATGGAAACGTTTGTCATTTAGTGTCTTCGGTGTCCTACAGCTGGCAGATATCTTGCCGTGAAATAGCAGGGCGCTCCGCTTCCCACACCTCGCGGCTGCCTAGACTGTGATCCTATGTGATCCTATTCAGGTCTACACATCCATTGTCAATAAATTAATTAACATGTTTTAAATACACGCTAGTCTGTCTATTTAATAAACATTTGGATTCTGTCCCTATCAGTAACTGCCATTTGGGGTAAGAGCTTCAGTGCTCACAGTGCTGTGTTGGAGGAAGAAAGTCTTCTGTGGTACTAAACCTATGGAAATAACAGTCTGGCCTTTCTTCTTGCATGCAGGTTTTCTGGCAACAGAAATAGTTCTGTCAAGTTCAGCTTTCCACTTTTCAGAGTGGCTCTAAAAGTAAACAGGAAGGCAACTCCTTTTTCACAAAGCACCACATAGGAAAATATATTGCCTATGAAAAATATATTTCCTGTGTAAAATAAGATCTGATTGTCTTCTGAATTCCAAAATTTGCTGTTTCCTGTTTGCCATCTTTTCCTGTCAAACATTTAGTTTTGTTCTTTATGCCCTCTCCAAATTATAGAGTACCAGTCTTCCACCACAAAGGATCTCCATGGCAGCTAGGAAAGCCAACAGGTGTCTAATCTGGATTTATTAAAAACACTCAGGGATACTTTTTGTGTTTAAGACTAATGTCTTTCCCCTTATTTTATTTCAAGCCCTTTTCAGATGGATTTCATTTCCAACTCATAATTTTTAATTGTTACATTAAAAAAAAAAAAAAATCTTTCTCTGGCCTATTTTACAATGAGTGTGTTTAGAAACTAAACATGAAAATCAGACAGGTACAAAAGTGGTTGACCTTAAAATTTAGCAGTTCACCTTGATGTAAACTATATATTTAGTTAATTCCTCTCAAATGATTTCTAAGAACATTTCTTCATTTGATTATATTTCTTTTTTCTACATATAAAGAGATTTACAACAGACACTATTATGTGTCTGGTAGGAGTCCTGTGAATTAATTAGCTGATAAAGATTTCAGTTTGTGCATCCAGTAATGTCCCAGTATGTGCCCGATGGCGATCCATATTGAGAGATAACCTTTTCCTCTCAAAGAATTGATTAAATTCTATACTAACAGATGATTTCACCTGTAAGTGAAAGGTAGCCTCTTACTGAACTCAGTCAGTAGTTCTCTCAATCTTGGCATTGCCATGCACAGGGATCATGGCAGGATTGAGAGTCTGAGTTCTGCTCATACACCAATGTGCATCCAGTAGGAATGGCCCAATAAGGTGTCACTCACAGTAGCCTGTGCAGATGAGTGAATACGGACATGCACATAATGCTGAATTCTAGGATTTGATATACCCTTGGAGACCCATAAACAATAACTTTTGCACTCTAAAGTTACAAAAGAAAAACCTTGTGACTCAACAGATTCCCAGCACAGACTGCAGGGGGAAAGGAATACAATGCTTTCCCAAACAATGTCTGCTTCAATGGAGAAGAAAGGACAAGTGAAGGCTCCCGAATGAGGTTCTTGCTCCACATCTGGAGAAACTTAGCTTTTAATCGACTATATGGGACTACTTGGGAGATTGGTATCCAGAGCTGGCCATCTAAATTAAGTATGAAATCTATCCAAGCAGTCTTTCATTGACTAGCATGTGCATGGATTTCCAATATAATCATCCGTCCTCTCTCTTCCTTTAGTCAGAAAGAAAAGTAATGAGGTGGGACAACAATAAATAATCGTACTGATTGACAGTCACCCCAGTTTGTTGAAGCCTATAAGTTGCGAGACTACAGTAGTTCATACTGTAGGATCAGTCAGATACTGACTAATTTTTTAAGGTTATCTTTGCCAGTGTAAAGTCTTTTGAACATTATTTAGGGCATCCAACACATGTCCTTCAGGCCAATTATTTAAAATTTGCTCATATATATGCAGTCTAGGATTGATTCCTTCTTGAATATCTTGGCCATGTCCACTTGCATGCCAATCAGCCTGGGGCTGCTTTTGACACTCTGTGGTACTGTACAGCCTTCTTCCACTCAGTGCATGCTGCAGACTGCCAGTGATTTGTTTATAGCAAGGTTCTTGAGCTTATGTGTTTCATGCCATTGGCTACAATTTGGGAATGTCTGGGAGAGCGAAGTACCCTGATGTAGCATTGGAGGGCTGTGAGGGGTCTGTGTAGGGTCAATAATGTGGACTCTGGCATGTGCTATCTGGTTGCCTGCTAGAAGACAGCCTGTGAATGAGCTGACAGGTGTGCATGATAGAAGATTGGGATACTGTTAGGACAAAAGCCATGTAATTTGATGGTATTGTCATGTTGTAAGTTTTGCTTTGTAGTCACATGCATACTCAGCACATTAACCTTTTCTGCTTCTTGGAGGCTTCTAACTTTCCTGGTTAGTGTCGGAGCAGCCCTGAAACAGGCAACCTCCATCCCAGCTGCGTATAGATTCTTTTAGGCATTCTTGCTTGGCAGATTGCTGTCTCCAGTTCCTGAAAGGGCAAAATCTCTTTTTCTCTGACCTGTTATGCACCGATAGTTGGATTTGAAAAGTCAAATATTTAACTTGCACATGGATTGAAGGTTTACATAGATGCACTCTCAGCCTCAGCTCTTCCAGAAAGTGAGTGTGAATATTACTATCATAACCTTGGTCATAGGTGAAGTATTACAGAGCCAGCAGAGAAAGGGAAGTGGGAAGTGGCCTGAATTTGTGGATTTGGAATGAATCTGTCTGTAAGTAATCTGCTTCAATCTTTGAGGTGCTGTGGGAGCAATGAATAAAAAGGAGAGAAGACAGTTGTCTCTTATTACAGGAATGGGACAGACATATAGAAAGTGGAGTGAGCCCATTTGGAGGAGTTGGAGACAGGATATTGCTAGTAATTTGGGAATATTAATGACCTGGGTCCTGCAAATACAGTGCTGTAAGGGTTAACTGCATACATAAACTTGCCCTAAATATATGTTTAAATCAGTGTCTCTCTCTTTTTTTTTTTTTTTTTTTTTTTTTTTTATTTGCCTTTTCCATTTATAATATTTACTTAAAAATTGAGTAGCATCCTTCTAGAATTGGAGATTGTTATTTATATATGAAATAGTAAGTATCATTGAGGGTATTTACCCAATGCATCCAGTACAGTAAACATGGAAATATTGCACAATGCTTTGCTGGACTTCTGCTTTTTTAGAACTCTGTTCCAATCTAAACTACAAACTAGACCACACATGCTGTTAAAACAAATGTAAGAACAGAGTAGGATTCCAGCCCCTTTTTTGGTCCTAACAAAGGCAAAAGTAATTGTGAAGGCAACACATTTCTTGTCACCTGTTAAGCCAGTTAGATAAAGATTTTAAATAACCATACACTGCAAAGATGAATGTAAACACTGTCACTGTCAAACCAATTTTAACCATCACAGTATTATGGGAATTCTTAATTAGACAGGTCAAGATATACACACAGTCAAGCAGTTGTATTTTTGTTTTTCCTTTTAATTTGAAGATTTTTCAAATGTTTATGACCCTGTAATCCATAAAACGGTTAATAGGTTTGTGATTCACTCACTGGATGTGCTTCTTTGAAGCACATATAATACACTCAATATGATACAAGTTTACAAGAAACTGGAAAATTCTGAGTTTTTCTTTATGAGAAGCACGAAGAAATAAATCTTTGTGGATAAAAAGGTTTCTTCTCAATATATTCTGAGAGATAAAAATAAGAGCAGCATTTTCATATTTATAGTTTCAGATTACACCAACACAAATGTAACAACAGCTCCGACATACACTCTGAAGGTTTATACCTAATCTGGTTTCCTAATTCTACTCCCAAATTCAATTTCCCTGGTAGAATTTCAGGATGTCTGCAGTGAAACATGCCACTCAAAACCATATTCCCAATCTGTTCATTTAGTATCCTCTGATGATATTTGCCTAAGGCCTTGTTTACACACAAAAGTAGCTGTGGTTAAAATAAAAGCATCTTTTAAACAATTTGATTAAAGTAATGAAAATCTAATTCAACATAAATTTGGAGTTAGCAAATGGATTGTCTGTGTCTCTTTAAGCACAGCTGGTTTCATATCATCAAGAAATGGTAATGCCTTTATTGGGCTGACCTGCTCTAAAAGTGTCAGACTTGTTTATTACACCTTCTCAGAAGAGTTTCTTTTTTTTTTTTTTTTTTTTTTTTCATTGTACTAAAACAAAATGCATATAGACTAAGTAGTATGTTAAAAATGAAATAATATTGCAAATATTTCAGAGTCCTGACCCAGATTACCAAATTCAAATAAATCAATGTTACACAGTAAATAAACCAATTTAAGTGTGCCCAAGCAAGGATTTGCTCTGATTTAACTAGGTCTTTTAAAAAGCAGTTTTAGTCAATCAGTACAACTTTTGGTATGGTTAGCAGCCTACGAGGGACATAAAAAAAAATCCACTTTAGTCTATTTTCTTCATTTGCTTGAAATACCAGAGGATAAGAATGAATTAAAATGGATTGTTATATGGAGGTTGATAGCTTCTTTGATTATGAAAATTAGTAGGTTTTGTGACAAGAACATCAGCTACATTCATGCAGGTACATGCACCTTTCTTCCTATACTTCACTTAAAATTAAAAAGATGTCAAAGCAGTTAGTAGAGTTCCGCTCAGTTCCTCTACTATGCCCTTAGCTGTGGTATCTAAATACTGGGATGAAAGAAAAATGTCTTTGTATCTTAGAAGTTTAATTTTCAAAAGTGTTGAATGATTTAGGTACTTCCATATTAGGGGCACAGTCTGAGATATTTCCAGACGGCCTGATTTTCAGAGAGTGTTGAGCAACTAACCTTTGAAAATCAGATTTTCTAGTTTGACATTCAAAAAGGGATCAACCACTGTCACAGATGGCTTTGAAAATGTATCTCCTTTCTTCAGATAACAAAAATTAAGGGCTTCAGAAACTATGGAGAACCATAGTTAGCCTAAATTTGTCACTGTGCCAATAATAAATATTAAAATGTTAAGCTGGTAGATCTCAGTAACATGTGGTTTTCTTTTCAGGTGAAGTATGGTGTTCAGAGCTTTGATACATTAAAATATACTGAGCCACCAGCCATTCCCAGGCATGTTGCAAATGAGTATTTTGTTCTTCCTAACAAACAGTAATCATTCTCTGCGTGCATGGTAGAGGTGAGCTAAGTCATCCTCTTTTTGTTTGCCTGAGGCAACTGCTATTTTCAAAGTTCCCCAGAAGGGATGGATCAGATAAAGGAGATTGTAAAGACGACACTGAAGGCAGTACTTTTGGGAAAGAGGTTAGCAACAGCGGTGCTCTGGAGATTTCCCAAACTATGGGAACTGAGTTGTATGCTGGCATCATGCTGCTTCCTGGAGCCAGACCTAATATCCTCCGCTGGATAGCCCAAACATGTCCACAGGCTTACAGATAGTAGAAATTAGAGATGGAGAAGAGGTTTTGGAACATTCTCTGTCCCTTTTGCAAGATCATGCAGTCAGTGTGAGATTAGTCATTGTGTTAAATTTTCCAGTAGTTTATTTTGGCCTATTTTTAAATGTTCTAAGTGATAAGAAGTGGTTTCTACCACTTTCTTTCTGTAGATTTCTTTGCTTAGAAACATCTCTTATAAATAGAGCAAGTTTTTAGTACCTTTAATACCATTCTACTGTGCATAACTGTATTTTGTTTTTCCCACAAGAGTAATTTTCTATCAACATTAATTCCTGTGGTATTCATAAGATTAATTATTAGAGTAATTATTAGATAGTCAGTTTTTCAGAATACCCCTGCCAATTCAGTTCATTATACTGCAGGTGAAACTGCAACTTTTGTAACCATGTCTAGTCTTTTTTATCTGATGTGTTAGCTTTCAGACCTTAAGCAGAGCTAAAGCAGAATAAGATTAGGATTTAGTATAACACCATTGCAAATATTCCTGTAAAATCCAGTGAACAGTGATTGAATTTGCTTCATTCTGTTCTTCCATCAGTTTTATACATCCACCACACTAAACTGTCTAGCACTTGCTTGTTCCTTTCATTCACAGTCTTTACCCCATTATGGATATATTGCTTATGTTTATGGGCTATAAGATGTAATATAACATCTAAGAAATAATGGAAAGGATATTCCCGAAATTAAGGTTCATGTCTTAAGAGGAAAATAGCCTTACAAATATATATCCTGTACTTGCTCTTTCTCCTCAACTGGAGTGAGCTGTCCTGCACTGAAGAATTTAGCAGTGTGTTCTGATGGGGATAATCTGAAGTTTCCTGAAAGGTAACGAGCTTTCTTGAGACAAGCTCAAAAAATCACATTCAATAGTGCCAGTATTTTTTTTTTTTTTTTTTTTTTTTTTTTTTTTTTTCATTTTTATCACCATTGTTTGTTCTGTTGAGGAATCACTGTCGCTTTATGATAACACCTTTATAGTTATTATTCCAGTGCCTCCATAGAAGAAGTCCCCTATTCAACCACATTTATTGATACTTTTTATGGACCCTTATGCTTTTTGTTGCCAGCTTCCTTAACTGAACTTCCCTTCACAAACTTACTTGTCAAAGGCAAAAGCATTGTGTGAAGTAATACCTAAGTGTATTCCTATGAGAATGTGCAACTTTTGAGAGGCCATGTTGAAATCTTTCTGTGAATTTCGAAACCTTCTGGAGACCAGGAGTACCATTGGGTGGAAACCACCAGGAGTACTGGGTGCAGCCTGACAAATATTCAATGCTTAAAGCTCAGCTCAGAGCAAATAACTTGGAGCAAGCCATTATCAGAATACATTCACATAAAGTGTTTAGTAAATTATTAAAGAGTATGACAAAATTTAAGTTTTCTTGCACATTATTTGAGAACAGAATATGGAGCAAAAACTGTCAAGAAGCTTGCTGTGAACAGTTCAGGCAGTATTAGTCTTCTTTTACATGGAATGTGACCCTGCTAACCCTGAAGTGTGAGTTACACCTTTGATGTTCAAGGGGATTCAGAATTAGGCAGTCAAAGTTCATCCAGCTTGAGATGGTAGTGTGTATGCAAACTCTTCCTTTCAGTCAAACCAGGCCTGGTTTATAACCAACCCTGAAACCATCAGGAATAGATGTAGGAGAATATTTTGTAGATCTGGGCAATAGATTTCAAGATATCTGTTAATAAAAATAAAATAAAATAAAATAAGAATTTGATAAAGATAACAAGGAAATAAAATGGAGGAAAAGTAGTAAAGATAACAGGGAAGAAAAATTACTTTTTTTCCTGTCTCCTCCCTTGTTTTCAGTATGTAATTAAGATACATGGAACTGTCACTGTCATCGTTATCATGTTAGCATTTACTGTGCTGAGCCATCTAGCAAGGAATAAAATACTTCTGAGGCTTTTACACATTTTAATTTGAGAACTCAGCAAAAGAGATTTATTATTATTATTATTTGTTTTCACAGAACATAAATGTTATAGGGAAAATATCCTGGTCAAAGTGAAATGTATCATACTGTTTCTCCAGGTTCATTGCAATCCCAGTAATGTTCAAATATGTAGGGTGCCCCTGGATGTGAAAATTTCCACTGGATAGGCACACCCACGTTACAAATAAATTAATGTGCTCAGACAGTGCACCTGAAAACTCACAGAAGAATTAAAGTTACATTTCTTTTGAGACTAGGAGGCATTTATGGTCATTAGAGATTAAAATCCTTTCTGTAAAAAAAAAGCCATTAAAAAAATCCCAGTGTATCCTTTTCCCAGAACTCCAAATTAAAACTGTGGAGGATTAGGCTTGAAGAAGAGTGGTTGAAGAGGAGTGCCTGTCTTTAGGGTCCACCCATATCAGGAAAGATTGTGATGCCACAGACATATCTTTGTCCCTAAGAGATGTTGATATGCAAGTGGGCATTGCTCATGGAATGGCCCTGGAAACAGGGAGAATGGGGAAACTCTTCTCCACTCTAGCAACATGGTAAGATCCCAATTGCATCAGCAGACCCTATCCTGTTCTCCAGCAATGTGAGTCAATTTTTCCCCAGGAATGTAAAGTGATTTGTTATTCTCAATGTGTTGCATCAGACCTTTTTTTTTTTTTTTTTTTTTTTTTTTTTTTTTTTTGTCTGCCATACTGCCATCAAATTATTAAAGCTGCTTTGTATTCGATAAAAAAATACAAATGTGAAATATTTTTTCACAAGTCAAATTATTGAACTCTATTGTTGTTTATGATGAAAAAACTTCACTCTTTATTCTGCTAAGAATAAATGAACATAGCGTACAAGGGCATTTGTAAGGAAATAGGGTAATTTCCTGCACTTTACTGAATCTTGTCTTGTAAAGGTAGAGAAACAGAAATATCAAAAAACTACATATTATATAATGCATACTGTGTTTGCTGAAACTTGAAAAGAACAGTTCTTCCAGTGCTCTCTCCTTGTTCTCGACTTGAGTAATCTATTACCCACTGTTACTCGTATCAGATGGCTTTTCTGTGGATTGGGCTAGTCCACTTTCAGGAACAAATTCTTGTGTTGGATAGGTTTTGTTGAACAAATTTTAATCTTGCTTTGTTGTAAATCATGAGAAAGTGTACTGACTTTCATCAGTGAGAATTCTTAATCGGACCCCAAGTTTCCATCGATCACTTTGAAATGCCACAAATTATCCGTAATCTACTTTTGAGGTCACAGGGAGACATTAATATATTTGGGTCTTTTAGAGAATGTCTAGGCTCTGACACTGTTTCTTTCTAACTTTGTGCTTTATATAATTATAACAGAATAACATGCTTGGGGCACCTTTCATTTTTTGTCCTGTGAGAGGCTAATAAACCATTAGGGGTATTTTACAACATGGTGAGTGCTATTTTGCAATGTTTCATTAGCCACAAATCCACAAGTCACCTTCAGGAATTCCAGATGCCAAACTGAAGGTATTTTTGCAGCTGTTCTATGGGAACTCATGAAAGTGTTGTACCCTTTCAGGGAAAAAAAAAAAAAAAAAAAGAGAGAGAGAACTTTTTATATATCAGTCCTTTTTGGCAGTTCTCTAAAGCAAAAAAGAAGACTCGTCTCTGTTACAGCTGAGTACTGAACATTTTATCCATATGCCTGTGGATAGTTCAAATATCATCTCCCTTGTAAAATGCTTTTGCTGTAGCACTGAAGGAAGTGAACTCCTTTGAATAGGATATAATATGCTCCAAGGTAAAATGCTTTGAATGGCTGTTCACTTAATAAAATATGGCCTAAAGCAATGCTATCTTCTGACTATTATTATTGTGTTTCATGAGTTGACTTTTAAATTGAATTCCCTGCCATCTTTATATACCGGTGAACATCTTGAAAAAATCAAGCCACAAATAGTGACTGTTTTCTAAAGGTAAAAGAAATTTAAAGGGAGAAAAAAAAAAAAAAAAGTATTTTCTGAAAAAAAAAAAAAAATAGTCAGGAAGCCCTGAATATTTATATACTGATATCATCTTTAGACCTCCAGGGTGTTTCAGAGTACAGACAGCTACAGTTTTTAATAAAAATGTTTTCCAAACTGAATTTTGTTTCTCATTTTAGATATATAAAAAAAGATTAGTTTCCTGACTCATACTTCTTTGTTTGAGTTTTAACAGTTAATGTTTGGTCGTTTTCCAAAACAATTTTCTGTCCTTTGTAAAAGTGCTAAGGCCTGGGAGATAGAATTGCCAAGGACTGTTTGGAAAAACATGTACTAAAGGCTTGCCTACAGTGTGGTAGAAAGGGATGGACAATTCATTTGAAAGGACCTCTGTTTACATGACTATTTTAGCATGTATTAGCTGGTGAGATAATGCATTTTCTATATTGCTATTTAAAAAGTTCAGTTGGTTTACTGAGTATTAAGTCTGTGCGCGGATGTCTGCATTTATTCATCTGGTCTGAGTGCTCTCTTGGCGGTTCTCCATTTTTCATCCTTACCAAGATGCACCAGCACCTATTGTTCTTTTCACAGTGATGAGATACTCTCTACCTGTTTAAGTGCTCGTCCTGCTCAGGCTCAGTACGTGTACATCTGTACACTAGATCACTGTACCATGTTTTTTACACCTGCCATGGGACAAAAGAGGAACTGCCTCTGCTTGCCATCTGGGGAGAACTGAGGGATCAGGAAATCCTTGAAATGAAGTATTGCCATGAATGTATTTAAGGGAACCTGACAGTTATCAGAGGCTATGAAGTGCAGTAAGAAAGTCCTCTTTCTCCATATAAAGTACAAATGCCTGGTAGAAGGTGAAGTAACAAAGAATATGAAATCCTCGAACAGCATCCAATATAGAGAGATGCAAGTATAGCCTGGTCTTGGCCTTTGGTAACCTTCCATTGACAAACCATGTGAGATAAAGTGTGAGACACAGTGTGAGATCAGATAGCAATGAAACAGTAATGAACAGTTCACAGCAACATCTTCACAGCCTGTCTTCCCACATCAAATTAGTTCTTTTCTGACCAGAATGATGGATTTGCAAACAGAAGCAGACATATATTTCTGCACTGCTTCAGGAGCCTTGCTCCAGTATTCACCTGGGTGAACAGTGCACAGCTGCTTGGTAGCTGTCACAGGAGCTGGCTTCAACAGCTGAAGATGTGTGGTAGCCACCAAGTAGGTGCAACTGCTATTATCATGGAATGAACTATTTCATCTGTGTTGGCTAGACATGATTGCATCCGAATATAAAAATCTTTCAAAAATAAATGGCTGGTAGGATGACATAAATTGTGTAGGATTTGTGTGTTTGACCACTGTCCCAGTTTATCAGTTGCTGTCTGTCTTTGACTTATGACATAGTAACTGGCCAGACAAGACCCCAGTTTGAGTAAGTGCCCACAGGGGGACAAAGGGATATCAAATGCCCAGTCTGATTGCTGTAGGCTGACTAAAAAGACAGAAAAGGAGATTCCTGCCTTATGCCTATTGACACAGAAATATCTTACCAACAAGTACATAGCAGTCAATGACCAAAACAGCTGTTAAATGTGACCTAGACAAGCCACCCACAAGAACCACATGTGCATGCACCAAGACCCAAGCAAAACAGAGTCTGTGTAACTTCATGAATCAATACTGGTCATGTAAAGGAAGGGAGAGCCCATCATCTGCAAACACTGGACATGTGAGCTCTTCTTTGGGCATACTGCAATTTGTGCATTCCCCTAAAAGCACAAGTTAGTGGAATCCTCTGACCTCCAGGCTTTGTGTGCACCTGTGCAGGTTTATAGAAAAAAACTAAGATATTGCATGTAGAATCCAGAGACAGAACTGGGGGCAGCAGTTCGGTGTGTTTCAGTCCTGAATTGAGCAGAACCAGAGAAAAATGCTTCAATTTCAAAAAGGTTGGCTTTGTTTTTTGTTTACATTTTGGCCAAAAGGACTGAGAACTGAGAGGTTGTTTTACACTCCATCTTTTTCCATTTTTTTTTTTTTTTTTTTTTTTTTTTAAAAAAAAAAGTTTATGTGTATGTTCTACCAAAATGTTGCACTTTAACCTGGGTAGGTTAAAGCTGGAAGGTGGTGTTCTACTTAATGTCCATCTCTTGTTCCACATTACAAAGGCAAATGTGTTAACTATACCTGCAGTTTCTGTATGTTTCCCATTATAAAGCCCCTTCTTACAGTTGCTTTTAAGTTTGCCAAATTGTTTTAACTGCACAGGCTGAAAGTTTTCCATTCTGGGTATCTAATTCAGGTTGAATTTAGAAAGGCTTTAGAGGAAATAATGTATTCTTTACAGGTTAAAATTAATTTATTTTCAGTTCACTCTAAAGTCCTATAATTTGAAAGAAGCCCTTTGATTTGGTAGCAAAGAAAGAAGAATGCATGGTGCCATCATGCCAATATATACCTTTTGATTACTTGTGTTGGATAGTGAACTCCACACATATAGAGCCATGCTTAAAAAAAAAAAATCAGCAGAAACTTATGAATTAAGCAGGCAAGTTCTTCACAGAATCCTCTACTGGACATGACCCACCCCTGAACAGGTGTGAGTGAGAAGAAAGGTAGGGGTACCTCAGCAGGAACTGGATATATATATATGTTTTTTTTTTGTTTGTTTGTTTGTTTGTTTGTTTCTGAAATTGGTATTTTGGGGCTTTCTGTGGCTCCTGTGCAACAGGACACACCAGGAAAAGGCTTTTCAAAAAGTCTTGAGCAAGGCAATACAGAAGAAAAAAAAAAAAAAAAAAGCCCAGTTAGCTGCAGAGGAATGAAGAATTCATGTATTTCAAGAAAGTAAAGAGAAGCACAGGTCAGGAAAGAGGCATTGTGGAACAGATGCTGCATAACTTTTTACTGAGGAACCAGAAAGGAACAAGAGCAAGGACAGCTGAAAAGAAGGAAGGAGAATTGGGAACCCTGATGTCAGCTGGGAAACTAGTAAGGGACTCTTCTGCTTTCCATTCTAAATCTTTCTCAGGTGGTAGCTTATATGAAAGACAACGATCTACCAAAATTATAATGTTTTGCACCAAGCCTGGGAATGGTTTGTCTGCTGAGTGGATCAAGAGATTCTGCCTCTACCGGTAGTAGCCTCTTCATACCGAACAGAAATTCTGATTTTTTTTCCAGACTTTTTCTATTTGGAAATTACATTAAAATAGATAGAAAATACATTAAGTTGCAAAGCCAAACACTCAAAATAAAAGAAAATTAATAAAGTTGTCACATACACCTTAATATGACAACTTCAATGTGTTCTTTATTTGGATTTTCATTATACAATCACATGCATGTTTTCAGCAAAATATTGTGTTCATTTTTTTCATAGGAGGGGATATTTAGGTAGTCATCATATCAGGCCAGTGAAAGAGCACTGTGAAAGCCAGTGAAAGAGCCAATCTCCTTGCTAAGGCAGATGAGGGTTTCTTTGGCAACTGGGTTATTGCTCTACCTCTCCTCCAGACTTTGTGTGTCCTGTCCAGCCACCATCTGAGGCAGTCTTTTCTTGTACAGCTTTGTATTTTTCTGCCCATCCCAGGAATACCTCTACAGACATATTGACAGAACAGCTGAGTGCTCACAGGAGCAAGTGAGTACAATTGCAGATTTCCCGTGTGTACAGTGTGCAGCAAAATTCCAAAAATTAAATGCCAGCAACTTATTTTAAACAAATCTGGTGTTTCTTTTTCTGTACTTCACAGTCCTAGGCTGCAGTATGGGAGTAGAGAGCACTGAACCCCCAAAAGTTCTTAGTGAAGGCATGGTGAGAGCGTATCTTGAGCAGCTAAGAGGGAGTAAATTCTTGTGCGTGCAGTGTGGAGCTCAAGTACCTTGTGACAAATTGGAGCTGTGCTTTATTCAGTAAGCAGATGGGTCATCTGTGTTTCTTTTCAGCCTTACAAGAAATGGGAAGAAGGAAAAGAAATACAGATAAGCCATCTGCTCACAGAAAGAAGCATAGCTTGGATGGATTAGGAGATTTCAGGTGACATGAAAACACACATAATACAGGTTGGACAAATGGCATTGATTGGGAAATCTTGCAGCTTTTAATTTCTAATTCTTGAGAGCTTGACTTTTCAGCCTGAACAGTCTTTTGACATAGGTGTTTAAGAGTGTGTAAGGAGACATGTATGGTCTGTGGCAGCTCAGCTTCATTAACATATGTTTGGGATTTTCTGTTCTTGACATACATGTTATATAAGTACTTTTCTAAAATATTTTGGAGCTTTAACAAACATTTTTATGAAACTATTTCTTATGTCTCTTGGCCTATTAAACTAAGTGTCCACGAGGCAGAGAAAATTAAAACTAATACCTTTAGAACATATCTAAAATAATTTTAAATCACTCTCCTGAACAAAAACTTAATGTTTTAAGGCCAAGCATTTCAGGATCTTTACATGTCAGGGAGCTGGTCCGTTGGGAAGCTGCTGAAGTTCTTCCCATTCCATTGACTAGTGCTCCCTAGGACTACACATGTATAACTTTAAAACTGGGAATTTTTTTTTTTTTTTTTTTTTTTTTTTTTTTTCAGAAGGAATCTTTCCTGTCCTGGACTTGAGGCAGGTACAGTTTCTGAGGAAATTCCACTTCTTTGGTGGGAGGAGGGAGGAAATACTTCCATGGCAGGTTGATTATAAAATATAAATGGTGCTGTTGGAAACAGCTCAAGAGCCAGGAATGCCAGACTGAACCAGGGAGATGGATTAAAGAGCAGGTGATGCAATTGTAGTTATGTGATAAATTGCTTGGATGTTTCTTTATCAAATGCCCTGCAGTACAGTATGTCACAGAATTATCACATACACATAGCCTACACATACATAGGCAGATGTCTTGGGGCAGATCCTCGGAAAGCATAAGTTGACTGAGCTCCCCTGAAGTCCCTTTCAGTCTTGGAGCTTTGCCATTTCATACCAATTAAGGATTTGGCTCCTTTGTCTCCATCTATGTTCACTAAGCTGCAGACCAAACTGATGATTCTTCGTCCAAGTAAGTGTTGCAAGTTTCTGGCTCTTATTTGCTAATGAAAAAAAAAAAAATGTTCTAACATGAAACTGGGCTTAGATCCCAGTTTTCAGTCATACTCTCCATTAAAAGATGAAGGATGTGGCATACATCACCTGAGAAGCATAAATCAAATAGTAATAGTGCTGTTGTTTTCCTAAAGAACTCAGGGAAGGACTTAATTGCATTCACATCTCCTCCTGCATCTAACCTGGTGTCCTGAGTCAGTTGTATTAAGATTGAGAAATCCTTACCAGGGATACAACGCACACAATGGTTACAGTCACTGATGTAATACTGGCGCCAGTAAGCTTTATTTTATTTAAAAAAAAATACTACTTTCCATGTACTTTAAAATAGTATAGACATAAAATATTTTTTAAAAAAACAGAAGCTCTGTCTGTGTAATTTGATGCTGAGCCTTAGCAAAACAGGCAAAGTTCCAAATATTTTTCCCTGCTCAAATGGTTTAAAATATGTTTCCAAGGGTGATTTGGCTGGAGAGGCAACCACTGGGGAATTACAAGCTGAAAAGTTTTATTTTTTGTGAAGATCTGTATTTCTGTGAAGAAACCGCAACTGCTTTTAGGGCTGGCCAGGATCCAGAAGTAAGGTATGCTCAAAAAACATTCGTTCAAGTGAAATCTCATTAATGAAGCTGAAAGGGGAAAACATTGCACTTAAAACTTTAAAGAAAGACTGTGAGATAACTCCATTTCAGCCATAATACTTTGTCCTTTGCTTAGCATGCAAGGCCGTATATTCTCTGAAAACTTCTACACAGGTACCCACGATTCCCCTACTTTTCTTCTCACACACAATTTTTGCACCACTAAAGTGAAGGGAGTTGTTTTGGCACAAGCAGTTGCCAGATTGGGGCCTCCCTTTGTACTTAATTAGTGTTTGACATATTCAGTAGGAAGTCAGATCAACTAGAGGCATAATTAACGCATAATTTTGTATTGCCAGGGCAAGTTTAATTTATGAGCTTGTTATACTCATAGCTGAATGTTACTTTTGGCAAAAAAAAATGTTTACAATGTTGTTGTTTGGACAAATTACAACTATTTTTTCTTGAGGGCCTGGTCCACCAGTCCTGAAAGGAAAAGACTGTCACTGTTTTAAAGAGAAGGGGCCCTATTTCTCCCTGCCTGCATACATGTAACAACCATTTGACTTTCTGGAGGACTTGTCTCTCAAGAAACCTGTGAGTATTTGGGAGGCACCTGGGCTATCTTCTCCACATGTCAGTCAGGTAGACCTACATCATTTATGTCAGTGTCTGTGCTGAGTTCCTGGTAGAACTAGGCACATCAGAATCACCAGGGGAGTCCATGTGCCAGAACTCCCTGGTTGTAAGAATCACCTGCCTTCCTAGGCTGGAAATGTTTTCCTGATACACCTATATCTGGACTGCAGTTCATAGCACCTTACTTCTATTTGAAGACCTTTACAAACTAGAGCAGCACTTATACCCCCAGGGGCACCTCAGCTTAGAGCACATGGTGATCTCTGATGTGGTCAGCTTCAGAGAGGAGCATCTCTTGTCAATTTTGCTCAGAAATACTCCCACATTTGTGGTTAGGCCTTTTTCACAACAGCTTAACGAGTTTGCTGGGAGCTGGAAGAAGTGAGCATGCACCTTCATGTTGGCCAGCTCTCTGGCCTCATTAGTGCATTCCTCTCTGCATGATGCTACTTCAGTGGGACAGGTGGGAATGACCTCTCCAGAAACACCTGGTAGCACAGGTTTTCTAGGTAGGTCAGAACTGTTTTTTTTCTTTTTTTTTTTTTTTTTTTTTTTTTTTTTTTGTCCAGTCTGGCTTCACAGAGCTGGGAGCCTATCACCTTCTTTAAACGATTGCTCATGCCAATGTGCTCATACCAGTATACGAGGAGGCCACACTATATTTAAAGTCCCAGTCAGTTTGGACTTCAACCTGTGGACTCTGAGCTTTAGTCTAGGTCAGTAACATGCATGCTGAAGTGGGTCATGTGAGAGGTTAATGTGCATTTGAGCAGCTCTTTGCTATTGGTATATCCTATGAGGTAGTCTCATGTTTGCCTGCTAGGCCTGTGGGTCTTCTGAACGTCTCTTTAAAGACATCTACCTTTTTTGATTGAGCAGAGGAGGAGCTTATATGGCGAACTCTGACTTGTGCAGCACTCATCTGGGGGCATTTGTCTAATTTTTTGAAGTAATTAATCTCTGAATTACAAGCATGGCATCTTTCTTTTACATCTTTCTGCACATAAGAGTACTCTCTCTTTGCCACCTCTGTGTTTCCCACTTAATCATATTTCAGGAAATGGCTATTTTGTGCAGTGTATTGCCCTAGAGTGAAGACCAGAGAGTCGATGAGAGGAAATCTAGTTAATCCTGACCAGCATAGCATTTAAAGTAATTTCACAACTGACTTCAGGGGGACTCACATCCAGCTCCCCTAGGACCCTGATAGGAGCCGTGTCGTGGGCACCAGCATTAGAGAATCAGTCTGGCTGTCCATGTTGTGGAGGAGTCACCACTCAGAGTCAATTCATACCTTCAACGGTACAACATTACTCTAGTCTCAGCTATTATCACTGAAGTTTGAGTTCAGTTAACAATGAGTTATTGCCTGGTAAAAACGGTAGGGATTATTATACAGACACTGGGCCCCAGGGAAATGGCATATGTGACTATTGCTGTACTTTGATCATAATGTCCTAAGGGTCTTGGTATGCACACCAACTTCTGATTATATTTTACAGCTTTCTCTGCTCTTTTCCTGTGTTTAATTCCTTTATGAAAGTAAGGAACAGAAATACTTTTAGCAGACCAGAGAAGAGACAAGGCATTGCAATGCAAATCACAGAATGTGTTGTAAAGGTGACCCATGAACAGCCCATGAGGAAAATCTGAGATTTATCAGCTGCTCAGCAATTTAAATAATTTTTCATATGAAATCCTTCTGTTTTGATTATCCTGAGTTAGCCACTTGAACAGCTGAGTTACTATATTTTTGTATTTTTACTGCTGTGCAGTTTAGTGCTCTCATCCTGTTCATTTATTAACTTTTATAATTTGTCACAAATAATACCTGAGAATGACCATATTGAGGTTTTGTGGAGAAAATAAAAAGAAGAAGAAACAGAAAGAATTAGTGAAATATTTTAAAGGGTAAATATGTAAATATTATCCAGACATGACGATAGTGCTCTGAAGGCTAACTACTGAGCAGCTGTTTTCCCGGCAGTCTAAATTCTGTAAAAGCTTCTAGGATAAAGTAAGCAGACTTTTCTCCTGAGACTTATTTAGTGAGTTCTTCTGTTTTTATGCAACTACTACAGTGGGTCCTTACTCCTCTTTTGTGCTGCCAGCACCATGCTCCACACATATGGCCTCCAACTTCAACACCAGTCAGTGTCTGGGGAAGAACAACTCGAACTGCTGTACTGACATTTCATAATCAAAGCTCCCTCTCTGAAAATCTCGCTCCACTTAGATAATATCAGAAAAGGTTTCTCTAAATTGTGTCATGAGCCAGGCAGTGGAATGCAAAGATTCCTCAACACCACTGCTAAGCTCAATTTAATAAATCAGAGTGAGTGTGTCTCAGGGTTATCCATTTACCTTAATCTCTTCAGGCTGAACCAGACAACCAAGCTTGGTTTCAGAGAGCTCAGTGCCACTTACTGCATTAGCTCTGTGGTAAGAGAAATCTTCATGGGTTGTCAGGTGTTTCTTGCAGAGATCATAATGAGATCATAATGCTAGATATTTGAAACATCTAGCTCTGCAATACTCAGGGGAGCATCACCAGAAACAGAGCATGTGCAGAATAATGCTCTTCTGAATCAGTCCTCACAGCCTCCATTAACAGCAGCGGTGCTATATTGGCCCACCACGGTCATCCAATTCCTTTCTGAAAGGGTATGTGTTCTTTGGGGCTGTGCTAATTCTATGGCTGAAAGGTTCACATCTTAATTATACACTGTAAACAGGTAGGCAAGGGGTTGTTTAATACCTGCTACCTCCTGTGTTCACAGATCTGGTATTTTAGGATGTAATAGACATTCATTCTTTGTTTTGCTTTACCAGAACACTTATGACTTCATAAATATGCATTATAACCTTCTGACTCATCTCTTTTTTCAGGTTAATGTGTGCCGGTCTCTGTAATTTCCACCAAAGAATCTCTACCAACAAAATTAGGCAGATTAAGTCACTTTTACCTTTTGACAATTGTTTTTCAGGAATATCTAATATCTGCTGCTTGTTATTTTGCTGTTTGGATATTTCAGAAAGAAAAGAGAAGGAGAATAGAGCAGCAAAAAAATTAATTAAGATTATATATAAATGAGGTAGAAACCTCCACCATGCTGGCATTTTTGTACAGCAAATGTTTGCTGTTTTCAAACACCAAATGATAGAAGAGTCCAGTCCCCTTTTGGAAGACGAAGCTGATGTTATTCTTAGATTCTAGGAGGAACAGAATTCATCTGCATATGGCCTGAAGTTACCTCTGCTGAAATTAGCTGATGGCTTGCAGACACTACTACTTGGAGCTAGCTGAATTAGACATGTAGCTCACATTTCACTAAGGTCAGAATTGGCTTTATTATCAATAAATTCCATGCATGGATGCATTATAGTTGATTAGCAAATAAAGTATTTTCATGGAAACATGAGGAATCTCTCTGTGGCATGGTTCAAAATGATCCTTGAATTTCTCTACATCTATGCTAATAGTACATAGATCAATGTAGTTTTTTGACCTCTTGGTAAGGAAGTCATGCTGGCCATTAGGAGTGGAACATTTAGTAGTCATCTAATAACTAGTTTTTTAAAAGTCTTTAATTTGAATAAATATATTGACTGCAAATCTTTTTTATTATTATTATTAATTTTTATTTTTTTCCCTAGTTAATGCATGATAATACAGTGAATCTTTCTGAAACAGAGGAGCTATTCTGATTGCATGGTTGTACACGGTGGTGAGGATGAAATATTTCAACAAATCAAGTGCAATCATCATCACAATTTGTTTTCCTTTTCAACATGGCAAGTACCTTAGGCCACAGCTCATTCTTTAGTGGGTAAACCTATTTCATGTTTTGTTATGCCACAATATGCAACAAAAATGATTTCATTTGCACAGCCTCTAAGAAAACTGCAGCTGCTCGGCTGCACTAGTAAGGAAAAAAGCAGCTGAAAGGTTCAAAGTTCTGTGGCAAGTGTCTTGTAACTTTCTGCTCATGAAACCTAACAACTGTGTCTGTTTTTTTTTTCATTAAGAAACCATTGGTTGTGTAAAAAGCTAATCATGCCATAGATGCTTCTAAGAAATGGGAAATTAGAGATACTCCAAATTGCATGTGTGTTGAGAAAAGGCATCCTGAGCCTCCACAAGGAGAAAGAATATTTGAATTACAAATGTAGATCTTAAACTATATAAATTGATAAATAAATACAGTGAAATATTTAATCTTTTTTTTTTTTTTTTTTTTTTTTTTTTTATTTTTTCCTAATTATGCTGTGTGCAAAATAAAGAGGCCATTCTTTAACTTGGAAATAAATACAGAATATTACTTATAGAATTGAGCCCAATAAGTCTAAAACTGCTCATATTTTACTTCAAAATGCTTTTGAAACATTAAAAACTTGTTTCATGTGTTTGTTTTCTTGAAGAAACTGCTTGCCTCATAGCTACAGAAAAATATTTGAGTCCCCTTATGAGGATAAAAATTTGAAGAGAACCTGAATGAAGGAGCCAAACAAAATGATCTTGGCAATAAAAGTTACAATTTTGCAAGTAATTTCTATGATTCCATATGTGAATGCTCAGAACATTTACATGGAGTGCTTTTGAATCTATCTTTTCAAACTGCGTATGTGAATTGTGAGGCAGCATCCCATTTCTAGACTTGATGAAGTCCTTTGGGATCCTCAGCATAGCTTCAAGGGAGTGTAAACTGAGATTCAAGGAGACACATTATTAGAAGGGTTGAGACACTTGTGAAATACTCAGACTGGAGTTTGGAATCCTATTGAAACCATAGGATAATGAACTGCAGTTTGTAATTTAAAAGATGACATTTGAAAGTGTGTAAGAACTAAAACTCAAACACTGTAGAAAAATAACAAGAATATTTTGTAGCTCTTTTTGGCAGGTACATATATTTCTCTTAGAAGAGTGTAGTAGGTACACTTCTGAAAGCTGTCATTTCTCTTCTAAATCAGAGCAGCAAACTCTCATGGCAGAGAGGTTTTTTTTTTTTTTCTTTTCTTTTCTTTTCTTTTTTCCCTGGGTGATTTCCAGATGTAACAAATAAGCAGT
>CM021797.1:43007997-43021171 GCA_011076525.1 Nettapus auritus
TATTTATTTATTTATTTATTAGACTTGCATCGTCTAAAATAAAACCAGAATTTTTACAGACTGTTTTCAGTGGACAGCATGAGAACAAAAAACAGCCACATGGAAACAGTCACAGGTATTGCGCACCAGAAGATTCCTTACACTTTTTTTCATTCAGAAAGACTCAAGAGACCTGCAGATTCATGAGAATGTTTGGTGACACTTATTACTATTCCCAGGTTCTTGGATTTTGCCTATCAGTGGTTAATTCAGATTACATAGCAGTTAAAATGTGTACCTTATTTTTATAATTCAAAATGATTTAAAAAAATATTAGGACCAGCAAGGAAGATATGGCCTGATAAATTGCAGTGTACTTTTATAAGATTAACAATGTGTTAGCTTTGACATCAGCTGTAACATGATCCAGTATTGTGAAATGCACTTTTGGATCCTGACATGTTTATTGTTATGCCTGGCATTCTTGCTGGATTTTTCTTCGTTATTATTATTACTGTTATTTTTATTATTATTGTTATTAGTATTTTTAATCTTAATGTTATTAAGATTGTTATTACAGTTATTATTATTAGTGCCATTGTTATTATTATCAAAATATGAATACATGTAGGTTAGAGGGTAGGATTTTTTTTTTTTTTTTAAGTGACAGTATGCAAGTTTGTACTTGGAACTGTTTTACATGCCAAATGAGGTTATGGAGAGCCTAGAAGTGAGAGCAGAAGTCAGTACACAAAAGGGCTTGTGTCTTAAGATGTTAGCCTGGAATTTACCTTTACGTCAACCTCCTGCTCTACTCAGACAAAAATGTACTGAATGTCAGTCATGGATGGGTAAACTAAGGGTATTGCCGGTCTCTTGACACTGCACTATTTGGATATGATGGATGTGGAGAAATCTAATCCTTCCAGAGGGAATCAGGTGGCACTGTTAGGACAAAGAGTGCAAACAATTTTGTACTGGAAAAAACTTTCAATTTTTGTGTTTTTGTGCCAAAAATGTTACAGTCTCCAGCTGTTCCGTGTTAAACACTAAATCTAGTAGAGAAAAGAATCTCACAGAAAAGGTTAAACATCGAATAGCTGTTTCTATTGGTTGGATTATGTTTAGATCATATAAAACATGTTAAAAATCATTTCTCAGGCACTGTTAAAACATCTGCTTTCTGGATTAAAAAGCTAGACATTCAAATCTAAGCTGGGAAAAAAGAAAGAAAGGAAGAAAGAAAGGAAGAAAGAAGGAAAGAAAGAAAGAAAGAAAGAAAGAAAGAAAGAAAGAAAGAAAGAAAGACGGTAGCCAAGAGCTGTTTTCTTTAAAGGCCTTTTGCTACAAACAAGTGAATTGAGTGTTTGTGCTATCTTCTTATTATCCCAGAAGTCAGTCTGAACAGACTGAGAAAGAAAGCAGATGTCCTACAAACTGAGACACAGTTATTTGAAGAACAATATAAGTAATCTTCCAAAAAACAATGATTTAATTTGGGCTTTCTCTTTTGTCATCCCTGCACTAGAACTGAGTATTTTATTTTCTCCTCTAAAATCAATAAAGATTGGAATTGTCTGATTCTTTGACATTTCCACTGAATTTTTAGTGCTGTGTAATGCTTCCCAGTCAATCCAGGGAATCCCAACATTCATCTAGGAAATGCGGTATTTTCCTGTTTGCCTCACAGGTACTCTGCGGGTGGCTTATTGTTTTTGTTTTGCTATAGCATCTTACTCTGGATAATGATTCTAGGCTTTTTCACGCTGTAACTTGGGATCTCAGGTTAGGAGATGAATACCATAGGTCAGCTGAGCAGAACATGTTCTTGATGGTGCTGTGCACTTTTGTGATTTTAGAAAAACCCTTGTGATATCTGATGTTTCTTAAAACTCCCAGATTTTAAGATGTTTCCTTACAAGAATCTGGGCTTATATTCCAAAAACATGTTTTTATATTCTTGTGATAGAAAAAGATCTTGAAAATATGATTAAAGTTCCCTAAATCTATTTTATTTATTTTTTTTTTAATCTAGTAATTTTAAGCTCATCCCGGGATCTGGGGAATGACTCATGACTTTTTTTTTTTTTTTTTTTTTTTTTTTTTTTTTTTTTTTAAGAAGTTCAGAGTACTGTAATGGAATGCAGAAAACTGGTTACAGAGCGTTGACTCTTTTTGTCTTCAGTGGCTGACTTCTATAATTGAAGACAGATGAAGACATATTCTGGTCAACATTTTCAGAACTATTTTGGGGTCAGACTTGTGAACAGGATAGCTGAAAACATCTTGTAGTTACTTTTTGATAATTGGGTTTTAATTACTTGTTTGTGAAAAGTATCCTGTTGTTTCACCAAAAATATCTTTCATCCAAATACTGGAAACATGAACAGCCAAAGTTTTTGACATTTAAATTTTTGTATAAAGGATATTCAGGCAAAAATTCTACAAGCAAGTGGCTATTTTTATATATGTGTCCATTCAATAATAGTTGTCCTTTGCCTGCCTTGGAGATGTTACATATCATTAATAAGAAAACAGTTAACATCAGAAGAATCTTTCTACTTAATAAAATACCAAATATTCCCTAAATTCTCTCCCATTTTTTCTTGTCTTTCTTGTATTTTGGAAACAGTATTATTACTTCACTACTACTGCATTACTTGCAAGTTGTACAGGATCTGAAAGTATTTGGTAGGTTACTAGCAAAGACTTAGCTGTCCATGGATTATATATACTACAATGTCTGGCATTCTGCATGCCAGCTTCAAAATGTCTAGCTAAGGGTCTCTACTGAAGTAAAAATACAAAATGTGTCACATGTCGACATTAATGGCAGAGTGGAATGATATGGAAGCCTCAAATGCATATCTGACAGAATCACTTGGATAGATTTTGAATATCTGTAAATGTGGAAACTCCGAGAGATTCAGGAAGGGAGGAATCAAACCATCACACTGACGTTCATCCTGCAGTCCCACATTTTGGCCCAGTATTTGATCAGCTCTATGGTAAACTTACTATCAAATGAAGTGACATCAGTCAATTTTATATGTTCTACCACAAGACTTTATCCTCAGCACACACTCAGAAATTGCTTGATGATTGCTTGCCCTTCACCACACACATCCAGAGCACAATGTAGCTATAAGAAGCAGTGTATGAGAGGAGCATAATGATAATCACACATTTCAAGGTCAAAGTTCAAAAAGTCGTATTGCTGTAGACCTCTGAACCTGAAGAAAGCTTTGATAAAGAAGATATGGAAAGCTTAGGAGATCACAGTTACATTGTGTTCTATGACCTGTGATGTTCATTGTTGGTAAGATATGTGCCTAGGGCTAACTTACATTTTTATAGTTTAAATAGCCCAGATAGATTAGGACAAGAAAACACTACACACATGGCAAGGTAGATGGACTCAGAGACTTTGAACTTATATATGTATATGCACATATATGTAAGATTTAAGTAGTTGAGTAGTTGTAATGAAATGAGACTTCAGGCATGTGATACCCAAAACTTGGCACTGTTTTGGCTTGCTGAAGCTGCAGTTCACTACTGTATCCTGAGAGTACAAATTAAGCACAGCTTGCACAACAGTGGGGCCAGGGTTAAGTAAAGCTCATAGTGTTGCTTGACTGAAGTAAGGCAAGGAAGCATCTCAGATTTGGGGATGTAACCCTCAAGAGATGTAGAGACAAGAGTAATTCAATCACCCTGTTACATGTAGGACAAAAGAGGCCATGCACCATCTCATGCAGCTTGTAGCATTTAGATTATAATTGAAACCAGAGCAGCCAGAGGAGTCTATTTAGCATCTGCAAAGCATCTTAGTGGATGCTTAGTGAATTAAGGTAGCTTATGATTTTCCGAAAGCTGAGTATTATCACTTCAGTTGACAGCCTATCCCAAGACAGATAATTATGTTTCAGTTGACCTTGTCCTCTTTTCTTCCCTTTATCCTGTTCATGGCCACTTTTTAGTCTTTCCCTTTTTACCTCTCTCTCTCCTTCCTCTGCTACCCTGGGGCAGGTAGAATAAGGATCCCCATGGAAATGAGTCACACATTGTTTCCTGTGTTTCATCTTTCTCTAGTCTGTCTTAGAGTCTTCTGCTTGAATTTTGCTGTTTAAATCTTCCTTTATTGGATAAAGTAAAGTAAAGTAAAGCTTTGTTTGCTGAAGAACCTCTGTAATGACGATTACTCAAGATGGTAAAAAACCTGCTGGCTAACAAAATCTCAGTTTTGCGATTTCAGTTCAATGTCATAAGTAACAGGCTTATTTCTCTCTCGTGACACATTTTTTTTTTTTTTTTTTTTTTTTTTTTTTTTTTTTTCTGTGAAGAAAGAACTGATTTCTTTGATGTAAGCTACACAAAATAACATTACCATAAAAATAATACTGATACATATATTTTTCGGAATAATGGCAGTGGAAAGACAGCAGAGGACATCTTGATGTCAACTCTTGGAACATACTTGCTTTTCTCAGATATTACTAAGTAGTTTAATCAATCATTTGTCTTTCTACTATGTGTTATTCAGCTGTTCAGTATACAGATACCATAATATAAAAGTGGAGTCTGGTTCTGTGATACTGGTTTTGATCCATTTTTCAGACAATATAAGCTTTTGGAACAATAGAATATGAATTACTAAAATAATTCTGTTGTTCATGTGCAAATAGTTTTTTATTTGTTTGTTTTTGCATCTTTTTTTTTTTTTTTTTTTTTTTCTTAACATACACAGTTTATTCATAATATAATTTTGAAATAAATGCAAAGCTTCATACTTAAACAAACATGCAACCACCAGTTAGCAATGCTAATGGAGAGCAGGTGAATGGAGACACATCCTCTTCCCTGGGATTTCTAGAGAGCATATCACCTCTGTGGTCTTGAATGCTCAGCATACTACTGAGTCAGAGGCAGGACAACAAACACAAGTGTCTAGCTCAATAAAGCTATGCCTGTGTGATGGCTGTTTCTCAAAGCTATTGGAGACAAAGGAAAAGTTCAGAAGAATATCTGTGAATGCTAATAAAATGTGCTTGATGTCATGCAACCCTGTTTGTCTATCAGTGATATTTTATGTTGTCATATTAAGTTTTTACCTAGTCCGATGAAAAATCTACTCTTCTTTCTTTCTGTTATCTTTGGCTGTCATACAGCTATAGGATAAGCTCAGCTAGTCTGATAATCTAATGGTGGGAAAGGGGAATCAGATTTGTGAAAGAAGACAGATTTAAATCAATGGAAATGAAAGAAGTATACACCAAATGTACAGGCATGGTGGCAACCCACAGTTGTGTCAGAGCAGGTATAACATGAAGGCCCATATGCTAATCTTCTGTAAAAAAATAGGTTCTTTAGCTATTCCCTTTCTCCATGCTCTCAGCCAGCTTTAGTTAGAAATACACTGGTGGTAGGACAGCAAACCTAAGCTGGAGCCCCAGATGTCCTGTGCTGGAGGTAAAAAGTTAGGCTGGAAGTACTCAAAAGTTTATGATGTGTTGATATACAAATTTCACTGTGTTGTGGGCTAGATGCCTTCTGATGACTGCAAACTTACCGTCTGAAGTATGCCCATTGATGTCATCAGTTTCTGATGCGCAGTTCAGTTACTGTATTTACAGAACTTTCTTTGAAATATAAGATGAAGAAAAAGTTCTAGATACTTTCTAACGACAGCAAACTGACCATGTGAATTATGCCCACTAGTATTGTCAAGTTCTGATGTGCATTTCAGTTAATGTATTTACAGAGCTATCTTTGAGATACATGCTGGAGAAAAAGTGTCTTCCTGTTGGGTTTACATAGATAAAGAGGACTTTTAAAGTAGATTCAGCCTTTCTTGGTGTGCTTTGGGCTTTAGAAAATGGTGTACTTTACCCAGATTCCTGCCTGATCCATGTCTTTGACTCAGATAGACCTCTGGCTTTTGTTGTACAACTTTTTGTTGTACTGCTCCTAAGGTAGTGTTGGCTGGAAAGTAGCATTTTTTTTTTCCAGTAAGTCCCAGATTTTATAGTTCCTTAATTCTTAGCTGTTATCAAAGAAAATATGTGTAAGCAAAGACCAAAATTAATAAATAAATAAGAAGATAATGTGATGTTGTGATGGTTATAATATCGGTATCCCCCTCGAAATTTTACACGTGCAGCTCTAGTACACTGTAGTCCTAGTACTCAGCCAGTTAACCTGCCAATAATGTGATGATTCTCTTTTCCTGAGTTATCAAGTATAGGCAACATTATTTAGGTGAGATCCAGTTAGCTGTAGATTTCTGTCCTCTGAAAGTTAGGCATCTTGTCCAGCATTCTTACTTAAAGGTAAAAATGTTGGCTAAGTCTGCAGTCAGACTGGCAAAACCAGAACGTCAGAAGACTATTTGCAATGTCCCAGCATAGACAGATGGGTTGTGCCACTTCTGGAAGTGCTTGGTTCTTATCCCTGCCCCTGAAGGTAGCCTGGACAACTGGTTTGCACTAGGCATCTGAATGTAGTGAATGTGGAATGAAACCTTTCCTTGCATCATTTGGAGTTCTGGAACAGGCTTTTTCACTTATTTATTTATTTATTTATCTATTTATTTATTGCCATTTAGTTTGTGTGTTTCAAATAGGTCTTTTTTTTGGTCTGTTTTTAAAATAATCTCTGGTCTTTTATATCTGAGACAATACAGAACACATCAATGTGAGAGGACAGTTTTCAATATATTGACCTAAATCTTCAAGCTCTATTCAGATTTCTAGAAGGTCCAAAACTGCCACATGTCAGCCCTGAGAAAAACTCATTTTTTGGCCTGTTTTTTGGTCACAACCAGAGCAGGGTAAAAAGGTCACTGATAAAAGCAAGGTAAAAGCTATTAAAAGAATCACATATTTCAGCATGAGAGCTAGAATAGTGACAAAATAATGCCATTTTCATTTTTTTCAGCTGTCGAAAATGTTCATCCATCTCCCATTGGTAGAGGAGGAAAGAGTCCCACTGACATAGCCAGTAATTGGTCTGGATCTAGAAGGGAATACACTTTGACAGTGTGAAGGCAACTGGAGATGGAACTAATAAATGCTCCAGATAGATATGCAGAAACAACAGGAAATTGCTAAAAGAGTGGTAAAAAAAAAAATATGTAATTCTTTCTATGGACTAAAAGACAATTCCTATGTTGGGTGAATTCTGTTTGTTTTTTTTTGTTGTTGTTTGTTTGTTTGTTTGTTTTGTTGTTTGTTCGTTTGTTTGTTTTAAATAGGAATAAAACAGCTTGCCTCAGTAATTGCAGCAACCAAGCACTTATAAACTTGTGTTTCTTTCTACAAATTACCTTTCAAATGGACAAGTACTGTCTCTCTGAATAATTTTATGATTTACATGAGAATCTGTCTAAATGTGTGTTATTTTTTGTGTGAGCATGAAACTCACTTCAGTGTCTTCAATTTCCCACCTTATGCTCATTTCCACCTTTCCCTTTCTGTAGAGAACTCTTTCTCCCCTCCATCCAGACCTGACATTGGCTTATCAACTCCTCTATTTTCTTTTCTCTGGCTTCCAAACCTTCCTGCCACTCCAAATGCCCTGATAGTTCAGAGAGGACTTGTTCTGTAGCTGTTTGTTCTTAGAGCTTGCATGTGTGCAAGTGGGGACTGCCAAACCCAGGACTTCCCTGACCTGCCAGGGAAACAGATGCACCTCTGAGCAAGGATTAGGAGCACTCTGAAGGGGTAAGAGCATTCTGAGGTACCAGCATATAATGCAACAACAGACTCTAATATTTTTTACAAAGTTCACTAAAACTCAGACATAGCTTGTATCATGCTTAATTTGTGTGGTATACACCAAGGATAACATAAATATTCTCTGGCATCTGAAAGATATTTTACCATGTAAGCAAGTACTGAAAGTCGGAAATGCTTATTGATGCAGAAGGGTGCCACAGATACAGCTTTTCACCTGATAGTGTTTGTTTTTTAGACACGATTTACCTTTTTGAAGGGTGAGAACAAGGACCAAATATTTAACCCAGTAGCTTTCCAGCAGACGTAAGTTGGAACTGTTCCAGTCCACTTTAACCCCTGGACATGATGTTTACTCACTAGATGGTTGAATGCCAGCTGTTACAACATGCACAGCTCTGCTCCAGCACACAGCACAAGTAGGTGTATTTATACAAGCTTGAGAGATTACTTACAGACAAATAACACACATAAGATCATGTTAATAGATGCTTAGGCTATGGAAAATGGTGCAAGGAGAGGTCCATATTACAAAGAAGGCTAGATTTTGCAAAATGAAATTTGTAAGTGGATTTCTGATTTGATAATGGATAAAGTCATTAGAGTAAGACATAACAACAGGACTTATATTTTCAAATGCGTGGTATTTTTCCTCAGCAATGCTGTTTGAGGTGGTCGTGAGACACCTCAGAACTGAAATTTGTTTACTATCATTTTCCTTGGAGTCCAAACATGTATTTCTCAATTTAACCCTGGTTACAAATGCAAAAAATGAAATATAAAAAATTTTCTTTGCTTGGTTCTGTCAGGCAGACACCTTTTTCCATTTCTCTTTACCTGTGGCTATATGGCCACCCATCTTTCATGTAGTCAGACCTTTCTCAGAGGCAAATCTACTGGGATGCCAGGCCCTGAGACTACTTTGCTGCTAACCCTAATACTGTCAAACATGAGGTACCTGGTTGTGTAGTTATCTAAAGCTGCTCGGTACCAGACAGCTTTCCTCATACTTGAGTGCTGGTAGGCTTGGCAGATTGCTCTGATTTATGGATGTATGTAATGAATTTAGATCAATAAGCTTTCAAGGAGCCACGTTCATCAAGTCCTTCAAAAGTTTTGGTTCTGTGACTAATTTTAAAACTATGTATTCTTTATTCTTGTGCTTGTTTTAGTTATTATAATCCCAGTTTATGGCATTTTCTTATTAAACGTGTAGTTTCCCAAAGGCTAGTTGAAACATCTGAGCACTCAGAATGAAAGAAATGTCAAAATTTCAGCAAATAATTGGTATCCACTTTTCAGTGGTAGAAATTACTCTGTGTCATTACTGTTATTGGACTACATGGAAGTACTCTTTTAAGGTGGAAAAGAAATTTTCCACTAAAGTGAGGCAATCAGAACACTGCATATTATCATATCATAGAATCATTTAGGTTGGAGAAGACCCTTAGGATCACCAGATCCAAACATCAACTTAAGACTACCATGTCACCACTAAACCATGTCCCCAAGTGCCACATCCACACGTCTCTTCATCACACCTCCAGGAACGGTGACTCCACCACTTACTTGGGAAGCCTATTCCAATGCCTAACCACTCTTTCCATGAAGACATTCTTCCTGATATATAATCTCATCCTTCCCTAGTGTAAATTGAGGCTATTTCATTCATTTGTTATTGTCTTCATTTGTGTCTTGACTTAATTTGCAATTAACAATTTTGTTCTTGATGAGTTCACAACCAGCAGAACCATTTGGGATGAAGAGGAGAATTGCCTAATATCCCGAGCATAAGATTAAGAGGTTTTAGGACTCTGTTCTCATTGTCACACTTTTAGTGACTCTTTCTGTAAGCATTTCAGGCACATTATCTTTGACCAGCTTCTTCTCTGATGCTATGAAGTCATGAATTTGCATTTCGTGTATTTCACAATTGAACTGAGAGGCTTTACTTTTATGAAGTGTTTTGAACATGAAATACACCAAATAAGGAAAAATACAGCCAGTTCTACTATAGTTGTTAAGTCCAAAAATGTGGTTTTCTGTGATTTCACACCTATGTTTATGGGTGAACTGTTACATAGGGGAATAGTTAACCCTATAATCAAACAGCAATGTTTTCACTAATGGCAACAGGAAAAATATTTATATATATAGATATACATACATACATATATATATATATATAATGCCCATAGGGCAAGAGTATTGAGCTATAACTCTTCATCTAGACATCAAAGGTCATATTGTCATGCAGTCCATACAGTCCTTCCCATACAGTCCAGTTGATTTTGCCATGCTTACACAGAATAGAAATTAAGGTGGCTTTTGGTGCTTTCTGGTGAAATCCCTATAAACATTTTGATAATCAGTTCAGAAAAGGTAGGCTGTGGATTTTCCTTCAGCTCCTAACCAGTAGCTGTGTCCTTAAGATAGTAGTGCCATCATATTAGTGATGTGTACAAGCAATCAGCAAGGGTAAGGAACAGTCCATGAGCTATTCTGTGTGTTAACAGTGAAACAACTGATCTCTTGGTTTGTTACACATTTCCTTGGAGAAACAGAAACATGCATTTTCATTATAAAGGGAAGTCTGCCCCATCTGACCTCAGCACCAGCAATTGGCAGCAGTCTTTCATATATTGCTGCAGCCAGGTTTGAATTTTTAGGCTCAGGTCAGAAGAAGGTTTAATGCTTACTTAATCTCACCCTCTTCAGAGACTTGTTAAAACCTTTGCAGTTGTAGATGGGTAGCTGTGAGAGCATTTCCTGCTGACAAAAACTGATGGGCAGATCAGCATCACAAGTGCCTAGGATCCAGCTCAGCTTGAAGGAAGGGAAGATAGTGGTGGAATGGATAAGAGGCAACAAACAGTGATTGTTACTCTAAATGAACTGTTCTGCTCAGACCAGGCACTTATAGTGTGCCTTATAGTACACACTGTAAGTACTCTTATAGAAGAAATGGGGTGGATGAAGCAAGAGTAAATTCACCAGGATAAGTTTATTTTGCACTTAGAGTGAGGGTTCATTTTTTTTTTTTTTTTTTTCATTAGGTCAACAGATTTCCATCCTCCTCTTTAATATAGACCTGATTCTTTGAGAAAGTATGCTAATATAGAGGCTAGAGCCAATTACTAGTTAGTCTTTAAAGACATATATTATTGTTTTTTTTTTATCATCCTGCAGAAGTTTTCACCACTCACGGCATGGTGAGGTTATGTTCACTTTCAATTTTTAGACAATCTGTTTTTTCATGGTACATCCTGAATTTCTAAGTCAAACATTTCCTGTGCTATTAGTCCCAAAGTCTTGGTAAGCAATATGAAATATTTAGAGGCATTGGCCAATAATGTAAGATGGGGGAGGGGGCTGGAGTAATGTTCCTGAAGGCAATAAACAGTGATGTATTGGGATCAACCATTTCTCCCCATCTTCCTTTCTAGTATTATTACTTTAGGTCAAGAGAAAGGATGAGACATCCTCAAGACAATCTGATTTTAGAAACTTTTGAAAACTTTTTTGATGGAGGCATTTACAATGGTCTAACTGTACTGACAGGGTCCAAGCCTCCTTGTCCAACATGGGGAAGTCAGCATCTTTGCTCCAAAATGAAAACTTAGGTGTTTACAAAAATGTCTTCCTGAAGGATTCAGAATAAATCATTCAGCTGAGAGTTTACATCTCTCATTTAAGGATATTTGAAAAATTCAGCATTCAGTATCAAAAGGAAAGAATTTTACAAATCTTCCAAGCTTGCTGAAGCGTTAAAATTCATTGAAATCCTTCACATAAAATGGTCAAGGGCCCCAGAGTTCTCACACTGCATGCTTAGCTCTTCAATACCCTCATAAAACAAAATGTCACTGTATATTTCTTTGGACTCAAAGATGAAAACTAAGTATTGCACTGTCAGACACTGAAGTAGGCTTTACTGAATAAATCAGTAGAAAAAGTTATCTGCCACATTTATATGTTGAAAAATGAAACATGTTGAGAGGCAAATGGCAAATACTTGGTTTGGGGGACATTTCGTTGAACCATTGCTAGTTTAACATGCAAGTGAAACTCAAAGAGTGTGAAAAAAAAGTCTTTCTGCAGTACATAGGTAAACCAATCTGCTACCCACATGCTCTGCTAATACTGGCAGTCAGCCAGGGAGCAGATCTCAATTAAACAGATTAGGCCAAAGAAAGCATAAATGCAGAATTCAGGCAAATTACCAAAAATTGCCCTCATTCAAACATACCTCTCATTTGGAGCTTATAAACTGCACTGAAATGTCAAAAGTACATTTGAAAGACCTTGGCAAGCTTGTGCAGGATTTGGTACATGTTAAGAGGCAGCACAATATGAAGCCACTTCACTTGAAAACAGGCTGGATGTGTTTGAAATTCATCATATAAAAGCCAGCACTTGCTTTGCAGGCCTTGTTAGAGTAACCAAATGATACAATGGCTTCTTTCTAAATAAACAAATGGGGCTCATAGGCTGCTAAGACTTTTTTCAAATACTCGGGCTCAGATCTGATCAGCTGCCTCTGAGCCCAGACAGACTGCCCTCTATGTCGGCTGGCGGGAAGGAGATTTTATCTCTTGTGTGCTTAGGCCCCCATAATTGCATCTCACTCCTGACTCCTTCAAAATAACGAATGTATCCTCCCCACGGCTTGCAGAACACATGCAGAGGAAATAGCAGGGCTGCAAGCTGACTGGCACAAAAATTCTAACCAGATGATGGAAAAAATGTTTGTCAAACTGAGAGCACATGAGAGATTTTCTTCTTCCAAGAGGACTGTATATAATCCAGTAAATAGCCTCCCCTGGAATCGATTGACTCTATCTTAAGAAAGCTGTTGCTTGTTATTCCAGTACCATTTTGCCAAGCACTGTTTTAACATACTCGGGAAAATTCCAGAGTATAATATTCCCCCCTTTTCTGGCAGGCATATAAAGTATGTTTGAAAAAAAAAAAAAAAAAGAGAGAGAGAAAAAGCCCCAAAAGCAATAAATGGCACTTGGGGGGGAGAGGGAGGGAAGGAGAAGAGAGGAGGGGAGCTCATAAAGCACCATTATGTTCCCTGCTTTGTTAACTAAAAAAGGTGATTAAAATACTTCCAGAAAGCTAATGTTTGTTTTGCTGTGATTTTCCTTGAAATGATGATGCTCTTTCCCCATCTATCCTTGAAGCCCTGAAGCATTTAGTTCAACTTCAGAAGTGACCTGCATCCGTCAGTAATGGAAGAAGTTATTTTCAGGCCAGATTTTTAGGTGAGTCATTAGGAATCAGGAACAGCTTGTGGTGTTTCCCTGTCTCCAGAGGCTTTCCTGTCTCATTAACACACTCGCTTTAAAAAATAGCACTTATTTACCAACAGTAATTCATCAAATACCTCTGACAAGACCAAGTAAAATGAGTTTTTCAGATGCAGATATAAAATTACAGAGCCAAACCTGCAT
>CM021797.1:43051272-43077418 GCA_011076525.1 Nettapus auritus
AGGGAAGGGAAGGGAAGGGAAGGGAAGGGAAGGGAAGGGAAGGGAAGGGAAGGGAAGGGAAGGGAAGGGAAGGGAAGGGAAGGGATCCATTCAATGGCAATTAATACAGCTCTGTCCGACTCTTTAAAAATCAAGCCTCCCTTACAAAGATAACACAGCAATAGAAGCCAAAACTGAGCACCTCAGGTAGCATGAGTTACGCCCATTTCTTAAACTTCTTATGAAAGGAACTGTGCTCTTTTTTGCACTTCTCTCATCTTGGTTGACCTCATGCTGTTGATTGCAAGTGTTTATTCAAGAGGAACCTTCAATAAAACAAATTTGCTATAAATCCAGTATTTCAACAGTAATGTTTCCATGTCTAGGAGATGGCCTTCCAACTTGTTCAAATAAGAAAAATATTTATGCTGGGAAATTTCTTGGGCTTGGTCAGGCATTGAGTGTAACATCTGGGTAAGTGTTACAGAAAATGCATGTCCCGGATCTTGAGATCAGGAGTTGAAGATTGATAAAGAAATTTTATTAAATTTATATCACATTCAGCTTCCACCGCCAACTCAAAAGCATCTCATGGTGAGAATGCATTAACCCAGATTTTGAACTTTGCCTTCTCATGAAAGATATTCCATGGAATGAGAGTTTGTAATGTAATTGGTTGGCAAGAAGCTTGACATGATTTGTCAATCTGCACCTTCAGTCCAGAAAGCCAGCCATATCCTGGGCTGCATCAAAAGAAGTGTGCTTAGTAGGGCTCTATGAGACCCCACCATGAGCACTGTGATTAGCTCTGGGGCCTCCAGTACAAGAAGGACATAGGCATATTAGAATGAGTCCAGTGAAGGGCCACAAGGATGATCAAAGGGCTGGAGCACCTTTCCTACAAAGACAACTTGAGGGAATAGGGGTTGTTCAGCCTGGAGAAGAGAAGGCTCTAGGGAGACCTCATTGCAGCCTTCCAGTACCTAAAGGGAGTCTATAGGAAAGGTGTTGAGGGACCTACTCTTTGTCAGGGAGTGGAGTGGTGGGACAAGGAGTAATGGCTTTACACTAAAAAGGTAGGTTTAGATTAGATATTCAGAAGAAATTCTTTACTCAGAGGGTGGTGAGGAACTGGAACAGGTTGCCCAGAGAAGCTGTGGATGCCCCATCCATGGAGATGTCCAAGGCCAGGCTGGATGGAGCTTTGAGCAACCTTGTTTAGTGGGAGGTGTCCCTGCCCATGGCAGGGGGCTGGAACTAGTTGATCTTTTGGGTCCCTTCCAACCCAAGCCATTCTATTCTATGATAATTTCTTTCATTTTTTCTTAAACACAATATTTCTTCAGTATTTTTAGCCATTTTTCCATCAGCTTCAAGTGAAGAGACATACTATTTCTAGTGTCTTTCTTTCTGTCTTTAGAAAGGATGACACACTAATATATATATAGTCTACACCAGACTCATGTTTATTTGGAAGCCACTTCCTACTTCAGTATTTTTAGGAAAGTCTCCTTTATTTTTTGATCTCTGTTTCACTCTGCTTTTCTGAGTCCCTCTCAGTCAGCTTTCATTTGTCTCAGAAGAGGTTTCCTACTAGAAGACAGAATATATTTCATCAAGAATGAAAGACTCTTCTGGTCTTTCAAACATCAGTGGAAAGTGTCTGGTACTCTGTATCATGGGATATAGTTAGAGGTATTGTGAATCAGAATCGCAGGATCACAGAATGGATGAGGAGGGAAGGGACTTCTGGAGGCCATCTGGTGCAACTCTTCCACCTAGGTTATGTTACCCAGAACCAGACAGCTGTTGATGATCTCCAAGAAGGGCGACTCCACCGTGTCTCTGAGCATCCTGTGCCACTACTCGGTCACCTGCACAGTAAGGAAGCATTTCTGAATGTTCAGGCAGCACCTCCTGTGTTCCAGTTCATGTTCATTGCCCCTTGTCCTGGCACAGGGTACCACTGAAAAGAGCTTGGCTCCATCTTTGCACCTTCCCTTCAGGTGTTTATAGAAATTGTTGAGATCCCCTCTGAGCCTTCCTTTACCGGGCTGAACTGTCTGAGCTTTCTCAGTCTCTCCCAATAGGAGAAGGGCTTCAGTCCCTTGACCATCTTACATTGGACTCCTTTGGACTCCTTCCAATAGATCTAGGTCTGTTTTGTACTTGGGAGCCTAGAAGTCTCCAGTCTTTATCTTCCAAATATGTATGTTGGGGGGAGGAAATACGAGGCAGGAAGGAAGGAAGGAAGGAAGGAAGGAAGGAAGAAAGGAAAGAAAGAAAAGGAAAACCTTGATGAAAAGAACAACCACCTTTAAAAATATTTGGTTTTAGGTAATAGTTGCCACTGGAACATAAGCAACAAGTTCTAAAACAAATAATGTTACCTTCCTTCCTACCTTTCCTTACAGGCTCAAGATCTACCCAACTGTTATTAAATGTTACTAAAACATTTCTTGTTTGAAAAAACATTTCTCATTTCTTGAAAAAAAAGACAATTTTCACCACAAAATTGAAACCTCCAAGAAAGCATTTGGCTAGGGAAAGCTAAACCTTCTGGCTGAGAAAAAAGCCTTCTAGGCAGAGCATGCTAGCAGACATCCCTGCTTACTGCCCCCAACAGCCTGTGGAAACAAACCAGGTATTCATCCCTGCCAGTGCTTGACCCCAGCATGTCCTGTTGGCTATCCCCAGCAGTTGAGCAGGTGATCTGCTGGGTGGTGGGAGCTCTGGGTTCACCTTCTCACTCCCAAGAGGCTTAGACCACTCATGTGCCCTCCTCTCTTGTGTTTCCTCAGCTGCTGCCTTCCCAGCATCCCCAGGATGAGGACTGCAGCTTTTCTGCACAGTGATGGATTTAGTCCGAGGATACCTCTGTAAACCACTCTTCCCACCTACCTTCTTTCCTCTTGCTGCTGCTTTGGCATCTCCTAAAGCCTGCCTGATGTATTGGCCTGCCATGGCCTGTCCCTTCTTGCCCAAGCTTTGCAGGCAAAGCCTACTGCACGGGGGCCGTTGCAGGACCCCAAGCAAGGAAGCCATCCACCACAGTTTGGCTCCCCTTGGCAGCAGGCTTGCAATCACCTCTGTTGCCTGGCACAGGAGCAGTTGCAACTTATGTTGGGCCCTGACTATCATTGCAAAAATAACTACTACTATTATGACTGCCACAACTACTCCTACTCGTAACAAAACCCAGTACTAATGCATTTTTTACCTTAAATCTTCAGTACCTGCTCAAACAAGACTTCATGGGAATCCTTACTGGGAATCAGCTCAATCAAAGAGATAAATAAAAAAGCAGCACTTTCTGCACAAGATCATCAGCTTGGAAAGGGTGAGAACAGTCAAAAGTGAGTACACCGCAATGTTTAGCATGTTGTGCTGCAGCAGAGCTGACATGGTGCCTCTAGGGAGCCCAGGGCTTCCCAGTTTCTGTCTTCCAATCTAGCAAATAATGCTGCTCTGTTCTACTGTGGCTTTCACTCAAGGGTTTTGGCTATGCTATGCATGATCAATGCAGGGAACATTAGGACAAATTCCTATATTTGGCATCACTTGTGCAAGGAGTACATTTTCCTCTCGAGGTATTGTGTTGATGGATGTATCCATCACTAACAGCATAGTATGATTCTGGATCTTTAAGCATGAGTTCTGTAGACCCTTTCATTTCCAACATGAGTAATTATTTTCTTTTATTCTTTTCTCAGTAATATCATTTTTTTTAACAAACCCTTCTCCATTTTGGCTGAACAGCAACCTGAAAAGTGTTGTTCAGATATGTTTTTTGGGAATGGTTTTGGACAGGTTCACATCTGAGAACAAGTTGAGACTGAAATTCAGGCCTTGTGGAAGTAACTGCTGTCACAGATTTAATCTCAAAGTAATTGTTCTCTCAGAACTTCAGGTGTATGCAAATCCCTTCTGGAGTATTAATGATCTGACCAAGTCAGTATTATTGCGTTGGATTCAGTCTTAAGGCATAACCTTGGAATTAAACTCCAAATATCTTTAATACAACATAGTCCTATTTTGGCCTGATATTAAATCCCAGTTCCAGAGTACAGCAAAAACTCAGTGAAATGTCTGGAGTAACTTTTTTTTTTTTTTAAATGTGGGCAAGCAGCTGATTCCTTCTACCTCTCCCGCCTTGCAATTTCATTCTCATAAATGTTTCCATTCTAGCAGAACTTTTTCCCAGAAAAATCAACCTCATAGCAGACACTCAACATTTCAGCTTGAATTGTTTGGCAAAGTGATAAGCAACAGAAAACACTTTTTAATGGGAAAAAGTGTTGCACAGCAGTCTCTGTACCACTTATTATTTTTAATCTGTTTGTCTAGCTGTGGTATTGCCAAGGCATTTATTACTGGAATATTTAGGACACTGGCTAAGTGTCAATTACTTCTTCAGTCTTGCTGAAAAGATATAGCAAAATAAAAAGAGAAGGTTCTCTTCCCTCGTGTTTGGTATATACACATCTGGCGTCACAGGCCAATCAGTCTGTTAAAGGACGTGGTGGCAGGGTTGGGGAATAACTTCCCAGAACCCTTCCAGGTTGACCTGAAACATGTTTTTCCTTTTAAATATGGTGGTATTTTCAGTTTTCTTCAAATTTTACACTGACTTTTTAACAGAGTTCAACAACTCTGTGCCTAGTGGTGCTATAGTTACACATGCTAAGACTAGAATAATTGAGACTCCTCCTTGTGACTGTAATCTGGATTTTCTGGCTGCGTTCCTTCAGCTCATGCACTGGTGATGGAATGCGTTACTCACAAACTAATTAGTGCATTTGAATTTATACATCGTTATTAATGTCTTTGTTTCATGCCAAAATACATTTGGTGTGTTGCAAAGCATGAAAGTGGGCTTTGCCTGCCCTAAGGAAAGGTTGACATGCACAATAGATATGCTGGCTGGAACAAAGCTGCTTTAATGATCGATGGAAAAAATACTTGGAGGAAAAACAAAGCTTCACTGCCTGCCAGACATAATTAGATGAGAAACACAAGAAAGGCAATTGTGGGTCTGGATTTTAGCAGGCAAGAAGCACTCTGAGCTAGGTATCTAGTAGAGGTGGCTACACTTATGTCCACACCAGATCAACAGTGGTTAATTCAGACGGGACCTGAGGCTAGAGAGAGCTCATAAAAGGGTTAGTGGCAAAGCAGTCTCAGGTGAGAAAACTGGGAGACTGTGGCCTCACGAAAGAAGTCTGACTTGTGACAAGGAGTAAGAAGGCTGAGTAGTAGCTGGGGCCATACAACACCCCTGGGGTTCTGCTGCACATGGCGCTTGAAGAGCTCCTTAAAAGATAATTACAACAAAGGGATTCATGTGGAGATGGTAGGCATGGATATATTCATTCCAGAAGTTAGATACATATTGCTCACCCTGGTGGCCTGAGGCTCTGAGACAGCATTCTGATTGAAAGAGTGAGGGCTGGCGGGTACAGGGACAGAGCCTGGTTGAGAGCAAGGGAAGTGATAAGATATGGACCCCAGGGAAGAGAGGCCAGCACTGCTAGACTCCTTTCCAATATCAAACTTTTGTGTGGCAACCTGTTACTTTCAGAGATGGGTGGAAATGCTAATCTGTCAACTTATGTTCCCTTGAAGAACAGAGGATATTGGACACAAGATATGCAACATTTATTCATTTATTTCACATATTATATCTGCTTCAGGAGATACATTACAAACTCCTCCTAATGTCAGTGTTTTCCAACCTGCATGCAAATGATACAACTCTGTGGTGCCTCTCCAAATCTCAGCCATTTTCTAATATATATATTTTTTTCTTTTTCTTTTTTCTTTCTTTCTTCTTTCATTTTTTTTTTTTTCTTCCCACCAATACTTGGTATCTTTTCTGAACTCTGATTGCCATCATCTCTATTAGCATAAACCAAAGGTCTGATGACAGTCAGATGAACCTAAGGAGGAGAGCCTGAGGAAACCTGTTGAGGAAGACATTGGATGTCCTGTCATTTTGCCAGGTCTGTTCTGGCCACTGGTGTGATGTGAGACTAAGGAACAAGATTAATACCTTCCTCTTTCCCTTTCTTCTTCCCTTGTTGGAAGCATCTAACATGTTACAGGACATGCAAACTTTGATTCCAGCAGTTTTCTTCATGGAAGTTGCAATGAAGCTTTGTATGCCTCACTGTATTTTATACATGTATGGATAGTTAGTCACAACCTCTCCTTCCAGTAGTGTATGGGAAAGAATCTTCTTTTTCCAGATATTTGCCTTAATATTTCATTTGCTGTAATTAAACTTTTCTTTCAGTGTCCTTGGAAATCAAATAAATTAACTGCAGTTACAGCATATACTTTCCCCCTTGTTATTGGTAAAATGATACTCACCACATCAGCAGAACACACTGTGCTGGAAGCACTCCAGTCCCTTGAGAAACCTTCTCACAGTTATCATAACATGCAGTCAGCACACACAAATGAAGAAAGAGTAAAGTCAAATTTTAAGCAATCCCGGTATTGTGGTTAGACAATGTATATAAATATCTCTTCTATCATTTACAAAACATGCATTTACAAAAACACTTATCGTTTAAAATCACTGGCCAAATAAAATGTACAAGTTTTTATTTTTATTACTGCTTTTGCCAGTGAGGCTGGATCTAGTTCTTGTTCTCAGTCTCTGTGTAACTGCTGACAGTTGGATTGTTCTGTTTTAGCTAGCAAAGGGTGCAATAATGCATTACGCTTGATGCACTTGCACTTTCACTCTCCCCCTTCCATATATATGTAAATGTATATATATGTGTATATGTATGTACATACATACGTACAAATGTTTTGTTTCAGGCCTTTAAGTGATTTTTAAAACCACAAAAAAATATAGTCAAAATTGATTGAGTGCATTTTTGAAATGAGTAAGTGGTGTTATCTACCACTTAATACTCTGTCCTGGAAAGACATCAGTCCAGGTGAATAAACATTGCTCCACTGAAATGAAACCAGAGCAACGTTAAAGTCTGTGTTTGTCTTGAAATAGGTGCCAGTCATTTTATATTTAAGAAAAGTTTAGTTTTGATGATTTCAGCGTGATTATAGACATTACTAATTTTCTTAAGTCTGCTGATGAAATGATGAATATTGTTCATTCAGCAAGTGGTGGAGATGAATTGAATGAGTGGTTTTGGAGTCTGGATCTTTGAGTTCATCAAAGCTGTTTGATGTTGTTGCTGTTAATGTGAAAGATCACAATATCACACTTAAAATAGGTATGATTGGAAAGCAACTCAAATAAATAAACAATGGCTCCCACTGGGATAAACTGAGAGACTCTTTCCTTTGTCTTAAGAAGAAGTAATCATTGCCTGTTCCCGTAAAACTCATCATGGACACATGTCCACACACGTGTACTCTAATTCTCATTCTCACCTCCCTTTCTCCACCATTAGGCTAATAAATGCCCATGAGAATATTGCCCTGGTGCCCTGTCCCCCTGGGAACAAGAGATAGCATGGGAGAGGAGCTACTGGCTGAATGTGACCTTGGTCACAAGGTTATGGAACATCTCTCAGCTGAGTCATTCTTGCTTTTTAAAAAACACTGGATAATGCTTTGGGACTCAGTGATCTGCAGGGACTCTCTTTGAACTGATCTGCTGAAGGATTTCAGGCCTTGGATTGCTGAAGGCCCTCAAATTCTGCTCCAGCCATAAATATGTGAACAAGTTAAACTCCTCGTGGTTTTGGCCGATCCCAGCCGTGTTTAGTCTTAATCTTTCTCAATCACTAGCTACCTTTTAAAAATAACATTTTGTGGTTCCAAAACATATTTAGTTAATCCTTGCTTAGTTTGGAAAGGAATTATATTTGGAAGGATGCACATGTCCATGTGGTTTTCATGGATACTCCCTTTACTGTTCTCATCCATCAGAAATTTTCTTGAACTACAATATATAATTCTCCAGCATCAGACTACTGAACACTGGATTCCAAACAGCATGGCTTTTTTTTTTTTTTTTTTTTTTTTTTTTTTTTTTTTTTCCAAGGAACCTATGTCCTATAGTAGACCATAAAAAAGAAAAATGAAATTCTTGAAAATATGCCAAGTTGATACATGGATGTTCTTGGATCTTCTCCATAATGGGAGTCAGAGGCATCAATGCTGCTTACCACACAAGAAGCTAAGCAAGGAAAAGTAAAAATTTCAATGATCACCCCCACAGATGTCTCTGGAAAAGGCCTGACATTTCACTTGGAGATGTAGCTCTCGCAAAAGAACAAGAACTTGGCTTTAATTACTGAATGTAAGGAAAACAATTTCTGAGATTAGTTTTCAGTCCAAGGGTAATTGAAAGAAAGCCTTTTAAATGGTTCATTTAAGGACATCTTTTGCACTCTTTTCTCAAGTGAAATACTAATTTTCATTTCTCATTCCCCTCTCAAATTAGAGCAGCCTGAGAGACTGCAAGTCTTGAGAAATCTGGTCTCAAATTCTCTTTTTACACTGTTTAAGCAAACACTTCTTTCTTTCCACTTCACCTTTTTGATATCCCTTTGAAATTTTTAACTAATCACATTATTTCAGAACAGTGTACTCTTGAGCACAGTTATTACTGCTTCCTAACAGAGAGGTTCCCTCTTGTGCAGAGAACATACACATTGCTTAAGCCTCTCTCAGGATCTTAAAATGGACTTCCATGATGTGAAGAACTAGGATAGATTAATTGAGTGGAGAAAAATCTTGAAGATTAATGTAATTATATCATCCTAGTCTTCTGTAGATATTATTTATTTATATTAAAACTAGTAACATATATGTCCATGTCAACTGTTTTTCAGAAAGGGCATTGTGATCAGTGTACAGCAAACATAAGTGCTCTTCAAACATGCTGTCACTTTTACAACAATGGCATTTTGCACTAAAGACATCATCACATTATTTTTGCAAACAAGTCTTTGATTTTTAACTCCAGATTGCATTTTGCTGGAATTAAGTGGGGAAACATCACCTTTGTTTGATCATGTGAGTACGTGCTAATGTAGCTATCATGCATACATCTGAGACCACAGACAGAAAAACAAAACAAAACAAACAAACCAAAAAAAACACGGTTTGCACATAAACTTGTGGACAAACAAAATGGGGAGTGCAATTGTAGAAGCCAGATCAAAACCACTTGCAAAAGAGTTTACAAAAATTTGGCTCTAGATATTGTGAGATTTTGTTTCCATACTTTTTTTTGAAAAGCAAATTACAGTGGTCTGCACATAAAAACGCACAGGCATAATGTGCAAAGAGCCCAAACCCATCTATGCTGGGCTATCTGTGCAATTCACAACAACTCAGTATTAAATTCCAGAATGCATGCAATTACACAAAACATGAAAACCTCAGAAAAAAAAAAAATAAAATAAAATAAATAAAAAAAAATCTCAAATTAGTTCTGGTTTTTGAATCACTTTCCAGTCCTCTTATTTCCACCAAACAACTGTAACTGAAAAGCAATAATACCCAGTAACTGTGATCATAAGGGATTTTTAGAGTTTCTCTGCCATCATATGACAACTTGGAGAGAGGGCTGAGGGGGAAGAATGCTATCAGCAGTTTCCAAAGGCATTTGCAGTTTCTTGTATTATTCAAACCAAGTTAGTGGAATTGTTCCCAAGAATGATGTTACACGTGTTGCACAGCAGTCACTTGGGTTCAGCTCTGCAGAAAACTGTGATTTTTGCATGCATCCATCCATAACATACATACCACAAGGTGTTGCTACCTCTGCCCACAGTGCTCAGTGCAGACAGCCACAGGAGCAGCATTGCCATCAGCCACAGCAAGGGGCACAGTAAAAGCAGCTAAAAGACATTAATGTCAGGGGGAACTATGTCTAAAGCTTTGATGAACTATCCATAAACCTCCATATCTCATGGAGGTTTATGCATATGTAGATTTATAATGATTTGTTGTTGTTGTTGTTTAATTGATCTACTTTAGAGTTCTGGTGAGCCCTGGGAGCTTCCACATGAAGAAGACTTGCAGCCAGAGGCTGGTGCTGCTGTGCTGCCCATCCCAGGTGAGCGTTCCTTGTATTAACTCTGCTATAAAGGCCTAAAACCAGGGGTACTGTCTGTTTTGGCAACATCTTTATGCCAGTGAGTGGGATTTCTCAGGCACTGGACTGCTGTCCACACATAAGAGGGCAGCCAAGTTTAGTCTATTGTCAGTATATATATTTGTTATTTTAATTTTTTGTGGTGTACAGGAAGTTTTTGTGCAGTCATTGGATAAGTAGGATTTAGAAGAGGATTTTCAACCTAAAACATGTGCATTCCTGGGCTGTAGAGGACACTTTCACAATGAATCAGAGGAATGCAGAGCTCTTTTATTTACCAAAGAATGGCGAATCATTTCATCTCAAACAACAGCTATCTTAATGACCACATCCTGACTACTTCTAGCAACCAAATGGTTTTTCACAGCAGGGCTCAGACAGTAACTTTCTATGAGGAATCTTCTACTATTTTGTCTTGCTATAGACCATTCATCTTTACCTTAAAGTTTCCACATACAGGAGGGGACACTTGGAAAATATTTGCAACTGGAACACAATTGCAGTGATATAATATGCCTATCCTTCACAACTATGTTTTAATTATGTTCAGTTTAATTAGCTAATGAAATCCCAGGTGGAACAAGTGGCTATCCAGATCACAATATTGTGTTTGCATCAGAATGGTCTCAGAGGGAAGACAAATACAGTGACTCAAAAAGCATAAAGAGCAGAAAGTAATAAAAATTCTACAGAGTTTTTTTAAAAGTACACATAAAAGCAAGAAAACATGGAGCAGTGGGGGTTAATTAACAGACAGTATTACTTCAGAAAATATGTATGTAATGCTGTAGCTTGTGATTTTACTTTTCTGTCACCTGATTCAGAAATTTGGAAGTACCCAGACAACCTGTGACATTTCCTAGAAGCCAGGTGATCTGATAAGGTCACTGTATTACTCACTCCATTACTTTCCACAAACACCAAGAAACCAGTGCTGTTCTGGTGGCTACATGGTCTTACATTAGACCATGGAAATTTATCAGTATTTCTTCAGTGGATGGTGCCCAAACCAGAAGTTTGTTACCCTTTCACTGAATGAGAAGAGATACTGTCCCATTCTGAGATCTGAACTCAAGCACAGGGAAACTGGCACCAGCTAGTTTCCACAAGCACCTCTAAGCATACCAGCAACATTGGGCTTGAGTGCTGTTCATACAGTCACAAGGCAGGAACGTCCGTGCTGAGGAGTGAGTGGCAGCTGGAGGAGGAGGCAGAGCAGCCACAAGAAGGTTGCTAACCACAGACAGGAAAATACTCGCATGTCAGCAACGGGGCAGTGGTGTATGCGCAAGGGGCAGCATCCAGAGTGCAGCAGGGGTGGTGGAGGTGCTACAAGGAAATGAGAGGAGCAGCTGAGCAATGTGCATCCAGGTCTGCTCAGTTGTGGTTGTTATTCATGGGAGCAGAAGGTGGCTGTTAGTGACAACAGCATTGCAGGGGCAGTCACTGGACTGCCTGCTCCAGCTTAGAAAGAAAAGGTGGGAGCTGCTCAATATATCATTCTTCCCTATTATTAATGAGATTATTATCTGTGATTCATTTGTTTCTTTAAACAGTGAAAAGGGTTAGTTTGGGGAGGCAGGTGGGATTTGTGAGTGATGTGAATTTGTGAGGACTGGTATGTGGCAGAGTTTAAAATCTTATATAATTTATATAATGTTAGGAATCAAAAGGTAGAGCTACACCCACTGTAGGCATCCTTTGACTCCCACATGAACTTGGCTTGTTATTTTTAGGTCATTAAGTGTAAACCAAGTCTATGAGCTCTAAATACCCATGGCATGTCTGTGCTCAGTTAGCCTATGCTCAAATAAATACCCACTGAGGTCTCTGAAGTAGGCAGGTACTATACAATCCATTGTGTACTATATAATAGTGAACTATATAGAATGCTTTCTGCATGTATGAACTCACTATATAAATACATTTGTGCAGGCTGTATACTGCATTAAGTGTAATTGAATACTAAACAGTATGGTTAAGTGCAAAGAGCCTTTGGGAATTACACCTGTTTGTACAGGGATATAAATGATTCTTTCCCAACTTACAGTCTATCCACAGATTCCCATTGAGAATTTGTTCATGATTTTATACTCTGACCACAAAATTGTCGTTCTTTTAACATGCTCTTGGGAAAAAAAAAAGAAAAAAAAAAAGAAAAAAAAAAAAGTCAAAATGATATTGTGGAAAAGAATCTAGACATGGAAAATAACTTAGACATCAAAACTGTTCCAACTTTCCCACTGAGCCACCTCTTTCCTACTTATTCATGTAACCTTTATCCTACTTAGGGCAGTTTTAAATGAAAACAAAAATGTTACATTAGGAAGTTATGTACCCTATAGTTGTGGATAAGAGTTTCTTTTTCTTTGGGATGTCTGGTCACAAAATAGCTCCATTAAGGAAGGTGTCTGCTGAAGCAAATATCATAAAACATACTCTACATTCTCAAAGTAGCATGTGTTAAGATTATTAGGTGATTATTACCATGGTGAGATGAGCTTTTAAGAGAAATATTTGAGGGCTGCCTCACAGAGAACCTATTATATCCCTGCATTACCACACCAGCATTCCTGATCAGGTCTTTTAGAGCAATCCAAGACACCAGCCTTGGAGAGGAACCAGTTGCTTTGTATCCATGGGCACAATATGTTATAGCTCTTGTGTTATGGACCACAGCATACGAATTACACTGCCTTTTATTAAGGTGTGAATTAGTTCAGTAGGCATTTCATGTACCCACCAAACACTGACCCTCTAAAGCCTGCTTCTGCTCAGTTTGTGCAGCACGCAGTGAAATGATGAACAGTTCCTTAAGCAAAGCCTGGCTGCTCTCTCCATATCTGTGTCTGTCTCTGAGATTAGTCACTGGGCTGGAGGGAGGGCAGCCCTGTGTTTGCAACAGTGCCCCAGACAGAGCAGTGCTGGATCTCAGCAGTACATGATCTTCCTTTACTCTCTGTAACTCCCCTGGTCCCACAGATAGTAGTAACAGATCAGGGATGGCAATGCAAATATCATATATAAAGCCCAGCAACTATGGGCTTTGCTGCCAGATGTTCATTTCTCATAATTCTCAATATCCTGGGACATGAAAGAGTGAAGATGCATATGGCTGACCTAACTACAGGTGCTCTTCTTTTCCTAATGCCAACTTCCTTCTCCTGTCCTTCTCCCCATAATCTCCACCAAGCCTCAGTTACAGAATCACAGAATCACAGAATGTCTAGGTTGGAAGAGACCTACAAGATCGCCGAGTCCAACCTCTGACCTAACACTAACAAATCATCCACTAAACCATATCCCTAAGCTCCACATCTAAACGTCTTTTAAAGACCTCCAGGGATGGTGACTCCACCACTTCCCTGGGCAGCCTATTCCAGTGACTAACAACCCTTTCTGTAAAGAAGTTTTTCCTAATATCCAATCTAAACCTCCCTTGGCGCAACTTTAGCCCATTCCCCCTCATCCTGTCACCAGGCACGTGGGAGAACAGACCAACCCCCACCTCGCTACAGCCTCCTTTCAGGTACCTGTAGAGTGCGATAAGGTCGCCCCTGAGCCTCCTCTTCTCCAGGCTAAATAGTCCCAGCTCCCTCAGCCGCTCCTCGTAAGACTTGTTCTCCAGACCCTTCACCAGCTTTGTAGCCCTTCTCTGGACTCGCTCAAGCACCTCCATGTCCTTCTTGTAGTGAGGGGCTCAAAACTGAACACAGTACTTGAGGTGCGGCCTCACCAGAGCCGAGGACAGGGGGACAATCACTTCCCTGGACCTGCTGGCCATGCTGTTTCTTATGCAAGCCAGGATGCTGTTGGCCTTCTTGGCCGCCTGAGCACATTGCTGCCTCATATTCAGCTGACTGTCAACCAAAACTCGAAAGTCCTTCTCTGACAGGCAGCTTTCTAATAACACATCTCCCAGCCTGTAGCTCTGCTTGGGGTTGTTGTGCCCCAGGTGCAGAACCCGGCACTTGGCCTTGTTGAACTTCATACCGTTGGCCTCGGCCCATCGATCCAGCCTGTCCAGATCATCTTGCAGAGCCTTCCTACCCTTGAGCAGGTCGACACACGCACCTAACTTGGTGTCGTCTGCAAACTTACTGAGGGTGCACTTGATCCCCTCATCCAGATCATTGATGAAGATGTTAAAGAGGACTGGTCCCAGTACCGAGCCCTGGGGGACTCCACTAGTGACCGGCCTCCAACCGGATTTGACTCCATTCACTGAGACTCTCTGGGCCCAGCCATCCAGCCAGTTCTTAACCCAACGAAGCGTGCGCCAGTCCAAGCCATGGGCAGCCAGTTTCCTGAGGAGAATGCCGTGGGGAATGGTGTCAAATGCCTTACTGAAGTCAAGGTAGACCTCATCCACAGCCTTTCCCTCATCCACTAAGCGTGTCACCTTGTCATAGAAGGAGATCAGGTTCATCAAGCAGGACCTACCCTTCATAAACCCATGCTGACTGGGCCTGATCGCCTGCTTGCCCTGTAACTGCCGCATGATGACACCCAGGATAATCTGCTCCATGAGCTTCCCTGGCACTGTTGTTAAACTAACAGGCCTGTAGTTTCCCGGGTCTACCCTCCGGCCCTTCTTGTAGATGGGCGTCACGTTTGCTATCCACCAGTCAAGTGGGACCTCCCCTGATAGCCAGGACTGTCGATAAATGATGGAAAGCGGCTTGGCCAGCTCTTCCGCCAGTTCTCTCAGTACCCTCAGGTGGATCCCATCTGGCCCCACTGACTTGCGTACATCCAAATGCTGTAGCAGGTCGTCAACCATCTCCTCATGGATTGTGGGGACCACATTCTGCTCCCCATCCCCACCAGCTCAGGGTACTGGGCGTCCAGAGAACAACTGGTTTTGCTGCTAAAGACTGAGGCAAAGAAGGCATTAAGCACCTCGGCTTTATCCTCATCTCTGGTAACTAAGTTTCCCCCTGCATCCAGTAAAGGGTGGAGATTCTCCTTAGTCCTCCTGCCCCTTGCGAGGCACCGCCTCGCAACATCCTTGTAGTCCTCTTGACTGGCCCGCCCTCTTTTCCACAGATTATAAACCCTCTTTTTTCTCCTAAGCTCGACCCACAACTCCCTATTCAGCCAGGCTGGTCTTCTTCCGCGCCAGCTCGTCTTTGGGCATGTGGGGACAGACCGCTCCTGAGCCATTAAGATTTCTTTCTTGAAGAGTGCCCAGCCTTCCTGGGCTCCTCTCTCCTTCAGAACCACCTCCCAAGAGACTCTGCCAACCAGCGTCCTAAACAGCTCAAAGTCAGCCCTCCAGAAGTCCAAGACAGAGGTTTTACTGGTCCCCTTCCTGACTTCGCCAAGTATCGAGAACTCTACCATTTTGTGGTCACTCTGCCCAAGACAGCCCCCGACCACCACATCTCCCACCAGTCTTTCTCTGTTAGTGAACAGAAGGTCTAGCAGGGAACCTCCCCTGGTAGGCTCGCCAACCAGCTGTGTCAGGAAGTTATCTTCCACACTCTCCAAAAAAACTCCTGGACTGCTTTCTCTGGGCTGTGTTGTGTTTCCAGGATATGTCTGGGAAGTTAAAGTCCCCCACAAGAACAAGCGCTGACAATTTCGCAACCTCTGTCAGCTGTCTGTAGAACTCCTTGTCCACCCCCTCATCCTGGTTCGGCAGTCTATAACAGACCCCCATCAGGATGCTTGCCTTGTTGGCCTCTCCACTGATCCTAACCCATAGTGACTCCACCTTGTCATTGCCAGCCTCAAGTTCAACGCCATCAAAGCACTCTCTAATACAGAGAGCCACTCCACCACCCCTTCCATGCTGCCTGTCCCTTCAGAAGAGCCTATAGCCAGACATGGTAGCACACCAGTCATGAGAGTGGTCCCACCACGTTTCCATGATGGCAACCAGGTCATAGCCCGTGTGCTGCACAATGGCTTCCAGCTCCTCCTGCTTGTTGCCCATGCTGCGTGCATTAGTGTAGATGCACTTCAGCTGAGCCTTTGCCTTCTCCCCCAGCCTTGCCACTGTTCCCCCGGCACACCTCCAACAGGCTTTGTTTCTTCCCTGTCCCCCTTCTTACCTAGTTTAAAGCCCTCTCAATGAGCCCTGCCAGCTCCTGGGCCAGGATCCGTTTTCCCCTTGGGGACAGCTGGGACCCGTCTGCGGCCAGCAGGCCAGGTGCCGAGTAAAGAGCCCCGTGGTCGAAGAACCCAAAACCTCTGTGTTGGCACCAGCTTCTGAGCCATGTGTTTATCAGGTGGGCTTTGCGTGTCCTCTCTGAACCCCTCCCTGCCACTGTAGGAATGGACGAAAACACCACCTGTACTCCCGCTCCATCCACTAACCATCCCAGCCCCCTGAAGTCCCGTTTGATAGCCTTCAGGCTTCTCTCATCAATGTTACCACTGCCAGCCTGGACTATCAGTAGTGGGTAGTAATCGGAGGGGCAAACCAGGCTGGGAAGCTTTCTGGCAACGTCCCTGACCCTGGCCCCAGGGAGGCAGCAGACCTCCCTACGGGTAGGGTCAGGACAACAGATAGGGCCCTCCGTTCCCCTGAGAAGGGAGTCGCCCACAACGATCATCCTCCTTTCCTTTTTGGTGGAAGCAGTCTTGAGGCGTGGAGCAGACTTCCTCGCCCTAGGCTTCCTGGTTAAACTTCCTTCCACACCCTCATCCACCGCTCCCTCGAGCTCCAGGGCCTCAAACCTGTTGCATAAGGGCACCTGGGCAGGCGGGGCAGTTCCTGCATCGTCGAGCAGGAACCTGTCTCCATTCCTCCTCAACTCCTAGGTCCCCTCCCTCTGCCCGACAGGGACCAGGCAGGGGGTCCACCCCCATGTGGGGAGTCTCACACCGGAGCCTCTCCTTCGGGCCTTGCAGGGAGTTGCTCCACCAGTCTGTCTCCCGCTCGCACTCCCTGATGGCCCTCAACCTCTCCACCTCCTGCTTGAGCTCTGCCACCAGGCGGACCAGGTCGTCCAGCTGCTCGCACCTCACGCACACGGTATCACTGCCTCCTTCGGATGGCAGCAGCAGGCTCTGGCACTCCCTGCACCCAGAGACCCGAACTGCCGCATTTTGGAGCGGGCAGTCTGCCTGGGTGCCTACAGACTTTCTGGCGCGAGCTCGCTGCCTAGCGAGGACCATGGTGGCCCAGCTAGTGCTAGACAGCCGTTAGGTGAGGTGTTCTCGTGGGCGGGCGGGATCGCCCTGCCCTCCCTGCCCACCCTGCCTGCGCCAACTGCCGCGCCCCTCCTTTCTGCCGCGCCCCGCGCTGTTTGCCCGTCCTGGTGGCCGCGCTCCCCAGGGGCTGCCTTTGAGCGGCCGGGAGGGGGCGCTGCTGGCTCCGCCTCCGCCTCGTCACGTCCCTCACAGGGCTGCCGGGTCGTGGCGGCTCCCTCGGCTGCCTCGAGTGGCCTCGATGCCGGGAAAAGAGCCTTGCCTGTCCCGATCCCCTGCTCCGCTGCAGAGCACATCTACCCCGGAGCCGATCGCCTCGGCAAGGCGATCAGGATATGTGGATGAAAGAAGAGTTGCAAATTAATCTGTTTATTTCATAGATTCACGGAATGGTTTGGACTGGAAGCGACACTAAGAATCACCCAGTTCCAACCCCACTACCACAGGCAGGGACACCTCCCACTAGACCCGGTTGCTCAAAGCCCCATCCAGCCTGGCCTTGAACATTTCCAGGGATGGGGCATCCACAGCTTCTCTGGACAACCTGTTCCAGGCTTCACCACCCTTTGAGTAAATAATTTATTCTGAATATGTAAGATACACCTATCCTTTTTTAGTTAAAACCATTACCCCTTGTCCTATCCCTCCCCTGCCTGACAAGGAGTCTCTCTCCAGTTTTCTTGCAGGCCCCCTTTAGGTTCTGGAAGGCTGCAAGGAGGTCTACCTGGAGCGTTCCCTTCTCCAGGCTCAACAGCCTCAACTCCCTCAGCCTGTCTCCATAGGAGAAGTGCTCCAGGCCCTCCTCTGTACTTTCTGTAATATGTCCATGTCCTTTTAGTGTTGGGGGCCCCAGAGCTGAACACCGTGCTCCAAGAGGATTCTCATGAGGGCACAGGATAGGTGGGGAATCACCCCCCTTGACCTGGTGTCTGCACTTCTTTTGATGCAGCCCAGGATATGGTTGGCTTTCTGGGCTGCAAGTGCACATTGCTGGCTCATGTTGACCTTCTCATCAACCAGCACCCCCAGGTCCTTCTCCTCAGGGCTGCTCTCAATCCATTCTCCTCCCAGCCTGTATTTGTGCTTGGGATTAACCTGTCCAAGGTGCAGGACCTTGTACTTGGCCTTGTTCAACTTCATGTTTCTCACAGGCCCACCTCTTGAGCCTGTCTAGGTCCCTCGGGATGATATCCCTTCCCTTCAGTTTGTTGACTGCACCACACATCTTGGTGTCATCAGCAGACTTGCTGAGGCTGCACTGAATTTCACTATCCACATCACTGACAAAGATGTTAAATAGTGCCACTCCCAATACTGACCTTGAGGAACATGACTCATTACTGATATTCACCTGGACATTGAGGTATTGCCTGCAACTCTTTAAGTGAGACCAGCCAATTCCTTACCCACCAAGAGATCCATCTGTTTAATCCATGTCTCTCTAATATAGAGACATTTGTGTAGTATCCAGGAAGTAAATTTTTAAAGTTATTTATTTATTTATTTTATATTACTGTATATCCCTGCAATAGTAGTAACCATTAAAAAGGAGTAGGGGAAGAGAAACTAGCATTATCTACCTGGACTTGTGCAAGGCATTTGACACTGTCCTGCAGGATATCCCTTTCTCTAAATTGGAGATATTCAGCTCTGGGGCCCCCAGCATAAGAAAGACTTGGGAATGTAAGTGCAGGTCCAGAAGAGAACCATGAGGGTGATCAAAGGTTTGGAACATCTCTCCTATGAAGACAGGCTGAGAGCTAGGGTTGTTCAACCTGATGAAAAGAAGGCTCTGGGGAGACCTCATTGCAGCCTTCCATTACCTAAAGAGGACCTACAGGAAAGCTGGGGAGGGACTCTCTTTCAGGGGGTTGATTGACAGGACAAGGAGTAACAGCTTTAAGCTAAAAGTCAGTAGGTTTAGATTAGATATTTGGAATAAATTCTTTACTCAGAGGATGGTGAAGCGCTGTAACAGGTTGCCCAGAGAAGCTGTGGATGCCCCATCCCTGGAAGTGTTCAAGGCCAGTCTGGATGGGGCTTTGGGCAACCTAATATAGTGAAAGGTGTCCCTGCCCATGGCAGGGGGGTAGCAATTAGGTTACTTTTAAGGTTGCTTTCAACCCAAACTACTTTATGATCCTATGATAATATCTTCTGCCTCCCTAACAAAAAGTTTATAGAGGAAAAAAAAAAAAAGAAAAAAAAAAAAAAAAAGAGTGAGCGCACATAACACATATAGTGCCCTCAACCAACTTTTTAGTATTCACAGAGGCTCTGTGGGGCTAAAACCACAGACATTTTTGGAACCTGGACTTTTGCATCTTTCCAGGCCCTTGCATTGCAACCTATTGAAAGTCAGGAAAGACTTGCATATCTGAAGACAATATAATTAGGATCCTTTCAAAACCATCACATTTTCCCTAAATTATTTTTGTACTAGCCCATCCCAGGAACTCTGTGTACTTTCCACAGGATGGTAATAGGCCTGTTTGCTTTCTCTGCAAAGATGCTGTGGTTTGATTGTTTTTTTCTGCTCTGTGAGTTTGGTGTGATATAAGAAATTAAGTCCAGACGAGTCATGGCTGTGTTACAGCAAGCCCATATGCATAGGGAAGCCTTTACATATGTCTGGGCTCCTCTGGGTGAGTACTTCAGTCATGTACATAACCCTGTTGAATGTTGTCAAACCGATAATCCTATAATACCTACCAAACCCCTCACAAAGTGAAAACATTGGACTTTGAACTTGCTCAGCAACTCTTGCAGCACAGAAAGCAGCTGCATGTAAGGGAACCCTAGTGTCTTGCTGGGAGCAGCACCTTGATAATATATAGGCGTGGATCCCCTGAAAGCTGGTGGGACAGAAAGGAAAAGCCAAATAGCATAACAAATGAGATTTTTAAAACAAAACAAATTGAAGAGAAATGTGAAGACTAGCTACTTTGCTGACAGCTTTAATGCTGCTGGGAAGCTGTCCTCTTGTATTACAGCACAGAGCTATATGTTACAAACACCAGAAAATGCTACTTGGCAGAACACACAGTTCTGTTTATTCATGGATTTTTTTACACATTATCCTTGGTGATACTGTATGAAATTAAGGGTTCAGGAGTTGCTCCTTGGCCTACTTATCCTAACCTTGGTATAATTCCTTTTCCTGAAGTATTCCCAATTTTTTATGGTGTATGGGAGAAGAAATCAGGCCTTTTGGGTATGAAATGCAGGTTAATTTGTGGTGTAAATTCTTGCCCTTCACCTAGAAATTCCTGAAAGCATGGAGTTTCTCATTATAATCAAATTGTAATCCAGTGGTCCTCCAGCTATTCCAATTGATATTTTGATGCATTTCCTTCTTGCTTGTGATGTCCATTCATTTACGTATCACGTATCATAAAAGTGTTGCTTTTCAAATTATTTATGTTGCTGCCACACTTAGAGGACCTGGAGTCCAGAACTTCATTGTGTGTGATGTTATACATAACAAGTTACAGACCTGGTCCCAAGGGCTTTACGGTCTAGCCTCACAAGGCAGACAAAGTGGGGACTGAGCCACTGGGGAGCATTCTCAAGGGTCCCGTGTTCACAGTGAGTTAGGAGGCTGAAGCTCATTGAAAGGTAACAGACCTCAGACTCTTTGTCACCTTTTATACTTGCCATTCTTTGTATATATGCCCTATCCAATTCACGTCAAATGTCAGAGTATCAGCTATCACAGACACAAGCCATAAAATCCATAAAACACTCTCAAGGATTTTAAAACTGCTTTAAACTTTACCATAGTAGACAGTGTGTCTATTTCATTGCCACATAGTTGCTTGAGCAGTTTGTTAGTCTTCTGACATCTCATTTATCACAATCACAGTTCTAAACACTTGAGTCAGAAAAGTGTTTATTTTACTGTATTTTTTTCCAACTTAATAGCATTTCTTTGGGGCTGTTGCATTCCCCAATTAACTACTTCAGCAATCAGTTTCATCACTGCTGTAAGCCCCTTGAACACTGTATTTTCTCAAGGATACATTTTAGCTTGCTTCCTTTCATCATTTTCCTGTACATATTTAAAGATAAAAATGCAGCACCTTTCCCTCAGATAGTCTTTTGCATGGATGGAAATGCTCACTGTTTCTTAGATGTTTCCTTTGGGGAAAATATAACTGTAATTTCTTTAACTGAATTCATGGGGCACTCCTTAAAGAAGACGATGAGCTGAAATAGCTCTGTGCTGGTTTACAAAATATGATATTTGTCTGATTTGTACTGAAAACAAGAGAAATCATCTAAGGTTATGTGCCATAGTGGTAGGCACTCTATAAAGCTCTCCTTCTTCATGGAAGTTCTATCCAACGGTTTATCCATTTTAAAGGTCTCTTACTAGGAATAAGCTTAGCTTTGTCTGTTGAAGCATTGTACGTACCCCTGGATGCTCATAATGTGCACGTAGGTCTGACTGAACCAGAAGACACAGCCTTCTGATTTAAACTCTGTTTTAAAATGCCTTGTAGAAAACAAAAATCTTGATTTATTTTCCATTTATCCATAACCATCTTTAATATAATCAGACATTTTGTTTTTCTTTAATTAATTTTCTCTATATTATGCACCAAATTTTGCAGCTGCTACCACAAATTCTACTTGCGCTTTTTCACAGGAAACTACATGTACAAAGAGCTGTCTTTGTTTTCCTTTTCAGATGAGCAAGGATGGATTATTTTTTTTTAATTTTATTTTAACTTTTTAATTTCTGCAAGTTTGTAGTACCACAGAGGGATTTTCTGGGGCACACCAATTGTCTCATATTTTTTCAAAATAAAACGTACAATCCTTAGGGATTGTTCTTAGTAGAATAGATATACTAACACATCCTTCAGGTGCATGAGGACAACAGTAATATTTATAACAAAGGAGAGAAGTCAAAGTTGCATACATTTATTTGTAAATAGGCTTCCAATTGTGAGTAGTGGTAAACCCATAAAACACAAGTCCTGCTTGTACTTGCAGGGCTCACAGTTATACTACACACATATTACATAACCTTTAAATGCAATAAAATGTAACTAAATACATAAAAGCATATTAAAAATATGGTCCCTTCATACTTCTCATACCTGAAAAGGTTCACGCCTGTAAATATAAAGTAATATTTAAAAAAATAAAATAGATAAGTAACACTTCTAGGCAGGTTTTTGAATGACTTCCTGCTGCTGCACGCCTAATGAGCTAACAAGGCTGCTCAATAAAAGGCAGCACAAAGAGTGCAGGGAAAGACCTACAGGCACATATCTGTTTTCTCACACTGAAGATCCAGGAAAGTACACTGAGCTATCAGTACCATGGCATTACTAATTTGTGATTTATCGTCTGTGAAATGACTGCACAAATAATATTGATGAAGAAAAGAGAAGTTACAGAGGCCAAGTGGCAGTAATGGGAGATTTTAACCACTAGTAATCAACTGGTACATTAGGAGGCGAAAATAAACTGGATTTTGGTGATGTCTTTTTTTTGACTTCATAAAGAATATATATTAATTGTAGAATGCTGGAATGAAACCTAGACTGCAGACAAGGGAGAAGAGAATGAGTTTTGGGAATAGAAGGCTGGGAATGTAAAGAAAACATTTTTGCACATCTGATTTCTTCAGCCCTCTGCTATGCAGAGATGAATGACACTGGTACTTAATATACAAAGAAATTAAAAATACACATATGAAAGACTTTTTCCCCGTTCAAAGTTAGAACAGGGTCCTCACTACTGTTTGCTAAAAGAGTAAACTTATTTTTCCTTTGCTGTGAATGCAATGTGTCTACTGGGCTGTTATTCCAGGTGGTCGGTATCTCTTGTGTCCACAATCTTTGCTAATCCAGGTTCCAACACTACATATTATGGAGCAAGAAGACGGCATGGAAATGCCCCATTGGATGATTTCCTATAGCAGTGCTGCATTATAGAGCCATAGTGAATAGAGGGGAATTACGTGAAAGTCAGCCATGTGTTAGCTACCCAGATGGGAATAAATTTAGGGAGGGTTGTCTGGTAGATGAAGCTGGAAATTAATTCTTCAGGACTCCTGGACTAATATATGATTTTTCCATAATTCTACTCCATAACTTTAAAATTATGTATTAGCTCTATTCCCCTGTTTACTTTCTCAGACAGGGTGACTGTAATCATTTTGTAAATTTTTTTCATATTCAAACAGTTTTACTATTACTTGAGCTAATGCATAGAAAGCAAATGCCTTACAAAAACTGGATGTACAATAAATCAATCTCCTCCTTCCTCCCCAGCATCCCCACCCCAATGTATAACTGTGTATCTGCTTCCTACAAGAAAAATGAGTGACACAGCACACACATACATGCTCAAAACCCCAAGTAACACTAAAACTGGTACAGAAGGCTCATGGAGGATATAATGAGACAAGAAGACTGTCTCAATTCTATTTTTTCTGCCCTATATTTTCTGGCCCATATATATATATATATATTTTTTTTTTTAATACTTGAAAAAATGGTGTTTCCTGGGAGTGCATCTCACTGTAAATTATGATAAGACTCAGCCTTGGTAGTATTACCAATAAGAAATGGCATCAAGAGTCTAGGTGTGAAGTAGGTGGCACAAGGTTACATCTTCCAAGATTATTCATTGCCATCTCTGGAGTGGGACTGAGGGAGATTCATTGATAAAACCTGCATCTCCTAAAATAACAGGTTTCCAGGAGATAAAGCCTGGAGATAAAGCTTGGTATCAGAGTAAGCAGCAGTAGCAGATGCCTGCAGTCAGTAGCAGATGCCTGCAGTCTATGCTGCTTATGTGCGTGCACAGGTAGAGATATATGGCTGCTTGCCCTATACATTTCCAAGCCCCAAACCAGTATCTACAGGCACCAGTGCTGTGGATATGGTTGTCAGACAGTATTTCTTTAAACACATAGCAGTCTATGGGGAGGAAGAAGGTCAGTTATTTGGAAGATATGCAGAAGCCTGAAACGCTGCATACTTGAAATAGTGCACAGGCAACAGTTAAGTCAAGTCTTGCTATTTGTAGGGCTGTCAATCTAGTATTTTTTTTCTCTAGAATGGTTAACTGAGAACAGGGCTGGTATCAGAAAACTCTTTCAGCAACCAGTGCTCCTAACTTAATAAAAATAAAACCTTCCACATAGATTCAGTGTGTATTTAAAGAAAATGTATACGGCCTCGAATCCTGAACATATTGTACAGTATCAAAGCCCAATTGAAAGGAGAAGTCTCAAACTGTTCTTCATATGAAAAAAAATGTGGGTATCCTGTCCTGCATGTGCATATGTCGAACTGTACTTACTCTTTCCTTCCCCAGGATTGTACTCATGGATAGTCTGCAATTTGGCTAAGAGCTTGCTTGCAGGCCCCAGCTGAGCAATTTTTAAATTGAAGATAAAGTGGCTCTATTCATCCGTTCTTTCACTCTTCTGTTGTTTTTCATTTGTTTATTTGATTGTGTTTATTTTTGTTTTCTGAGCTAGTGACTGGATTTCCCAGCTATGACCTGTACCAAAGCATCGTGGTCGGTTCTGAAGTCTCCCATTGCTCTTTGCACTTCACCTTTGTCTAGCTCCTATCTAGCATGGGCTTTTCCATGGCGCTCTGTGTTGTTGGCTTCTGTTAAATAAGCACTTCTTGAACATACAAACCTGGGACTATTTATTTTCACTATTGGTAAATGACCTTGGATCTGACTTCAGAAGTATTTTCCTTTCAGGCAGATTCACTCTATGTTTGTAACAAAGGCACTGACCTCATTTTCTTACACTGGTTACATCTGCACTCACACTGTTAGCAGATATTAAATATCAGTGTTAATCACTTTTTTTTAATCCACAAACTCAGTGTGGCCCCTGTGGGTGACATCTTGTACAAGGCTATATTTTATGGCTTCTCCCTGGAGAGCTCTCAGGTTAGGCCAAAAAAATGCTGCTGCTTCATGTTTAATAGCTTGGACATTATTGTGGAGCCTGTAAAACCTCACCCCTGCTGTTATGTGGGTTCTTCAGCAACTGTACAATCAACATGCTATAGCTGCAAAACGTTTTTCTCAGTCAAGGGAATTGTAATCTAAAATAAATATATATAAAAAAAGAAATATTTAAAAGACTTTTGTCCACAGATGTTCCCTTGTGTCACTGCAGCAGTAAAAGTTCTTTCACTGGAGGTTTTTGGCTGGCTACCTATAGCTGTACAAAAGAGAAAGCAAAAACACAGACTTTTGGGAGATGCATTCACTTTAATTTTTTGAAAACTCCTCATCCTTGTATAGTTCAGAGCTGTAGCCCATCAGCAAAGGAGGCACATGTCAGCCTAAACTTTGACCCTTGAAAAGCTATAGCTAGTTACTGTGGGTGGAATCCTGCTGACACTTTTGCAGTTAGTGCTTGGCATGACTTTGACCATAGATTACATCCATGAGCTTGTAAGTAGATTACAAATAATTAGTTTCAGCCTTGGTTCATGCTCCTTTCTACTCTGAACTGAAAACAAAAGTAACTACAGAAATGCAGCATATTTTGGTCATGTCTTGCATAGAGGAAAACAGGCTTTGCTCTGGCCAGCTTCCCCTGTGGAGAAATAGAGAATAGAAAACACAGATAATATATTTTTTCATTGCAGCTGCACGATTTGCATACTAATTAAAAAATTGCAAGCCCTAGAAAACTCTCCTGGTTGCACAAATGTGATCTACCAGCAGACAAGGGAGACCTGCAACAGAGCAAAATCTAACTGACATTGTACCTTCAACTTGATGCAAAAACACTGAGAAATCTTTCTAGCAAAACGTGACTGCCAAAGCAACAGAAAGTAGTTAAGAGAGGGGACCAAAAATATGCTTTTTGATCCTATGTCCCTGACAATGTATTATTATGTGGACATTCCATGT
>CM021797.1:43117848-43141234 GCA_011076525.1 Nettapus auritus
CATGTACTGATTTTGGCTCTCTCACTTAGGTTTTTTTTGTAGTTGTTGTTTCTTATTGTTGGATTTGTTTCATTCTGAAAAATGTGAAAGATCTAATTCTAACATTCCTTTCAATAAAACATTAAACTTTCTGGTATCTGGTAATTCTTTTCCCCTCCAAATTCAAATTCTTCTTATTTTTTGTCATATGAAGTAAAGTAAAAACAAAACTTTGTTGTTGCTATCATGTTTCAACCAACAAGAATTTTACTGTATTGTCAGTTTCCCAAATGGAAAATAATAATAATAATAATAATCTGATCCAAATTTATATATTGACTGCTACTGAGCCAAAACTCACTTATTTTTTTCAACTCTCTTTTACTGACTTAAGCTCCATTCCAGAAGAATACTTAAATATTTTTCTGTGTGCTTCAAATAGTCCAGCCCAGTAAAAATGTGAGCAATATTTCCCTTCAATCTACTGTTTTGCTCTTCTAGATGTAAGGTTTAAGGTTTTCAGCTCAGAACAGTGACAAAAAGCAGGGCATTGTAAAATGTACATGGAACACTGACTTATAGGAAGAAATTACGGAAAGAGCTTCTGTTCTTTATCTTCCCCCACAAGAAGGTTTATATGAAATTGAATGATCAGAACAGTACTGAAAAAAAAAAAAAAAAAAAAAAAAAAAAAAAAAAAAAGTTCACACAAGACAGGATTAAACCATGGGATCCATTCCCATGGGCAGACCCTAAAATAAAAAATGTTAGAACTTTCAGAAAGGGATGGATGCTTATGTAAACTTTGAAAACATCAAGCACAAGCGTTTGGGAAGAGGTATTAAAACATACTCTCCAGAGCTTAAGGGGAACCATAGCTATCAGTAATCAAGATGATCTCTTGTCTGCAAGTTTCTTACACTTTCATCTGAAGCATCTGGCACTGACAGCTCTCAGATGTGGGATGCTAAATGAGATGGATGATGGACATAATCCAGTATAACAGTCTCCACATTCCAGTTTCACTCTTTAAAGGCTACCAGGGCTCTTTCTCCTCCATGTAGAACCTAAAATAGTCCTTGAAAACCTTGTGCGCAGCCCTGTCTCACAACAGATCCAACACAAAGCAGATTCTTAGAAGTATAATGTTATAAAGGAGAAACATGTAATACTATCAGTTAAGTCAGTTAGTATTTATTTTTCTTTAAAAGATATTCTTCATAACAAGGTTCTTTTTATGAAGAGCGGTTGTTAAAACCAAGGGGTAATTACTCAATTTTTGTTCACCAGTACTACATTAAAAAGAGTAGAGAAAATGAATTTATGTTATAGAGACCTTGTTCTGGGAATCTCTGCTTGAAACAGAAGTTCTTTCATCAGTTTTGTTTTTGTTTAATACCAAACATTTCTGAATGACTTTTAGGTATCAGTTTTTAAACTCCAGGTCCAAATTTTCAGCTGATGCAATTCAACATGTTTGTGTTGCTAGAGCAATCACAGAAGAAAGGATAACAAGGAAACTCCAAAGGTGTCTGGTAATATGTCCCACCTGTTTGGTAAGGGTGACAGGAGAATACAATTGCCAACATACACACATCCACTTCTTTTTGAAGGTGAAGCGTTAGCCTGTGATTTCACCCTAGCATGCTAGCTGTCTCAGTAACTCTTCACGGTCTTTGCCATTGCCCTGAATTACAGCAAAGCAGGATCTGAGGCAGAGAATTACAGCCTCAGAGAATATCTGAGGCTGTAATACTTTTTGACAGTCTAATAAATGTTTCCTTGCCTGTTTTAATGATGCCAATATTTCCTAATCCTTTAATAGAACCATGTAAAAAAAACCCTAAATATTCAATTTTCTGAGGCACATCTGGTATGATCCTAAAATTTAAATACACACTTGGTGAACTTAATTGAAAACCTTGCCTTCTCCAGTGACACATACTTTCTGTCTGCCACAAAAGAAAAGGTGGAAGTGTCTCACAATACAGTATTATTCAAAGACCTCCAGATCTGGCTTATCCTGTCCTCAGTAACATTACACATCAGAACGCAGATCAACTATAAAGCATTCCTTAGGACAATTGCTGAAACCAGCAGCTGCTTTTTAAATAGAAAATTAAGGTTGTTCCAGACTTTCCCTCAGACATACAGTAAAGAGTTGCTTAACACAGCATGGCAGGGAGGCAGGCGGTTATGTGAGATGCCTGGGAGAGCTAGAGAGCATGCTACAATGCTGGGAATTCAAAAAATGCCTCAGAGATAAGGTGGAGGCTGCGCACATATGAAAAAAGGCAGCTGAAAAGTGAATGTCATTTTTCACTGGGGGCATGATATCTCTCTGCAGCACTGCAGGGATGGGCTCTGCAGCTCACAGTGGCTGGGGCCTCACAGGGACAGGGTGGCACGGGGATGGGGGCAAGTCCCCTCTGCCAGTGGGATTGCTTGCTCAGTTCCTCTTCAGCTGAAGATGTGGCTGTCTTGTAGTGTCTTAGTGTTTTAGGTAGGCCAGGAGAGCAGTTGTCTCTTCCCACACCATGATTACCATGGCAAGAGCAGTCCCATTGGCCTGGCACTTCTTTTGGGGTGAAACTAGACCAGCAGGTGTGACCCAGAGTGTAACCTATATGCTCCTCTACACCCCACCACTACCAGCACTGATTGCCACATTTTCTGTAACATTAGCAACAGAGATGCAAAAAAGGACAAGCCATGATGCATTTCTGCACTTTGAGAGTGGTCCTCCCGTATCTGGCCATTGACAGATCTCTGAAGGAGGCTGCTGCTGCTTCAAAGCCTGTGGCACGGTGCAGTTCAGAAGTACATTTTACGCATCAGCTCAAGAAAGTTCCCATTGGCTCTTGGATACAGATGGTATGATTGAACTGGACCGATGTGGTAGAGCAGGAGGCTGCATGGTGTGACAACCTGTGGTCTCTTTACCCTTTCTGTGGGAGAGTTTTACTGTTGTTGCTCCTTGGTGTCATTTTAGTAGGTCTTGTGCAACACACAATGTTGTTGCTACAGTTTTCAACACTGCAGGGGGATGTTTAACTTTTAAAACCATGTGGTCACTTAAAGAAATTAATGAAAACACCAGTTCCTTTTATATTTTACCATAATGTCTTTCACATTTTCTTTTACACATCTCCTCAAAAACAACTCTATACCAAGCATAAATCAGCTGTCAGCAACCATTTAAAGATATCCTGCTTAAGAATATCAGGATGTGCACAGTGCAGTCCATGTAGACAAAAACTGTCCATATCCTTTAAACAAGAATCATTTTTCTCCCCCTCTTCCTCTTCGCTCTCAAAATATGGACCACAAGGCACATACCTCGTTGTGTGGTGGTTCATGAAGGTAAACTCCGCATTTCCTCCTCAAGCACTTGGAAGCAGGCCAGGACAGCCTGGGGCTCAGGGCTAAGAACAACTGGGGAAAAGCCAAATGAACCCATTACAAAAAGAAAAAATAAAGAGGAAGCTCACATCCATCAATATTAATTGTAAGGGGGGCTGTTTTTAGGAGAGGATACTCAGGAGCTGGAGAAAGAATGACATGGGGGTGCAGGCAGCAGCTGGCAAAGCTGTTGGAGGGGAAGGATGGGCTCTGTGGTGTGCCAAGTGGTGTGCCAAGGGGGCAAGCAGAGAATCCTGTCCCCATCCCAGTTTATCCAGGGAACAGTAATGAAAATGGGGTAGAGCCCTGGCCCAGATCACCACCAGGGACAATTCTGGATGAGAAGGAGTGTCTTGCTGGGCAGAACAAGGATGCCATGGCCCTTCCTCGGCATCTGTGAAACCATTCAGCCCAAAATATGTCTTTCCTTTACTTTAATATATCTGTGTTGCCATGGTTGCATCTTTTTAACTACAAACATTTCATGCTTTAAAGATTTAAGGAATGATCGTGTTTCACTGACAGCCTTCTTTTAAGGAAACCCTGCAAAATACCAGTATGTTTAGTTCTGCCTAGCTGTCCCATTGCTACTCTGAAATAGCCAATAATCCCTATTGAACTGTCTTCTTCCCTATCCCACAGGACCTGACATAAAAGCAGACTCATCACAAAAATAAATTACAGATTATTTTTGCAGAACAAGTGTTTGGTATGTACCCCTTCAATCTGCTCCATCAGGTTTTCATACTCCCTCTAGCCCTCGCTTTCTCCCTGCCTCCCTCTCTTAAAGAGAAATTTTTAAAGCAGTAATTGGCAGGATTCCAGGGGTTATGTTACTGCCAAAAATTAATTTAAAAAACAAAAGAGAGAGGCTGCAAGCTGAAAAAAAGGAGGAGTGGGAAATGCATTCCCTCTCCATCTGGGATCTTAGATCTTGGCAGTATAACTGATGGCATTTTACCTTGAAAATTCTTTTTCTCTGTCTCTCCTGCCCACTAGACATGGCTGATTGCACTGAGCTTTTCTCTTTTTCTTCTACAAAAGGAGACATAAACCTTGCTTCTGCAATTGCAGCTTGCTAGTTAGTAAGGAAGAGAAGCAGTCTGGTGTAAAATCTGGTTCACACACTCATTTTAGGCTTTACGTACTATTCCTTTACTGTAGTGAGATTGTGGTTGAGAAGTGAGGTGGAAAACTAGCTTTTAAGAAGATGTTGAAAAAAAGAAACTGGATCTGTTTACAGGAGGCATGATTCTTCCACTGCGCGGTGGAGTGAATACTTTCAACAAATTTTCTTCTGTTTATTTATACAGCCTTGTCTTCACATCCACTAAAAATCAGTGCCCTTCACAGCAGCACTCTGGTACAAGTCTAAACCAAATAGCCAGGAGCCAGCCCTGGCCATAGCCACTGCTGAGCCTAGGACAGCCCCATGTGCTGCCACACCGGGCAATCAGCTCCGCTGACCATGGGGTGCCCTTAGCACTGCTAGAGATATCCTATTAGAAAGGAGCTCTGTACCCCTGCTCCCCTTCTTTGGACCTTTTTCAGCACTATTACACCCTTTGCAAGATGAAAGGACCAAAACCATTGACAGATTAATGGATTTCAGTGACTGACAAAATGATGGTCTCTGTTATGTTTTACTCCCCAATGACTGTGTTATGTGCTTTTCGAACTCTGCAGAGCATGGAGCTGATGTTTCCATTGGTCTGTTGTGTCCCCAGGACCTGTTTTCAGTTGCAGTGGTCAGCTCAGAAATCCCCATTTAACAAGCAAATTTGAGACCAGACTTTCCCCCATGCACAACACCTTATTTTTATCTACCTTGAATGCCATCTAGGAGATCCTTCTACAGTTACTCACAGCTGTCTTGTGTCTCTTTGCTGGTTTGAATAATTCAGCATCAACAGCAAATTTTCTTCTGTCTCTCTTCACTGAACAGATAAGCATCCTCCACAGATTGCCATTTAATCCCTCTGTTGACTTCATTCTGCTACAAGAATTGATGATTTATTCGTACTTTCAATTTTTTACCTTTTTTACAACTATTTATATACATAAGAATCTTCTATCTTATGTTAAGTTCCTTAAAAGTTTTTGGTGAAAAATTCTGTCCAAAGCCTCTGGAAATCTGACAATAATAGGTCAATGGGAAGGCTTATCCATGTGCCCCTAGCATCTTTAAAGAATACTATAAGATTTGTATGGCCGAGCTTCCTTTTGCAAAGGCCATGTTAACCCTTCCCGAATAGGGTAATACTCAAAGATCCACCAGGTTTATTGTGTGTGCTCCATTGTGAAATCTTCCTATGCTAACTCTCAACAGGCTAAGAAATCAACAGGCCTTTGAACCTAGTTTTCCAAATCCAGACCTGGGAACACGGGCCAAAGTTGGTTCTCTCCCTCATGGGAAGGTCCTCTTGACCTAACCTCTTTGGCACCTCCAGATGTCTCCAATGCCCTCCCACCTCTGCCACAGCACTCCAGCACTGACAGCAGGGACATCTGGTCAAGAGATATGTCCCAGGCTGTTTAAGGGGAAAACTCTACCCAGTAACTTGTAGAATGAAAAGCAAAGCATTTACTTCATGAGCTCCTTGAGAAATGTATCTTGCAACCAAAACCAAAACAAAACTGCCAGCATGTGAGTTGGTATTTTCCAGATAAATTGAAGATATAGCCTCATACTGCATGTACTGAAATAGCCAGGTCAACTGTGACACTTGCAAAGATCACGTCACAACAGGCTTGTTATAACTTCTTAGCAGTAGTTAAATGCAAAACAGGTGACCTGGCTTTCTACTTGATCTTCTTGGAGCACAGCCAGATGTGTATATTGTCCACAGATGGCCAGTGAACCTTGTCAGAAATCAGGCTAATGCTATGATCAAGGGCTGCACATTCATGTTCAGGAGTTATTAATATCATTCATTCCTTACACAATGACTATCTTCAAGACCCCACCTGGAAATCAGAAGCCAGATCCCCATCATTTTGGTTGAAAAGGTAAGAGACAGTGCCTGTCCTGAAGAGTTCAAATACTTACTTACCATGGAGATGCATTTTCTTGGAGTCTCTGAGAGAGATATTATGTACTGCATGTCTAAATTTGTTCTTGACTTGCCACAAGTGTCTCTCCCTATGACAATATCTTATGTCTCTGTTTTCCCTCAGGACCTTAACGCCTTAACGATGTAAAACTTTTTAGGTGTGTTTGGTTTTTATCCAAAATTTTTTCCTTTATTACATTTTTCTGACTCTCAGATCCATAATTAAATCCACATTATTAATAAAAGCCATTCTGTTCTTTCCTTTTTTTTTTTTTTTTTTTTTTTTCCAGCTGAAGCACACAAAACAAAGGTTTAACTCTTCAAACTCTTCAGTAGCTTGGCTTCTTGATACTGTCTCTGCAATGCACCAGCTTTCCATTCCAATAGGACAAAGCTCAAATATCTGTGTTTTCACATAGCAACAAGCAAATATTTTCTGTCAGTAGAAGAAATACAAGGACAATTAAAACAGCTTAGCCCAGACTCCACCAACATGAGAATTTCTTCCCTGAATCTACCTACTGAGGAAAAAACAAACAACAATGAAAAACAGCATAGCTCAATGCCTCCACGGAGACAAATGCTCCCCAAAGCCTTTTCTGACACCAACTGACCTACAGTATGAGAGTAAGATTGAGCTTTTCCAAAGGTGGGCCTGATGTTAAATTCAAACGTTTGAGGTCACTGTACAGATCCCGGGCTTTTACCACCTTTGAAAATAAGAATATATATATATTTTTTTAAATGCCAAAATCCAGAAAAGTAACTTAAAACGTAGATACCCATCTTCCAGAGTGGCTAGATGGGATACTCATCTTCCACATTATCTTGTTTTTTGTTGAATTCTCTACCCAGGCCTCCAAGTCCAATAGGCCCCTTCTCCTCCCCCTTCCTGCAGCAAACCATGTCCATACATCAGGGGTCCATGCTCAACTCTGAGCAGTGTGAGGTCTCAGCCTTTCTGACCTTCTCACCCCAGAGCCAGGACATTCCAAAAGCCAAAATGGCCCCCTCTCTCTCTCATTTCCACCATCAGCCTCAAAAGTAGTATTTTCATGTCTTCTGGGGAAAGCAGCTGTTTTGGGATGTCTCTCTCATGAGAGAGGCACTGCCTTGGTCAGCTGTGCCAGCTCCTTTGAGGATGCTAGGGATTAACACCAAGACATTGAATATGACTTCATATCTCACAGGGAGCCAACCTAACAAGCAACAAACCACGATGACATTTACTTGGCAAACAATGTCGGTGAAATGGAGAGCTGTTCCCCTCAGCTTTCTCCATGTGGCAATGTCTGCTTCAGGGCATAATTCATACAGCTATCTCCAGGTGCAGAGCTGGTGTACAGCACCAGCCTCTGGGTAAGATGGGTCACTGTCCTCAGTCAGTCACAGCTGGAGGGAAGCCTGGAGGATTTCCTGTTGTTGCTGTCCTGAGTGCCTTAACAGAAGGAGGCAGCTTTGGCCCAAAAGCAGAAATTGGGGAAATAAAGTAAATAACATCATAAATAAAGTAAATAAAGTAAATAAAGTCATCACGTCTGGCTTGTCAGGGTTCTCCTTTTTCCGTATGTGTTACCTTCCTTACTGCACTATTACCCGTAGCCAGGTGCTGGTCCCAACTGTGTGAGAGGAAATGGTAGGAAGTAGTGCATTCCCTATTTTAAGAACACTCAGACACACATGGCAATCCTTTTTCCTAAATGTAATTGTGGAGCATGCTGGTTTTTAGCGTTCATTTTAAGAGCATTTGGGCTACATTATGCCCTCCAGCTACTGATTACTGAATATTTTAATACACACTGCTTACATTACACCTCATTTTCTATACATATGCCTAGCCTTATAGTGAAAAGACCCTTGAAAATCATTTTGCCTTCCACTCTCCCCTTGAATTCTGTGGCATTTTTGTTTAAACCAAGCAACAAGCACTTTTATCCATTGTCACATAAAGACAGTGCGAAGGAAAATTAGCCACAGCATAGATGGTTTTCTACAAAATTTATTTCAGTTGTATTCACACTACCTGGTACATTAAACCAGGTACACACTGCTTTGGTACATGAAACCAAAAGGTGTAAACTAGGATCCTTAATAGGATCCATAACAAAACATATCTAGTTTATATCAGACCAGAACTGTGAGATTTTTACATCATTTTTCTTTCTTTTTTTACCACAAAACTGAGATTTTTTTTTCTCTGTAAATTCACAAAGGAAGGATGGATAATTATGTACACAAAAAAGTTACGCAGACCTTCTGCAAACAGTGAAGCCACCCATATCCATGAAGTAGAAAATGATGTCTGCAGCCCCAAAGAACAAATACCACACACTTCTGTTTTCAGAGCTAGCCCATTCCTCTATAGAAGTGTACAGATTCCTCAGAAATAAGAGGGGAAAAAAAAAAAAAAAAAGGAGACTGAGGAGAGGGGACGTAAACACAGCAGGCAGTAGCACCTAAAAGAAAAAGAGAAAGTAGACAGTCTAAAAAGCCATGGCAGGACTGGTTGACTGTTTCTAGCACAGCATGTCTGAAAATGAGAAGCGGCCCCAAAGAGAAGACAACCTGGGAAGACACGTTTCATTTTATATGCCTGATTCCCAAGGCATTTCAGATCAACTCAGACACTGCTACCAGCGTGTTTTTAATCCAGTCAGCAATAGTTTTGCCTGCTTACCATTTACTTTCACACAAAATGAAGCACGTTACAAATGCTCCCCTCCATGTTTGCTTCTGTGAGTTTCCTGATTAATGCCATGAGTGCCTCCTGCCAACCCATAGCGTACACAGATAGAAGTAGCATTAAGGTGTGAAATAACCACCTTAAAAGTGCCTTCTGTTTATACAGATTTTTATTTTCCTGAAGTATTGCCAACAATGCATCAAAGAGCAAAGGCAAAAACCTATGAATTCCCAGTGCGTTCCTCCCTGCCTCATTACTGACACTGTTGAAGGACAGGATAAAGCTGAACCAACCTGCTTCAGTTTCTTCCATCAGTGCAGGCACAACTGGAAACAAGCCCTCCTGGTGTCATGTCAGCACGTTCATTGACAGCAAGTGTAATCAAAGCAAGGGAAGAAGGCAAAACACCAGAAAGTCCTGTTTGGAGTCTGAGAAACCTCTTGCCTCACTCTGAAAATCAGACTGCCCATGCATTCAGTACAATATGTGTCGCTGTGTTTATGGAAAAGCTGTTTTGTGCACTAGAGGTGGATCTGTGAAAAAGCTGTGCAAAAGGACCCAGCCTACATCCTCAGTTGACATTAATGCTTGAAGTCAGTGAGAGAGTGCCAATGAGCATCAGCTGAGCCTTAGGACGTGGTAATACTTCAAATGGGGATGCCAACACCTATGCTTTCTCTCCTTCCTACACGTATGCAAATATATGTTCATGCCTTTACTGTTCACTCATCTAATACTCTTTTATAAAAAACATGGGATCCATCCTACATAACCCTTCATAGCACGTCTGATCCTCAGGGAAGAAGTCTTTTAGCAGAGGCTTTAGCTCCCTGCACAAGCTTTTCTGAGGCAAAGGAAGCCATCAAGAGGTCCAGGAGGTTCAGAAGATGAGACCTCCACTTTCATGATCAAACATGATATTTTAATGATCAACTCACAGCAGTACATTTATCTTCTTAAATCTCACCAACAGCACACATAAAAATTAATTAGGGCAAAGCTGGATTGTTTTTGTCAAGTATTAATTGTTAACGCAGAAAGTTTTCAGGGTCAGCTTCAAGTTCTGCCTGGCCTTCTGCAAAGCTCTGTCCAGATTTCCAAACACCATCATTTGCAGGAAAAGGGGAGATTTTTCAGCTGGGCAAGGCTGAGGAAAACGCAAATGTAAGTAGAAATGATGAAGATGTCCAGTGGCAACTGTGGCTGTGCTACTGAATAGTATCTATACTGCATGACCAGGATAATATATATAAAACCAGAATGCAAACACACAAAGCAGATGAAAATGTCAAAGGGTACATTTCAAAGGCCTTCTACTCTGGGTAAGCAACCAGTGTAACCAAAACTTGACTACTGTATTTGCTGCACAAAATGAACTCCAAGTGAGAAATGGGGAGAAATCTATAATTTTATTGAATCGCACTCAACAGTACTCTGAGTGTGTTACCATAGCTCTATCCTTTTTAATTCTGACAGCCATGTTTTATTCATTAGAGGCACAGAGGGCAGATCCAAATGTAGGGCTCAGTTCTGACAAATTATTTCTGACTTTGGGAGATATAATGAGCTGCAACTGCTACACTAAAATCATAGACATTTGCAGGCAATTCTGCTACTTCATCTTCTAACTCCAGAGAGAGGGGAGTGCTTAAACCAATGTGTGCATTCTTGTAAAATGCAAACCCAATGCAAATTACACAGTGAAGTTTGCAGAGGGGCATAATTTGTTTCACAAATAAATAAATAAACAACATTTGGTTCTCTCTGTGGCTACTACAGTTATTATGGAAGGCCAAAAACAACAGTAATGCTTTTTGCCATAAAATTATAAGGCAAGAAAATGGATTTAGATAACAGTAGGAGTCTTAATTCTATGTTTGTAAACTTAAGACAAGCTTTTACTCAATTGTAGATTCAGTGCAAATACCATAGCTTGTACAAAGCCCACATTCTCTTTTCTCGTCTCCTTCTATTCCTCTCCAAGTGACATACCATCAGATAATGCTGTGTTTGCCAGAAAGGCTGAATCACATGGCACAGTTTTGCAAAAGCCATCACTCCACAGTGAATTTCAACACTTGGATCATTACACAGGATGATAATGTGTCAAAGTACCATGACAATATTCCAACACTGTCCTCATATAGTCAAGAGATTTCCAACTACAGAGCTTCTTCAAACTTATCTTTTAAGAAGAAGCCATATTAAAGATCTAATTAGAGAAATAATTTGGATAAACAAAAATAATGTACTGTCATTTCCAGCTCACATCTTGAAGGACTTTTCTTTTTCAAAGATTTTTCTGCAATTGGTCATGTATACGAAATACACCAGGTAATCTTCACCTTCTCCAGGACATTCCATCAGTTCAAAAGAAGAAAAAAGTTGTCCTGCTCATTAAAACAAACAAACAAACAAACAAACAAATGGCTCAAAAATTCCTTCAACTTGACAGCTTGTATAAATACTACTACTCCTTCTTAATTCCCTGTTCTCTGTTCCCTGTATTTCAGCTTAAGATAGCGTAAGCTTCCTTTGAAAACTGAAAAGGTTGTGTCAAAATCTGATTTTAGTGAACATCACTTTAGAAACTTCAGTGGAATCAGAAACTGGTCACCATCTGCTGAGTGTTCATCACCCATATACTTCATCTCTTACTACATGTTTTAACTTCCAAGTGTTCTTTGCATTGTGCCTAGCTAATGATGTGGTCTTTCTTTCGTAATACTTTTGAACTGTGTGGATTTTCGTAAATCAAGCACTGAGCCATTAGAGAGAGCAGCATGACTCGAAACTACCTCTTGATGTGAGCAGGCTATAGGACGTAGAAGGCTCACATTTCAATGTTCAGTTTGATTCAGGTTTTCTGCCAACATTCAGATGAAAACAGATAATATTAAACATAAATAAGAACCTATGCTGGAGATCAGAAGGTTAGCATTGGTCAAGAAGTACTCATCTAACAGCATGATAAGAAAATTTCAGAAGGAATAATAATTAGCAAATCATATGAAGAGAATAAAGAGGGAAGGCAGAAGTGGGGATGAAAAGGACTCACCTTCACAGTCAGATTAAATCATACCAGATCATGATGGGATTTCTCTCACCTCATCAGGCAGCAGAAGCGTATTTTTCCATTAAGGTAGTGCATGGCAAACCTGAATTCTTAACAAGACTTCAGAGAACACTTGAGTTCCTTATGTTTTAAAAAGGCTCATGTGTATATTCTCAAATAATAAATAAGGGATAGTCACCAAGGTCTTAACTGGTGAGTCCAATCTAGGAAAAGAGGCAGTTTATTACCGTAAATGCAGTGGTTACTTAGACAGAGGTTACTGGCTAGTGTCCAGAAGAATCTGGTGTTTTGCTTGGATATAAAGTTCTTTATTTGAACTTAATCTCTTAGAAAGATTGTGAATTATTTCTGAAGGTAATTTTCTTCAAGCAGTGGGCTAGTGGACTCAAAGATAAGCTTCAGCTTCAAAATTTATAGTCAAATGAGAATGATATTTGAGATTTTAAATACAGTAAAGCATTCTGAAGCTTTACATTATTTATAATTGAAAAGTAACTTAGGGAATTTCCTATTTTTGATAAGGTAAAGTATAGAGAAATTTACAGTATAGGGCCTATATCTATGCTGTACTTACCCATCTACATGAATGACCCCATTTAATGATAAATGAAATAGCTAAGTGTGATGTATGTTTGTGGTATTTTACACTTCCTGTGGCTGATGATAAATCAGAAGTTGAGGCTAGCCAAACCAGCAAAATAAGTCAGCTTTAGTCAAAAGTAATTGAAATGCTTTGCTCTGCTACACTGAAATGCAAATTTTACAAGTCTGAGTTTCTCATGGTATCCTAGATATTGCTGGCTGCCATTTCTGTCTGTGCATGAATCTCCAAAACTGCCTGAGCCTGCTTCGACTTATGGGAAAAATCTTTCTCATGAATCTGTAATTCTGAAACTTGCCAATAGCTTGCTGCTGGTCCCAGCCAGTCTCCAGTCTTGGGGAGCTGGGGGAAGGGTTGACTCCTCTCAATTTTTTCCTGGGCTTGAATCCAGTCTTTGGGTGCAGGTTTGGAGGGACAATATGTGCAGCTGTGAGGGATGTATCTGCATACAGGTTTCTCATCTCATCTGCAAAGACAATTCTAACTACACACACTGACATACACACACGCGCACACCAAAGACATAACAATAAACACAGTGGTAGAACTGCACTGAACATCTCCTAATCATTGTCAGTATGGTAACTCATGCTTTTGGTATCGGTATGCCCAATGCTATGACTTCACCACTGCAAAATTTTGGGTCCTGGTTGCTACAGAAGACCACTTGAGCCATGGAGGCCAGAATAGCTAACCTCAGGACAAAGTTTTTAAGCAAAACAATTCAACTCCTCAAAAGAATGATTTTTCTTTTTTTCCCACTTGATGGCAACCTCTGACCTCATGTCTGGGGGTGATGGATGAGGTGAGACAGAGCCATGGGAGAAGAGCTGAGGATAGTTGCCTGCATGTTACAGCTAGCAGTCATTAACAGGCAAGGTTTCCTCAGAGGGAAATAAGAATTATTTCAAATCAAGAAAAATAAACACCAGAAGAATCAGCTGCGCAGAGCAGCTCATGTAAAATATGAATGTGGCCAAGGTTTGCAAGTCCAAAGGGAATCCAGTGTTGTGAGCTTACCGCAGAAAAATGCAGGCCCCAGCCCTGAGCTCTTATAAAAGTGCTGAGAGAGTTTTCTACATATTGAAAAAACTGCATAAATGATTGCAGTCCACAGCTTGTCAGATAATCTTCCCACACCAAGCTGCTGATTGACAGTTATCTATCTGCAGTGTCCCCTTTATTTGTCTGGTGCAGGCAGACAAGAAGACAGGAACAGTAAAATATATTCCCTGGCAAATGCTGAAGTGAGACTTTGGTACACGGAAAAGAAATCTCTTCGGGTGTTTGTTTTGGCAGGAATAATTTCAGCAGACACTATTACAATCCTGTTCGCTTGCAAAGCAAAGCTGCAGCTCCACATTATTATTAAAAATCCAGGGCTGATTGCTTTCCACACTACAGTGTTACTAGAGCTAGCAGAACATAGGGAAACTTGTTTGGTCAGCAAAGATTTTTTCATTAAAAAATACTGTAAAAATTTTCTCTGCAAAAAGCAAGCTGGTTGGCTTCAAGCAGGGAAGAGAACAAGACCCATCTGAACAGCAGTGCTGTGCATTCAAACATGATGCGCCAAGTCCTTCCTCCCCAGCCTCTGGAGCTGCCAGTGGCTGCATTGCCTCATTGCCACACTTCACATGAGTGAGCAGGCAGTCTGGGAAAGCCCAGAAACTCTGACCTACAACTACAGCTGATCTTCACAATCAGGCTGCTTGAAAAAGCTGGACTCCAGGCAGTTAATTCTTTGCACCCCAAAAAGAGCCATAGAGGTGAAAGCAGCTTGTCTAGGTACTCCAAACACAGGTTTGTGCTTAATAGTGGTGTGGCAACATAGGCACATGTTTCTGCACCTTCTTGGTAGCAGCGATTTCTGGTTAGCCATCCTGCTTCCAGTCCCGGAGTGCCAGCTTCTGGGTGCTCATGCAGGTTATAGATGCATCCCAACTGCAGACATGCTTAGTCCTTGGTAAATCCCTCTGGAGGCTGGGGATCTGACCCTGATCTCATCCACTGCCCAGAATATAGGCACTATGGAGGTAAGGCTGGTGAGTTTCCAAGAACAAAGGAAAAAATCTCCTTTTGGCTTTGACCGATCCACCTGCCCAGACCTCCTTTCAGCCTGTCCCAAAGGTAGCAACTGTAAGAGGGACTGTTCTGCATTCAAGTCCTCCAGTATTCCTCTGTGCACAGCAAGCACTGCTCATTTTAGACCCCAGAATTAGCCATTACATATAAAGCATGCAGTTTACTTAAAATCTAGGTATTTACACTGCCACACTGCCAATCAAAGCATGCCTCATTGGCAAATCATCCTGGAGCATCGTACTTGGTGTGTTGCTAGTGAAACAGTGGCATAAAAGAATAATCATCACATGTGAATGAAAAACTCACAGTCTTTCCTGGTCAAAGTTACCATAATGTTTATTTACCAATGTCAAGTACTAAAGTGCTGCCTTTCTCCTTAAACATTTTCTTCACTCTCTGTATACACACTAGGCACATGTTTTATTTTATATGCCTTGAAGCAGAAGTGTTGTTTTACTTTTTGATAGCCTGTAGAGCTAAAACTAGAGCAAATAATTGGTCTCCATATGTTAGTATACCCTCAGAGAGCTCAGTCTTTCTCTTATAAATGGTGAGGTCAAAATCAGAACCAGGGGCCTAGTTTTTTTATACTTCTGACCTATAATTGGTAAGAAGGACTCAAAACAACCACCTCTTGCTTGTGCAAATAAAAGCCATTCTGGAAAATCTATTAAACCATGTTGGTTCAAACAAGGATGGGTCAAACTGTCTTCTCAGCAAGTTTTTAAGTTGGCATCATAAACTTGTGAGATCTATGATACTTCTGTTGAGTACAGAGGAAGAGCTTTTATCTCCAGTAGATCACAATTTGCCTTATGAACTAAAATGAAATGCAAAATGCAAGCCAGCCTTCATGAAGCCTTCAGGAGACCCAACGACTGACTTCTCAGAATGAAATGATTTGCCCAAAGAAATTGCCCAAGTCGGTAATATTCCCTGGTCTGACTGTATACTGTCTTTTATATCAATGTTAAATAAGTACAAATACAGCTAAACAGATCTAAGCATGTAGATCTATTCTGATATCTGTGCATCTGGAGGTATCGTTTGCTTTACCGTCATCTTCCTAATTTCTTCAGAGCCACCTGTGATGTGCACTTGAAACAACCATGCAACCAATCCTGTAGGCACTATTGTGTTCCTTGTTCACACATCCTTAGTTGACACTAATCAATATTGGAGATCAGATCTGAGCCCTACTGGAACTCATAGTATGAATGTCTACATTGATTTTGCAGGCACAGTTTCATGCCCATACCTGTACACATGCATTGGACCTCGCACATGAAAAAATCATAATTCTGGGGTTTGATCTTCAGCAGTATTACATGATCAATGAAAACTGCATTGACTAATGTGTTACTCAGCAGTTTGTTGTGGAAGGAGCAGGTTTGGCAGTTCTGCACCATACATATTGCTGTACCATTGCTGCTCCCAAACAGACTTCTAATTTTCTAGTGTATTAATACCTGTTTCACTTTAGGATATTTTTTGCATGTATCACTGAGAACCAAGCCCTCTTCACATAACAGTCTGGGAGTAGGTGTATGAATATGACAAAGAACTTCTCTTTGTAATCAGTAGATGCTACAATTTATTGTCTCTTCCCTTCTTAAGATAACTTGAGAAGACAAAGACAAGAGAAGACAAATCACTTCACTTTAATCACTGAACTGATTCAAACTTTCAAAAATCATACTGTCAAAAAAACAATAACTTTTTTTTTGTCAAAGGGAAAGACCTACATCTGAAGAGCTGTATGAATTGATACTCTACATCCAGTATACCTCCAAGTCCCCTATATATATATATTTTTTTTAAAAAAAGCAAGCAACCAACCAACCAAATAAACAAACAAACAAAAAAACAGATATAATGAAGTCCAGAGATCTTTAAGAACAGGGATGCAAAACATTTAAGCATGTTAGAAATAATCGTATGAGAACTGCCTCAGTCTGCCCAATATATATATATATATATATATATATATATATATTTTTTTTTTCCGAGCACAGTTACTGTCCCCAAGTTAAAACACAAAAAAACAAAAAAAAAAAAAAAATAAAATTAAAAAAAATCATGCTACCTAGCCATAGATACTAAAAATAGCACCTGATAATATCTTTGCAGGTGGCAAAGGAACTGATTTATATTTATACAGTGCTTCTAAAATACATGTTGTAAATATTTATTAAAACCTATAAATCATTAGTATTTTCTCATTGGCCCCATCTAATCCTGTTAGTATATACATAATAAATTCCATCTAGAAGTAGAAGATCTCTCCTTTCTCATCACTGTCCCCCCTACAATATTTTATAATAAAAGATATATCATCTAGACATCATTCCAAGATAGCAAAAAGCATTTGGAAAGGTTTTGTCTTTAAGAGTGCTGAGGTGCCTAGTTTGGCAGAGAGGGTCCCACATGAGAGAAAAAATTATTTTTACAAATTAAAATAAATAAATAAATTGTAATTTAGAGAGCTAAAGAAAGCAGAGCTGCTCATTTCCATGTTTCCCACTTTAGAAAAAAAAAAAAAATAACGGATGTCATATTTTACAGTGAAGTTTGTCTGGTCATAAAGTGGCTGAATGTGTAAATATATTTTCATAATACAATTAAAATAGACAGGTTAGAGAAATATAGAGCTTTCTCTGACATAAATTTAAACTGGGCCATGTCCAGAAATTGTTTATTTATTTATTATTTTGTTTTGTCATATGTCAAAACAAGTAATCATAGGACACTATTAATTCATCCTGTGGAGCTGTTTCTGGCTCTTGGTAGTGCCACATTTGAGTGCTCCAAATAGAGAATTAAACTGTGCTTAATACCAAAGCTTTTTAATGGATGGCTCCCAGGACAGCCTACACTATTCTTTAGTGGCACTGGGAATTAAAAAAGCAGGGCCACTTTCCAGGTAAATAACAGTATATCCTGGCCCAAGCAAGACTCTCTCATTATGTATAGACACTGCAAGATAAGCAGGTCAGATAAACAACCACTATCATGCACACTTGCATCTCCTATAAAGCCTCTTGAGGCTGTATTTCCTGTCGGGTTTCCTGATGTTATGATGGCTCCTTGTAAAATGCTTTGAGATCACCTTCGCTATAGCAGATGTAATTACCTTAGCCCTGCAAATTGCCACAAGAGCATATTGCCTAACAATCTGAAGACCCTCTAACCAAAATCTTAATCCATATCGAGAGAGGTGAGGGTGTATATCTGCTGCCATTATCATCACGGTGTAGGTTTTGTGGGCCTTATGCCATCACAACGCCATTGGATTCTTTTCATTCTCTCACCTTTGAAAACCAACCTACCAAGGAACCTGAAAGCTGGGTCTTATGGGGAGTGGACACTCCTCCTGCCACATGCCCTGGTCATGGCTCACCATGGTGCCAATTATCCAGAAGTCTTCTGGGTACAGCAGCACGTAGGGGCAATGCTACTGCACTCCAAAAACCAAGACTTCTGCCTCCAGAACTCCATCTACAGCCATTAGCCATTGAATTTGCCCCACTCCATCTACAGCTATTAGCCATTAGCCTTGAATTTGTCCCAGGTTACAAGAGCGTTATTGCACCCAACCCACATAATCTGTGGTACTAAAATCAAAGCCTGACTGCTAAATCTATCCTCCTCTCCCACTTTCATATTTTTAAATTACAAGTATTTCCCCCTTGACATTTAATTGTTGAAATCTCTGCCTCTGGGTGAGGAAGGAAACCCTCACTTTCCTAATCCAGTTGTAACCAAACAGACTCCCTTTCAAAATGTATTTCTTCAGACTACAAAGCTCTGTGCATTTAAATCAGCATGTAATATCCCACGGAGCATAATCCCTATGGCACAATTCCTGCCTCCTGCTGCATCTATCTCCTTACTGACACTCATGCTGCAAATAAGTTAGAGGAAATAATGAACCTCAAACAAGGAAGGGGAAATAAAAAAAGCAAAAAAACAGGAGTGATACCACTTAGTGGTCTGTTTGTTATCTGGGGTCCAAATGTACCAGAAATAGCAGAGAACTAGAGGGCAGGGAAGGAAAAAGGGGGAAAAGAAAAGAAGGGAGAGGGGAGTATGAAGATGTGATGCCAGAGCAGCAGGCATGAGTGCTAAGTAGTAATATGGTAAGTTCACTCCACCTAAATACATCTTGTCAAAGTTGTTCTTAGTGGCCAGAAGAAGTTAACAGAGAAGGTGACCTTCGGTAAGAAGGTTAAAAAAAAATAAAAAATGAAAAATAATTTTACCTAGAAGAAATCTTCTTTCTTATGTTCAAAATAAAGTGAATCCATTCTACTATAAATAAGAGGGAAGTTGATAGGAAGGAAAATAAATTTAAAAAATCAAAGCCAGGTTTATAGAAATTTCCTCAGCATGACAAAAGGACATAAAATAAATCAGTGGCATTGAGAGCTCAAAAACCAGGAAAGAGTTTTTCAAATGTGCTGTAAGTGACAGAAATCACAATAACAGAGGCAATGCAGTCTCAGACAAAAATTAAATTATTGTTAATAACATACAAAGTCAAAAATATGTATATAACTTCATCTTATAGTTGAGAAAAAGCCAGAGACAAATGTGTGGCATGCTATAAGAAAATATTTTCCATTTCACAAAAGAATTTGGGAAAGGGAGAGTTAAACAGAAAACAGGTATGGAAAACTTAAAAATTATTTAAAACATCTTAAGCATCTTAAAACTGCACAAAGGGTTTGGATGAAGTCTTCATTCTCATGATTGAGATCTTTTAGAGCACAACAGAAATTCCACAGGACTGGGAAAAAAAAAAAAAAAAAAAAAAAAAGTGCAAGAGAGGATCAACAACTGGTTGCCTTGGCAGTCAGATAAACAACAGTGGGTGCTGGGAGAGCAGGTGGAGCAGCAGTGGGAGGTAGTGGCTACATTGCACTGGGCTGGCGATTATTGGTATCCAGCTATGAAGAAAAGGGAGACACTGGTGCCTGACAGCACCATGGAACGCACTGCATTGCTGACACCGAAGCTGGTGCCAAATTTATATTAGCACTTATCAAGGAACAGCCCAACAATGAAACATGCAATAAAGTGTTAGGGTAATTGAAAGTGAGGAATTCTCCTCATGTGAGGTTTTTGCAAACTATGCTAATATTTTGTGCAAAGAGAGAAAAAATACAAAGAAGTCTACCAGTAAAATATGGCACTGAAACAAAACTGGGGCTAGCACAAATTAAAGACAAGATCAGGTTGCTGTTGAATTTGTGTCACTTGGGAAGGAATATGCAAAAGACAGTGGTAGTTCTGGATAGCCAGCTGTGGACTTACCCATCTAGGAAGAAAATGAGGCAGAGACCACAATGACAGGTGGGAGAATCTATTCTGGATGCAGCAGCTGAAAAAGATTTTAGCTCATAATGGCTAATAAGTGAATGTGGCTTTCCAGTTCAACACTGCGGTCAACAACTGCAGTCTTAGGGGTTTAATAATGAGGGGATTTTGAGAAGGATCAGAACAGTGTCTTCTTGCCCTGTAACCTATCTAACATGTGGCACTGAAAGCAAGCTAAGCCTTCTTTATTGACATAAGAATGCTAATGAAGTCAAGGAAATTTGGACATATAACAATTACATACTCAGGCATTTAATTTTCGGATATTGCAAACATTTGACCCTGTCTGTAGAGCATTTAAATTAACACTGAACTTTCTGTCCAAATTTGCTGCTTACACTGATGCTGGTCCCTACCTCCAGTACAGCAGTCTTTCCATATACTAGAAATAATTTACAAGTTACAAGGAAGCCATAAAAGTCCACAGCAGTGACCTGGGATAAAAGGAGTGACAAAAGGAGTAAAAGTACTAAACATGATTGTCTTGGCTAAGAGATAACAAAGACAAAAGGACACAAAGCCACCTACAAAAATCCTTGAAGTGTTTCAGTGCAACATGAGAAGCCTTATTTTGCAGAATGCAAAATAGGTAAAGATGAAGTGAGAAGAGAAGATCTGAGCTCCTTATCATGGAAAAAAAAAAAAAAAAAAAAAGGCATTCCAAATAGTGAAAGTCATTAGACTGGATTACATACTGATCACATGAAAGAGACATTTAAAACTGGACAAGTAGGAACACATAGTAAGAAACAGAAGTTGTCAGAAGAGTCAGAAGAATAGACAGAGGACTACAACCCTTCCCTCATCCCCAGTTTCTGTCATATGATCCTAGAAATAGTTAGGTCAGATGTAAATGAGAGTCATTTGTATAGTGGGGATAGATATATAAGCCAGGACTCACAGTATGTGTAGAGCCAACTGAGATTCTAGGAACAATTTTCCAGGAAAATGAAACCTGTTCTGACTATAAAAGGACTGAAAAAGAAGAAATGAAATCAAAAGAGTTCCTTATGAAAAGAAAATGCAGAAATTACAGCTGCAGTTACCAACAAAAGAAAGCAGGAGGAGGGAAGAAGAAGGGAGGTCAGATACCTTCATGTACCAAGCACATCCAAGATAAGGAAGCGAAATAATATGCAAAGTGATAAGAAGAGTATGTAAACTTCACATGATAATCAAGTCTGCTGACTCTAGCCCTCTGGAAAATAATGGTGTAACCTGCAAATAAGGTAAGGGAGAGAGAAGTGGCAGGCATGATACCTCAGAGAACAGGCAGAATCGAGCAGATGAAATATTGCATCTGCTGTGGAGAGCTTCCTCCCACACCAGGAGCTGCCTATTTGTTCAGCAAAGCTTTCCCTCCCCAGGGCTCCTCAGTGGCTTTGCTGAAAAGAGAAGAGGCTGCTGGGCTCTTGCACTCATGGGGCTGTGGTGTCAGAAGCAGAGTTGCTGAACATCCAAGTCTCACCTACAAAAGACTGACCAGTGTGCAGCAAATTGACTGAATGATAATCCCTGCTTCTGGAGCATGATCCCAGTGCTAGGTGCTCCTCAAGCCTCACACATGCAGGAAGAAGATTTTTCTACTCATTAGGAGCTCGCCTTGTGTTCCAGAATGCAGTGTTTCACTGTCACATGAGCGGCTTCTCTGGGACAGAGAAAATAGACAAAAATATAGGCTACATAGGCACACCCCTCGTGCCTGCAGCTGCTGGCAGGGTGAGCTTCTCTGAGCCAAAGCTTGCAGTACAGAAATGTTGGACAAAGACAGCTTTAAGCTACCTTACTTCTTTCAAAGTACAGCCTGTGGCAGTGACTGAGTGGAAACTAGACCATCCTAGAGATCTTGCCAAACCACAGGAACCTTCCCCAGCTTCTCCCCAGCCCTGTCCAGAACCTCCAGATCTCTGCACCTTGGGACCTTGCTTAAAAAGGTTCTCCTATATAGAATCACAGAATGGATTGGAAGGAACCTTAAAGATCATGTAGCGGATGGGCATAGTGTCCATGGGCAGGGACACCTTTATATCAGGTTGCCCCATCCAGCCTGGCCTTGAACACCTCCAGGGATGGGGCATCCACAGCTTCTCTGGGCAACCTCACCACCCTCATCATGAACAATTTCTTCCTTACATCTGATCTAAATCTACTCTCTTTTTGTTTAAAGCTGTTACCCCTTGTCCTATCAGTCTACTCGGTAATAACGAGTCCCTCCGCATCCTTCCTGTAGGCCTCACTGACAGCACTGCCTTTGTGCAGGTGTATGGCTGTATTCTACACTGCTAAGGTCAGTGGAAATACTGCTGCTTCTGAACAGCAGGTTCCTAGAGAAAGGTCTAAAGTTGTACAGCCTGTACTGGATAAAATGGGCCAGAGCAGGAAGGAGAAAGGGCTTTCGTTCTGGAGCTAGGGCTCATGAAAGCAACCACAGAGCAGACAGTGCTGGGGCAGCCACAGCACAAGGTCAATCATCTTGCATGCAGTATGTGTGTAGTACACTTCAAGACACAGCTCTGCAGCATGGGGGTTGACTCATCTGCACAGTCATGGGCCATGCAAAGTCCTTGGCAGTTTTGCTCTAAGAGTCAAGATTTTCAAATGCCTTTTTACTGTCAGGGAATGATGAATGCAGAATAACCATTCCCATTGCCAGTGACGCACAGAGGTTGAAAATGAAGCAAAACACAAGCCAAGTAGAATCATCAGCCACTAAACACTACAAAAGTTTGAAAAAAAACTATTCACTGGAGCTGTGGTGTCTCAAATTGTTCTGGATTAAGACATAACAAATGGAAATCTCTTCATTTTTCTTAATAGTTTGTCTTGACTTCCCATTTAGCATTCTAAAGCATCTTCTGGAAAATGACATACATTTCATAGACTTTTCCAAATCTTGATGCCCTAAGTTCACAGAACAGAGCCTACTTTCTCTGCTGATAAAACAAATTCAAATCTACAAATCTCCCTTACAAAGGCAGAACTTGGGTCAGACTCTACTGTCAGAGGTTTGCAGCATATTGACCATTGTCCAGCTATGTAAACATTTATCAAAAAAAAATGTCAAAGGCGAGATTTTCAAAAGCACTCAGTTCTCTTTGAAGTCAATGGCCAATCTCCTCCTAATCCTA
>CM021797.1:43141334-43168116 GCA_011076525.1 Nettapus auritus
AAAAAAAAAAAAAAAAAAAAAAAAAAAAAAAAAAAAAAAGACTATTCACAGAACATACTGTATGTATTTTTGCAATTTACACACTCCCATCACCATTAAATGGTCCAAACAGGTCAAACTGAGTCCAAAATGTCTTTCATCAGAATCGTAGTACTCCCAAGTCTGCATTTCAGAAAGCAGAGCTGCTTATATCTTTGCAGATAGGAAGCTAAGTATAAGCCATGATGGATTATCAGTCCAGAAGTAACATAAAAGAAGACTTTGTCCTGTGAACCTTCTGTCATTTGTCTGTCATTTAGCCTACTTCCTACTACCAACACGCAAAAAAAAAATCAGGACATTTTCAATAAAAAATATGAAATAATTACATATAGCTTGCATGTTAAGAGATTAAGTGCTTCTAGCATAACTTGCAGGATGAACCACGGAACTTCAAACAAAATATTGAGTTTGTGAATGCAAATATAAAGTGAACTTATGAATATAAAGAGAAAATGTTCTGTATAAAGGTGAAAGATGCTCCATCAAAAAGGAAATAAGCAAGATTATAATGGCTGATTGTGCAGAGTGTGAATTAGTCCAAAATAATTTTTGGAGTCATTACTGATTATCTGCAAAACAGACAAAACAAAGCTAAGACCTTAAACATATTATAAGGTTTTCACATGCAAACAAAATCAGCAAAAAAAATGAAAGCAGCACACAGAGGGATTATAACAGAGAAATATTAAAACATACCAAATGCAAAGTTGGAATTTTGAAGAAAGAGAAAGCTACAAAAGGAAAGAAAAAAAAAAGTTCCAATTCTACCACAGCCAAAAAAATCAGTGAAGGAGGAAATCAGGGTGGAATGAGAAATTAAATTTCAAAGAAAACAAAATATCCAAGAAGATATGAAGAAACATCACAAGAAAGTACCAGCTCCACAATAAAAAAATAATGAGCACAACATCCTGAACAACCCGAAAACAAGCCATGGGAGCAGACACCATAGTAACAAAACCCTTCACAATATACTCAAAAGTGCATATCCTCAACTGGTCTAAATCATCTTACATTGAAAATAATATAGGTCTGTTCCTATAGATTTCAGGAAAGAATGCCTTCTTTTGCTTGGGTACAGGAAAACACAGGTTAAGAGGTTTGTAGTAAAGTAGGAGCACCACTAATGCAAGTCAAACAGCTGTTTAACATTGACTTTTAATAGAAAAGAAAGCAGAACAAAGACTAAAACCAGAGTAAAAAATTATTCAATTCAGTTGTGTGAAACTGAAGAATAATTCATACCACAGTTTCCTTATCTCTTAGATTATTTTTGAGGGAAAAAAAAAAAAAAAAAAAAAAAAAAAAAAAAAAAAAAAAAAAAAAACCTTTGTTTTCAAAACAACACAAAAACTACCCACAGGGACAGTTAAGGGCACACCAGTGCTATATGCACCAACACAACATTCCTGCAAAAGAAAACAGACTTTACTACCTCGATTGCTACATGCAGGTGAAAAAATGATTTTAGCTAATTGTCCTTTCTCTCTGGGGAACATCTTTACTTGAAAGGGTATCATTCTTTAACGTGGTTTTTGAATCTCAGAAGATGTCTCTGAGAAACAGCTCTGTTTCTTTTTTATTTGAAACCTTCACAGACTGAAAATAAAAATATATATGTATAAAGAGACACAATTTCTTCTGCAGTTAAGTTGGTGATTTCAATTATAAGGCTTTATTGATGTTTTTCCAGTCTCAGCCATCTCTGAAATACCTCAGAGACATTCCTTTTGCCAGTGGAGAATCCTGTGCAGATGAGAATGTCTGGGAGAGAAGACACTGTGAGAGGAACACTTTGGTTATCTCTATGCACTGAGATTTTACAGGGTGAGCTAAAACAGGGGTGCAGGCAGCATGTCAGTACCTTTCTCCTTGACCAGCTTCATAACAAGTTCAGTAATGCCTGGGAAGATTTCACCAACGTGGGCAGGAAGAACTTGAAATTTGTCACTCTCACTAACAAGAAGTGAAGGAGAGTAGTATGAAGTCTTGAAAAGGACAGATAAATTAGGTAGTTGTCTCTACCTTAAAGACTCTCAGCATACCATCAGGCCTATGAAGATAAGCACCCTACTACATGTAAATAGTCTTTGAAAGGAATCCATCAGCCTTTTATTAATCACTGGCATGAGCCGCCCTATTGCAGACTTTCTCTAGGCTGTAATCCCAGATAAATTCCAACAAGAGAGCAGAATAAGGACGATTGCCCCAGAGCTCTGGGAAGCATCTAAAGGAAGAATTTTTATTTTAAACAAACCACACCTAGCAAAGACAATATTTTCAAAAATGGGTGCTTAAAGGAGATGCCTAAACACTGGATATATAGTTAATTTTCAAAAGGGCTGATAGTCCACTGGTAGGCATTTACATAGAAGAGGACATACTGCCAGCTATAGTAGTTTTTATGTGTAATGGTGCTGGTTTTCTTTCTTGCTTCTCAGTTTCAGGCTAGACCAAGTACAGTCTGGAGCCTGTACCTAAATGCACTGCTTGTGCCTGGAAATGCTCTGTGAACAGTCAGGCCAGGAGGGCAATGCTGCCAGCTCAATCAAAATCAACTCTTGCCTTTCCTGGGAACCTTGCCCTGGCTTATACATTTGAGCAAGGGGAAAAGGAGTATCAGGAACTTCCTTAGACCCCCCCAGGTACACGAAGTTATCTACCATGATTGTAAATAACAGTCATCATGAGGCTGTTACCTCTTCACATATGAACGGAAGATGAAGTACAGAATAGATCCTTGTATTTCAAACACCGCAGCCAGCACTTCAGTATAGCACTGTGGAGCTGTTTGCATTGAGCATGGCTGTGGCTACAGAGCTCTTGGCAAAATTATGCCCTGTGGCATTCCCAGACACTGAACAGGAGTGGAACAGCCCACATCTGTGATAGTCAAGTGCATATGAACAGTCTGTTGGAAATAGTCGCTGGGCCTTTCAAGCTGCCAAACTTTACCTGGGAACAGACTGGGAAGAAGGCTTGTACGAATGAGCTACATCTATGGCAAGGAAGGCTCTTAACACTTTACAACCTCAAGCAAGCTTTCAGTAGTCAGGCATGTTCCCAGGCATGCCTGAATTTCATAACATAGCTATTGAGCCTGTCTAGGCTGCTCCTGGGGCAGTGCAATCTGATAACAGCAGGTGTACATGGACAAAGAAGTGCATACAGGCTGTAAAGACAGCCTCTTGCTGTGGAACAGTAATACAGGTCTTCTAGAGCCAGTCAGAATGGCAGTTCTTGTCTAACTTCATCAGAAATAGCAACAACCTGCTCCAAAAATTTTGTCTCCCTGCACTGAAAAATTTGGGAACTTCTCTCTCCTTTCTAGCCTTGTCCTTAATGAACCTTCTCAGTACTTTTGAGAAAAAATGTCTGCTGTTATGGCCAGGCCAAAGACTCTCCAGAGGGAAATCTGTTTTGATGATAATCTGTGGCACAGGATCATGCTGAACATATTATCCACATCAATCAAAGTACAAAGACATCATTAAGACTACAAATAACTGCATATTCCAAGTTGATCCCGTTTACTGCTAATGAAAAATATGTGTTATATGGAGTGAAAAAGCAGAGAGTAGAGAGATTAAAAATAAAAAGGATTCAAACTTGTGCAAATGGGGTTTGACATCTGGAAAATCCTAGTTCCACACTGACAAAGGTTCATTGCACTGAGCTCATGAACAATAATAATGCCTGGACTGGAAGTAAAGCATCTTTTAGGATGCTCCATCTGCCCAAGATTATAGTATTAGGAAGAGAGCTGAGAGCACTGTCTAGTGACTGTCATGCACACTGCACTGAGCTGACAATGGCAATGGCATGTCTGGGATACAGAGAGACAGCTCCCCACTAATGACACAAGCATGTCTCCTTAGTCATCTTTTAGGGGAAGATTTGGAATCCCACACTGTTTCCATAGCTCCCTATGAATATTTCTCAAGAGAATGAATAACAGACCTGCCCCTGTCTTTTGCTGCTCAGGCTTTGTGCCTTTATGAGATTTGTTTTACTTTTTTTTCAAAATGAGGTGATTTGTTTTGAGCTAGAGAACAGATGGATCAAGCAGACCTGCAAAGGTAATTTGTATAAACATTTCTAAATGTTAATCCAAGCAGAAAAAAATAACTCTCACAAGTGCATCTACATTTGCCTGAACTTTGTAAGTAGCATCTTAGCCCTGATGTTTTGTGAATACACATACACACACCCATATGCACACACAAGCTAATCCTGTCATCACAGCTATCTCATCGGAGCTGTGAAAGGAACCAGACACATTCCATTCTGTCCCAATATTTATCAGCACTTAAATTGCCATCTAATTCCCAATTACTTAATTATTATGACTGACAGTGATGAAGAAGATTGCAAAAAAAGCACAACAGGGTCTCCAGCACCCTACTTGATTTTGCAGGGATGCCAGTACAGCAAAAATTATTCTTGAGCTGTTGAGCAAATCTGTGGCCCAGCCATTGCTGGAGGATTCCAGTTTTCAAGTCCCATGGTGAACAGTGCTTCCAGAGGTTTAAAGATGTTCTAATAGTTGTTGTCAAACATTTGTGCTGAAGGAGGCTTGCTCTGGACTACACAGCCACCTCAGGCAACGCTGGAAAGCTTAGCTTCCACATACAGACGGAGACACTCTGACCCCTTTGAATCTGAGCCTTGGCCTCAAAACCCACAGTCTCACTCTTCACCATAAAACCAGAAACACAAACCTCTTCTGATACTGGAAATTAAACCTCAGTAATCAGTAGGGAGTTGGAGTGAAACAGAATGCCATTTCTGAAATAAACCAGTCTTTACTGGCTGTCTGGATTCAAGAAAGTCAACTTTTGAATCAGCTGCTTGGCATTTCCAAAATCTGAGGCACATCCTATGAGTGTTTCTATCTCCTCCCTGCTCTTTGCTGCCCATTCTGTTGGGCAAACCATATTCAGCGGTCAGTGCAGCAGCACACTGTAAAACGGATTGCACAAATTATCTGAATTTAGAAATAATCTCTTTATCATGCCAGCCTCAATGAGGGGGCATCGAACTGCAGGGGACAAAAGAAGTCTTAGAACATAATCATTACCACTGAAGCCAGAGACTCTTGGAACTACACCCTGAATCTTTCTGTCTCTATGTGTCTTTCTCTCTCCTTTCATCTTCTTAAACAGTTCTTTAATTGCCTAGTTTCTGTGAGGCAGGTTTGCACATGACCGCTAGAGTGTTGCAACAAGTGAGTCTGGCCCCAGATATAACCAATAAACAAAAGAAGGGGATTGCTTTTTGTACAAACTGATATTTTAGTTTTAGATATAAAGATATTTAAATATTAAGATTAGTAAGACCTATAGAATTTTTTTAATCAAAAGTACATTTATTCCATGGCATTATTTAGCTATATCCCACATCCACAAAAGCCTAAATTTTACTTCAAAGAGATGACACTCCTAAATGACCAGAAAAGCAAAGGTTGCTCCATTGGCTCCCTAATCTGTAAACAACCCTCCCCTGCACATTGGGAATGATGCTGGTGCAGTGCTCTGAATATACAGTGGATATTTCACCTACTTGTGATATGGAACCCTTGTACTAAAAATCTTCTCTGCTCTCATAGCCAGAGGGAAGATGATCTCCCACTGATCCTCTAGATGCCCACTACTCATTGACTTTTCTCCAGATGCAGCTTTTGCCTTGCTTTTTACCTGCTTTTCAATTTATTTATTTATTATTTTTTCCTTACAAGAACCCAGTGTCCAGATTTGATAGGAGTATTGGCAAATTATTCATCATCCTGGGAGGAGCTGATGAGTAAATAAAATCATATTCACTCCGATGTATAAAATTCTACGAGTGAAGAAACAGAAGTCAAAATCTGCATCTTAAGAGGTCCTAATTATACAGCTAAAGACTGTTTCACATTCTTAATGAACTTTAACATTCATACACACACACACACACACACACTGCAGAGGTGTGTGAGGCTTGTTGAGTACCTCAGTAGTATCTGACTGCATTCAAAACTTCATATGATTTTTGCTTTGCTTGGTTTAGTAAAATAATCACTTTTGGATACTTGCCTGTGTGGAATCAGAAGATAAATGCTTTACCATCATCTCTGTCATCAAGGCACAGCTGTCAGGGATTCAGCCACTAAGTAACATCATCTGACCAGGAAGAATGTGTCTATAGGCCCACTGTTGGCATGAACACCCCAGTTGACCTTTACAGTGCAGAATGTAGTAATTTATACAGTAATGATTTTAGTGAACAACTGGTCTATGGGTGAGCAGAGGTATTCACTTACTCATCTTTTAGACTTTTGCCTGTTGGGACAGAAATTCCCAAATATGTATGTCAGTAATTTTTATTTTTTTTTTCTTGATCTCTGACAAAGCCAAGACATTTGGCATTAACATAGTGTTTTTCTTACTACTGTCAATATAAATTTCCCGAGAACTGGAACTGGACACAGTATGTTTCAGTCCTAGAAAGAACACGTTCCATTCTCTAGGAGAGCTGGAAATCAAAGTCATGTACAATATACACACAAAACAGCATTTTGGCTAGTACTAGCTGACTTAGCAGAGCACTCCAGAAACAGTTTGTATCAACCTTCTGGCCTCTCCTTAAAAATCTTCCCCAGACAACAGCAGGACTTACTGCAAGACCCATAGGCAACATTCTTCTCTGCAGTAAAGTCTTCCAGTATCTGTGGCTTTCAGTCACCAGAATGGTCACACATCTTCTTCTGGTCAGGAAATAATATGTTCAGCATCACATGAGTACATCCTACACAATTTCACTGGAGCCACCCATCTCAGTCTTAGACACTCATTTAGATTTTAAGTTGCTTCTTCTCTTCAGTTCTACCCTCTTGGTACAAGAAAATAAACTATAAAAGACAAACAATTGAGCCATTTCTTTCCTATTTGTTTTGAAAATCTAAGATTTGTTTGCAGTTTTTGCTTTTGACTTAAAGAACAATTCTTCAGGCTATGAAATGGCTGCCAAATTTAACATGAATGGCATTTAGCTGGCAAAGAATATATTACTGACAAATGCCTAACACACTGGGCATATTGTATTTGTACCATCTGGGAGAGCAAACAGTGACAGGAAATAAGCACAAACAGGTGTTAATGTTAGCCCCTTCAGGGTCATTAATGAACTATGGCAACTGACAACATTGAAAGAGCCCACACACAATCCTGGCAACTGGAAAGGAAAAGGTGGAATCCCAGTGAGTGTAAGAGTGTATTAATTTGTCACACAGAAAGCTCTGTTCTTGATTGCATCTCCGCTACGTGACCTCCTTTATCCTCTTGCCATACCACATCCTTCAGTTGAGCTCCTGTTGAATGCTCCTTCCTTTTCCCCTTTTAGGCATCAAGCTGTTTCCTTGCCCCAGCTGGCCAAGACAAACACAATCCTAAAATATTGTACTTTCTCAGAAAGCCTATCACCTTCTGGAGACAACTGAAGGCATTCTTCAGTAAAGAAATCCTATCTCAATTCCATTTAGTATATTATCAAGCCATTTCTATTTACACTAAAATAAAAGACCTCTGGCTTCAAGAAGCCATGATCTGAATCACATTATATCAGTGTTTCCTTAGTTTCCACAGTGTACGTCCAACAGTTACTTTCCCAGTCCCAGAAGAGACCTAAGTGCATGAGGCCATGGAGTGCCTGCCTGCCTTTACAATAAAACCATGCAAATCCAGAGTAGAGAAGGTCCAGTCTACAACACAGAAATGCAATATGAACCTATGAACACGAATAGATAGCTGAATCTTGTCTGACATACAACTAGTCACATTCTCTTGCAAATGCCAAAGCAAACCATACTGGCATTGCCCTTTCTCCTCACAGAAGCTCACTGAATTTCCAAAACAAATGTTAATACTTACTCAAGGTCATCCAAGAAAGAATTAACAATTTGTGATAAACAACAAAGCAAAATGGGCTGATCTCCAGCCACTCCCCTGCTATCTGTCTCATCCTGTGCAAGAAGGGAATGCTTCCAAAAGGACTGTTTTCAAACAAATGTCACCTGGCTAACATGCAGTGTTAACACTTCCTCAGAGGAACCTTGGAGAGACAAAAAAGAAACACAAGAAGGAAGAGTCATGGGGCCCCTTTCTCTAGAAGGGGGACACTAAAGCATGAGTTTCACATTGTGGAACTTCAGACTAATTCAGACTAGTAGTGTTAAAAAGAATACTGGTAGGCATGTAAATTTAGCCATTAACTAATAGCAAAGCTTAACTTCTGAATGGATTCAATGTTTCCAAAGCTATTCTCAATTCTGGCTAGCATTTAGGAATGGGAAAGTGGGAATGTTTTAAAGGCCAGAAAATATTTCCCTTTCTTTATGTCTTTGTTAAAATACTATAGGAAATGCTGTCATAGATATAGTCTACCTATTCAAGAAGTGACCATAGCATGAAGAAGCAGAACAGTGGCTTACAGAAAACTGCTGTCACTGCGTAACCCTGCACTGTTCTGTACATCACCCCACACCTGCAGTCCTTGGACTTCATACTAGTGTTATGTCAGAGACCCACAAGACCAGAGACACAGCCATACCAAATCACATTTTGAAATAAATGAAAGTAAAAAATTGAGTGTACTTGCCTTATTGAATGGAGTCATTGGAGTTAACTTTGCAAAGAATAAAGCCCCAGACCTCCAGGACCTGCCCAATACCAAGTCCTGTTGTCACTGGAATTGAAATAGGTGCAAACTTTACTGCATTGGCCATTTTCTAAATTGAAATTCACACAGTTAGGTCCTTACCTTTCTGTTTATAGTTCTTCATGAACTGCAAACAGAAAGGAAAAAACAAAGGGGGGGGGGGGGAGGAAGAAACAAAAAGGAACTTATAAAAATTGAAGAAACATTTAAAAACAGAAATCTGTTTAAATCTCACGAACCACCCAGCTGAGAAAGCTCTGATACCTGATTTACTTACTTCCTCTTCAAACAGTGTGAGATTTATCCTGTATCTGTTTTGCTTTTTTTCAGTCGATCTTACAACCTTCTCTCACTCCCCAAACGTGTATTAAACAAAATAAAACCAAATGCAGTGATCTAAAAGCTTTAGTTACGAGTCAAGAACATTAAGGTTGTTGTGACATAGCCCCTCTGTACATATGCTATCCTGATGTTTTCAGGTATGTGAGTACATCCTATCTTTCCAAAGAATCTCTGCAAAATTTGAGGTGGAGGACCAAGAGTTTGGGAAAGTAACAAAGCTACACAGTAAATAAGGCTGCTGTTGTAGAACTTGGAGGAACTATGGAGAACATAGAAATGAGGCAGTGGGAGGAATGACTGCACAACATGAATCTGGAAGGCTTAATTTTCGTGTGTTAAATTTCTTCTAATGTTATTACTTTCCTATTTCACTACAACAATATAAAATCCAGACCATACTGTCTCCCAGTTTGGACTTAAGAGCACGTGAATTCGAATTGTTAACCTTAAACTGGGTATGCCAGCAGAGGAAAACATGAAACATATTTTATAAGTGGATTTCAAAGCTGTTTTCTGATAGTAGAAGAAGATACTGACAAGAAATCCCACATTCAACTCCAAGTTCGGACAGGGAACATTTTCTAGCTGGGGAAGTGGTTCTTCAACAAGCTCTTTATCCTTCAATAAGCTCTTTATACTGCTTTGCACTGATGCTCTACCTTTCTTCAAAACTGGCAAGGGCTTTCCTGCTTCAATCTACCTCCTCTTCTAGTATCTAGCGAAGAAGAGGCCCACCATATACACAGTGAAAAAATGCTGGAACCTGCTCATCTTGGAAGAAAGGATGCTCTGCCATTCTGGTGTACAGGGATTGGTACTGGTGTACAGAGCAGGTGGAAAGAAGTGAGAGAGGATGCAGCATACACTGCAAATGAGATCTCTGGAATAAATTTAGCTCTGTATTCTCAGAAAGCCTTTACTGAGCACATATAAAGCAAGCTTTTTCAGAAAGCCTTTACTGAGCACATATAAAGCAAGCTTTTTCAAAAATTCCTGACTCGGCCAGTCAGAGGTAAGTTCATGCAGGCTGCAGAAAGCACCATCTCTGGCAAAAGAACAATCTCCCAGCCACAGCAAACACTTTTCTACAAAGCACATAAATCCTCTCCCAAACCCACCACTGTTTATTCTCACATGTTTATTAACAGAAATGGCAGAATTATTTGAGCTTAAATTTTAGACATATATGAGTGCAAAGCACATAAAGAGCACAGAATACTTTTCCTCTGAAAGCTTAACTTTTTGGTATCAAAGAACAGCACCTTGCAGAGAACAGGGAAAAGCACCTTGGAAATATGATGTATCTGTAACTACTGTTAAAATAAATCTTCGTTACAAATTACCATTAACAAAGTTTGCGTGATGTGTATTTTGATGAAATTTGTGTCATGCTTTTTAAAATACATAGGTATAACAATCAAGAATTGGATACTGGAGGATATATGAAAATGAGTTAAAGTAGAGGAAAAATGACAGAGTCAGCCCTTACAAAATTAAATGTTGTTTGTGTTGAATGCAGAGATACAAAGCTCATCACACCCTTTTAACAAATATTTCACTGGCAATGTGCTCTGTTTTCATCTTTTTTTTTTTTCAATATACTTTGTTCAGCATTAATACATAATAGTCTCTCACACAGATATGAAAAAAAAAGGTATTTCTGCTATAAAGTGATGTAAATTCTCCATGAATAATTTGTTCTTTACTTCTCAAACAAGAACTAGCTACACCCATTCTCAGTCTTCTCATTTCACCCTATATTTCACACAAATATTAAAGCCATTTATTTTAAAGCACTATCTTTTCTGCATAATAGAACCATCTGCATCATAGAATCAATTCGTTTTCATAATAAAATACACTATTAATAATACACTATACTTCCTTCAGAGTACATTTACATGAATGTTTAGTGATTATTTTAACCATATAGGAAGCCACTGTTTAGATACCAGGTCAGAATGGTTCCCATCAGATGGCCACATCAGTTCATATCTCAAAATCAAATCTACAAATCCTAAAAACTTACAAAATCCTAACTTACAGCTAAGACAGAAACATTTCCTCTGTTAATTTGTATTAGGAGAGTTTTAAGCTAGATTCACTGAGGCTCAAGAAAAACAAGAGACCAATCTTCTGTGAAGCAGCAGTAACATCTTTACTTCTGGAATGACAGTCAAGAACTCAAAGTGGACAGACAAGATACTTGAGGAAAGGGCAGAAAGACCTGCAGAGGCTGATTTATCTGAGCAGCTGACAAGAACTTGACTCTTGTAACTGGTAGCTGGTGAAATGTTTCAGATAAAGGTAGCCTAATTCTTCACAGTAAACAAGACAGCGTCAGATTCAAAAGGAATAAAAGAAAATTTTTTATTTAAGTGGTAAAGAATGCTATAATTGGGAATCATCGGTAATCACCTCAGAAATACCATGAATTTATGGATATAGGAATCAAAGTACTTTCTCAGAGAGTTTAACTGCCATGGCATAATGTAGACAAGAACATGTGGTGGCACAATATAAAGAAGTTTGACCCATACCACCTCTGGTGTTTCTGCTCAGTCATAAAGTAGATGGCATCAGTAACTATAACACATCACTTGGTGAGCAACAGATGCTACCCTAGCTCGTGCACTAGGCTCCTTTGCACACAGAGTACCCACACATATGCAAAATAGGTTGGAGGTCTCTAGGCCTCCGTATGATGCTCAATTGTTCCTGGAACATGAGGGCAAAGGTGTGCCAGTTTATTTTCTAAACTATATTAACCTGCAAGACTATTTTGAGTTTTGTTTTTTTGAGTTTTGTGAATTTATCACGTACAGAATATTAGAAATAAAGTTAAAAACTTCTGTGTGTCTTAAAAAAATACATTTCTTGTGAGACCTCTCACAAGAAATTAACAACGCTAGCATATAAGAGTCACTTTCACATGTCCATTTTATTTTCGCAAATCTTTATGGCCTGCCTAAGCCGACAGCAGTCAGGGAAAGATCTTTCATTTGGTACCAGTACGTCCACTTACTTAAAACTTGCTTCACAGTAACCTAAAAGATACCTGTTCAAAAAAGGCAAGATAAAGGCTGATGATGTGTCCACAGCAGATGGGCAGATTGCATCTAACAGAGCCTCACACTAAAATAAAACTTCTAGATGGCAGAGTCCTCAGCTGTCATCTGAAACCATGAGGTCACCCCACCTCAAACACTGAAGGAGAGAAGAACTAAGAAGGATGGATAGCTCTCTGCAGTATGGCTCCCAGTAAGGAACAACAACATTCACTTACAAAAAACAACAATAATACCAGAATGAGCACAGTTAAAAAACATGAAAACTAATCCAGATATGCAAAATTACAATTAAAACAGAACCTTTATTGTTCAGAGAGATTGAGTGCATGGAAAAGAAATGTAAAGTATTTTGTTTAAGTTCTGTCCTTAGTTACAATACCACCTGGCCAAAAGTTTAGCTAAATTAAACAAACTAAAGAGACATCTGTATTCTGCTGCAGTACATCCAGAATGTACCAACAGCACCACTCTGTGGAATAAGAGTGATTGCTCTGTAAAAGGGGAAGGTGTTTTTTTCAATTCTCAGATCAACCACACTAAAGACAGAGATGCAAAGACATATTATTTTATATTTATATAAATTATGTAATAATTTAATGTATTAAACTAAATGGTGGTATATAAACTAAATGGTGGTAATATCAGTGGTATAAACATACTACCACCATAAGTTAATGAACTAACTTACCTTAACAGTAGTGTGAGATTAATTTCACTTGCTCAGTTCACATACGTGGCATGCAGTCTATACATTTCATGTACATAATTTTCTTTAACATCAGTGAGTGATGTTACATGTGCTGAACTCAGAGTAGATGTTTTACACTGTACCAAAATGGGAGCTTGATTTTCTAAATCAAGCCTTAATTTTATACCTGAAGCTTTCATAGTGATAGGAGCAGCAGAATCCCTGAGAAGTGGTTCAAAACTCTGGAGGAAATTAGAAAATGTAAATACCTGGGCCGATCTTCTCCTGAGTTCCTTAGGTCTGGAAAAAAAAAAAGGTCTAGAAGGAGCTTTGTTTCCTGTTCAGGCAAGAAATCAGGGATGAATGAGGCCTTGAGATGAAAAAAGCAGGAAAGGAACAGAAAAGGAGCAACTACAGAATCTTCCCTGTGGACTATCGCCATGTAGAACACCTCAGCCTGACAACCGGGTGGTTAGACTCAGCTTTGTGTAGGGCTGCAGATGTCAAACAGTAATCCCACCTGATGGAGCTCAGTGGGATATAAGATTTTTTTCCTAATTCTCTATCTCTTGTTACAGCACCTTCAGGTAGTAGTAAACCCTTAGGAACTGAATGCAGGGCTGTGTGGTGGCTTACTGCAGTTTCTGTGAATTCCATGGGGCCCTTCCCCTGAAAAACAGGCGGTGGCAACAAGCATTATAAGGCTGTGCCTTTGCAAATAAAACTTATCACTTGTGTGATGCACAACTGCAGCCCATAAGGCTCTTTTACCTTGAAAATCCAGGCTACCTGTCACGTGCAGAGTATACCACTGATGGATACCTTATACCATCTGATGAACTGAATGTGATTACCTTCTGAGGTCTCAAGACCACAGGCAAAAAATGACAGAAAGGGAATGACATCATATCATTTGATTACATTTGGTATGTTAGTTTCTGCCCATAAGTTAAAGGAGATAGTAAAAAAAAAAAAAAAAAAAAAAAAAAAAAAAAAAAAAAGCATGGAACAATTAAGGGAAACGAAGAATTGTTGGGATAAATACATAGGGGGGAATGAAATGAAGGGCAATGTTTTCCCGTTTTATTAGTCAATAAGATTATTCTGCGCTCCCTGACATATCTGTTTACTATTTTCCTGAATTCAAATACAAGACTCACCTTTATCTCTGAAAACTATGTCAAGGAAAACCTGAAGGTACCATGTTTTCCAGTATAGTAGAATGTGGAATTATCTTGCATTACTGTGCAGATGCAGTTGATGTCTTTGTTTGTGACAGCTACAAGCAGCTCTGCCTGCTTATGATGAGGTTCATGCTAGACAACAAAAGAGCAGCAACATGAAATCAATACTGCTCCCAGCCCACCAGCTCTCTTTACAGACACCCCATCTAACGCAACTTTCATCTCATCCTTCCCAACCCATCCACTTTGTCAGTAACATCTTTGTGCCACTTCACAGAAGATTTCAGTGTTCCTGAGGCTAAGCAGAAACCCTTCAATGCTGCAGCTAAGGGCTTTGCTGTTAAGTAGTTTGGGAGCAAACAGTTTGGGAGCCCCAGACAAACTAAGTAACCCATCCACAACACTTACCTCGTTTAAGTTCCGAACTCCTCTTGCCTCCGCCTTTTGTGGCAATCCCCCTCCAGGCCCCCCCAGATACAAAAACACTGTAGTCCCCTCACCCACCCTGGGCATGTTTACAAATCCCCCTGCCCCAAGGGCTCTGCTTTCTGCTCTGCTCCTCCCTGCAGCACTACCTGGCCTTGCGAACGGAGACTGTGCCTGTCAGGAGGGAATGCCAGTGCTGGTGGCAGAAGGCGGCTCACTGGCCACCATTTTAACACCCGTGAGGTGAGGGTATGGCCGTTTCTGTGTGCCAGAAGGGTCCTCATGGCAGGAAAGAACTGTCAGATTCTGTTTTCCATGCTGTTATGTCTTTAGCTTGTATGGCACGTGCATGCAGAAGCTACGTGGCCAAGCCCAGTGAAATTTCACAAGGTGCTAGACATCATCTGAGTTACAAAATTAGCAAATGGTGAATTCTGAATTTAACATCACTATCTAAATTTATCAATTCTTAATCATTAGAAAAACAATTGTTTTGCTATTTAACAACTACCTGCAAATGCAAGGCAGCACAAAGAACAGTTTACTGTTAGCTTAAATGCTCAGAGTAGAAAGCTTAAGCAGGCAGCACAAAGATAAATTTCAGTGAAAGGCTCAGCCAAGTTGTCTTGAAAACTCATCTGTAATTTGCTACTCGTATCCTTCTTCCTTTATCTTGCCCTACTGTTCAAGTTCTTCTCTTGTTTTCAGTATCATAACACCAAGTGTATTTTACCCCAGTTCCCACAGCACCATTTCTTTACAACTACTAATTAAAGATCCCTGTGAATAAAGACGCCTGCTTGAACAGTTAGAGTGCCCCTCTGAAAGGCCCCTTTTGTGGGTGGCCATCTTCTCGGGGACTGCAACAAAGACAAGGCACTGCAGAAGAAACACTCACTTTTAGTTAGTCGCCTCTTCACTTGTCTCTGTCTCAGAGTAATGGAATGGATTACAGTAGTACTCCTCAGTTTCTGAATGTAGCACTCTGGTGAGGCGAATCGAGATGTCAGATGAGTAAAACTACAGCACACCCTCACTCCAGCCTTTATCAAAGAAATAAACTGTGAAGAGAGCTCTGAAGAGGTGCTCACATAACTGTGATATATTGTGCAAGGTCCTAGCTGTTGTTTGCCCCTCCACCTCCAAATTTGTTGAAGTACTAGCATTTCTGTAGCATTTTATTTCAGCAAAGCTTTGGATACTCTTTTTCACAGTTCTTCTGGACAAAGTATCTAACATACATCTGGACAAGTACATAGTACAATGGGGGAAAAATTGGCTGGTGTTTTGGACTCAATGGATGTAGTAAATGGTGTTACACTGGACTGGCAGCAGACACCACAGGGGTTCCCCAGGGCTTCATTTTACGGCCAACTTTTTTCAATGTTTTTATATATTATCTGGATGTAGGACTCAAATGCATACTAAGTGACTTTGCAGAAAGTTAGGAGGAGCTGTTGATTCCCTCCAGGGTAGAGAAGCCTTGCACAAAGTTCTTGACAAATTAGAGAGATGGGCAATTGACAACTGCATTAGGTTTAACAAGAGCAAGTGCTAAATTCTGCACCTGAGAAGGTGCAGCCCTGGGTATACATACAGATTAGGGCTGGAGAGCATCTCCGTAGAAAGGAGTCTGGGGGTCCTGGTCAACAGCAAGCAGAACATGAGTCAATAGTGTGCTCTGGTAGCCAAAAGAGCCAGCCGTATCCTGGGGTGCATCAAGTAGAGCATTGCTAGCCAGTCAAGGGATTGTCCCACTCTACTCTATGCTGGTGTGGACTCACCTTGAGCACTGTGTGCAGTATGGGGCACCACAATACACGATGGATGTATAAAACTTTCAGAGAGTGTCCAAAAGAGAACTACAAAGTTGGTGAAGGGTCTGGAGAAGATGCATGAAGAGCAGCTGAGGCCCCTCGGTTTGCTCAGCCCCGAGAAGAGCAGGCTGAGGGGAGGCCTCATGGTGGCCTGCAGCTCCCTCACGAGGGGAGCGGAGGGGCAGGCGCTGAGCTCTGCTCTCTGGGGACAGCGACAGGACCCGAGGGAACGGCATGGAGCTGGGACAGGGGAGGGTCAGGCTGGGGGTTAGGGAAAGGTTCTGCACCCAGAGGGTGCTCGGGCACTGGGACAGGCTCCCCAGGGCAGTGGTCACAGCACCGAGCCTGCTAGAGTTCAAGAAGCATTTGGACACCACACTTTTATACAGACATACAGTGTGTTTTTTAGCGAGCCCTGTATGAAGTCAGGAGTTGGACTCAGTGAGCCTTAGGGTCCCTTGCAATGTGGTATATTCTATGATCCTATGAAGAAGAAACAAGCCTGGAGTGATCATCATTTTTGTAAATTATAAATCATATACAGTTAAGGTTATTTCACCTGACAAAAGCTTTCTAATTAATGCTTTTTTTTTTTTTTTTTTTTTTTTTTATGATATTTTTTTCCTAATGACCATTTCTTGTCCTGCCTATGCTCAAACTTCACCATGCATGGACACCTAAGCATGTGAACATCTGTATCAACAGCAGAAAGACCACATCTCTCTGGCTTCACATGCTTGTGTCATTTCTGGAGCTGCTGAACTTACTCCATGAATGAGCTGCTCTTGAAAACAGTGCTACAGAAATGTATGCAGTCAGAAACTATACTGAAAATTGCTGAAAACCAAGGCCTACCTCTATAGGGTGATAGGGATCAATGCTTTATTCTTGTGGCAGGTGTCATAGAAAAAGGTTGCCCTGGAGACCCTAGCTTCCCCGATGAGCATTCACCTGTGGAATGGCTCTTTCAGAATCATCCTGAGAACAATTCTTTGCTTGCTGTTGCCATCATTCTTCATGTCTTGCTCACAGAAGCTTATTTTCCTAATGTGGGTTACTTACTCTGTGTATAGCACAGTGAGTATTGCAGCTTTCATTCATCCCAAAGACAACCATCTCTGTACTCTGAGTAAATCTCCAGGGATGTGTAAGTTCATCATAATTTACATTTGCTCTTGAACAGCATCCCTGTAAGGTTCTTGGAATTGCATGTTATATTATCTGAGTCTTTTTAGCTCTAGCTGAAGGCCACAAAACTCAAACAGAAAAGGTTGTTTGATATCAGGTGTTGCCCTTCCTGCTTCATGTCAAATTTTGTTGTTAAATATACCAATGTAAAGCCTCCTTTGGCTAAAAGTGAAATATACTTCTGATACTCGGACCTAACAAAGAACAGGAATTGACCTAGGCATTTTATTGTCATGTCCCCCAAATACAAGTAACTTTACAGAAGGAAAAAAAGTAATGGATGTGGAGTATAAATTCCTCTGGGGGGTTGTTTTCATTTTCAGTGCAAGAACCCATGCAGCACTGATTTGATTTGAGCATATGACTGCAGGATATTGTTTCCTACCAATGAGCCAACAGGGATCTGAGAGTAAATTCAGAGGGAGCAGGACAAGGTTTTGAAGAACGTCACTCTTCTGGTCTGCTGACAGAGAAGAGGTATATCTATACAGTCAAAAGAAACTAGTGCAAACCATGAATCTTCATACTGAAGGCTCAGTCTGTCCCCACTGATAACAAGCAATATTACTGGCAGAAATCAGCCTGGGATGTTTTTTTCCCTACTGAAAATTGATGGTAAAATCATGAGCCTGCTGACAGACAATCTGTTCATTGCATTAATTATTCAATATAAACTGTTCACCCTGGTCTTCCATAAGACATGTCTCCTCCTACTCTTTTTTGCTCTGCCTCCATCTTCCTCGAGTTCTGACTGCATAACAGTGCAACTCATTCCACTGAAGCCTTTTCTAGCCACTTCTGCTTATTGCACTCACAGCTTTAATATTCAGCTTATTCATAGCTCAGCAATATTTGTGCTTATCTAGTGTCTACAAAGGCAAGATGCTGAGAAATGTGGAAAATAAATGAGCACTACTGGGGGGGAGGGAAGGGGAGCAAAGCGCAACGTGACCCATAGTTCTGCAAAATCTGTCAGAAGATGTAACTGGCAAAAATCATTTCCTTAGTGATGGAGCCTGCACAATAATCCCATAAAACCCACTTTTGTCCCAGGAACTTCAGGAGAATAACCTGTATATTGATGTTTGTTTGTTTTTTCGGGTGTGTTGATCAGGTGTAATTAAGAGTGTATTGGGTTCTTAAAATTCTGTGTAACCCAATAAATTGAAAAAAAAAAAAAAAAAAAAAAAAAGTCAAAAGCTTTGATAAACCTCCTGCATTAAAGAAATCCTGCAACCTACATTTTTGTTTCAAAAAGCTCTTTGCAGTGACTGATGCTCATGTATTGTAAGTGTTCCCAAAAGGCCTTTGTTCATCAGCAGAGAGTTCAGCACAGGCAGACTAGAAACTCATAGCATGGAGCTGTATTTCTGAAAAAAACTTGCGTTATCATTCCTCCCCTTGACAAGCTAATGTAACTCACCCAGTCATCTCTCTGTTTCTGCCTTTCCTTGCCTCCTTGCCCTTCTTAGCCACACATAGCATCAAATGTTGTAAGATGTGAGAGCAAGCCTAGAAGGATGTCTCTTCAGTAGAATCATTTGGATGGGCTACTCTTGCCAAGAAACTTATGTGTGTGTGCCAGGGACACACACAGCGAGTATAGATACTTCCATGCTCTTACTGCACTGTGTGCTGCAGTTTCATGACCTGTGGTTAAAAATCATACTGTTTTCCTTTCTTGCTGTGTAGCCAGTCAGCCCCAGTCCTATGTTTGCAGATTGCAAGAGAGAATCTGCCTCCAATGTGTCACTTGTACCACCAGAGGTACTAGTGTACGCTGTAACTGTGAAAGTGACAGATTGCTGTGTGTTGAAGTCCTACCTCTAAGTTGCTAGATGTACAAGGTGCATTTAAAATTACTAGAGATTGTTTTGTTTTTAACTCAGAGTTCCTAAATATTTGAATAAAAATAGAATAAAGTGTCCATATTGATCTCCCAAGTGATACTGCTCTTTCACAAAGGGATTTCTGAGATTATTTCCATGTTTCTAGGCAACCCTGCTGAGGAGTAAGATAAATTAAACATTGTGCTAACAGATTGACATATAACTTTGACAGTTATTTTTAACAAATGTAAATCTAAATTACTGCACCCAACAGCTTCATTCAAATCTGTGATCTCGGCTACTATAATACCTCTAATTAATTTCTTTTCACTTTTGCCTGAGAAGCACAGTCCTCAGAAAGCAATCCAGAACTATAATTATTGACAGGGTGATATGGGCATGCATGGTGCTTATTAAAAAAATACACTTGACAGCTTCTTCCCCGAGATGCTGACAATTGAAACTATAAAGACAAATTAATTGTCCATGTATGGATGAGAGGAGGCATGGGTGGATTCAACCTGAAAAGCACAGAAATGCTAGAAATTAGTTCATTTCCTGTTCTACAGAGAAACTTTGGAGATCAGGCAACGGTGAATGCTTGGCTTTTTCTTTTGTGCACTTCTGTTTATTTATCGAGAATCTACAGAAAAGTACAAGTTCCCTCAAACACAGAAAGAGCAAATATCAGGACAAGGTTCCGTATACCCACAAGATTTTTTTTTCCCTCAGGAGAACACTGATTCTTTTCCTTTTTTTTTTTTTTTGGGGGGGGGGGGAGTGGAGGGCAGACTTAGGCAGACTCTCCTCAGCCTGCTGGCTTATTCCCCTTGATTTTTATTTTTATTTTATTTTTTGCTGTGCATACATAGCTTGCCAAATAATCCTCTAATGCCTATTTGTGACAAAAAGCCCTTTTGCCTGTTGCCTTGGATGGTGGTCCTATTGTTTCAGCTCTGCCTCTGTCACTGTGTAAAGTCTCTTAATTGTTCTTTGTGCTAAAGTGGAACTATGAATACTTAACATATGTTGTAAGCATGTCTGTGATTATGAGCTGGCATATGTCACTGGTAACACTAGCTGAAGGACACTTTTACTCCAGACCTGAAGAACAAACTTGTGCATAATGGGGTGATAGCCTGCTCAGCCAGCACAAGTTCATGGCCTGGCTGAGGGGGCCAGCAAAGCCAAACAGGAATCAAAAACTTTAGCTGAGGCTAGGCTTCTCCCAGTGTTGATACCACTAGAATAATGTCTCAAACAAAAATATTAGCACAGTACAATAGAAACATAATAATGAAATATAATACAATATTTTATTCTGATGAACATTTGATCCCCAAAAGATCATCTAGAATACTCCATATTGTTCCTGAGTATGCAGTGCAAACAGTTCAGTGCAGATGATCAGCCAAAAATGGCAAGTCTGCTTCTGTTCCTTCTGCACTGATGGCAAAATTTCCATGAAGTAGACCCTAGGTGACTTAATTAGCATCTGATGAAGTTTAGTATCTTCTCTACCTTGATTTGCATACCTTCTAATTCTAGCAAAGGCAAAGATAATTACTGAATGCAAATGAGCTAATAAAGATGCTGCTTGGCAGCAGATGTCAGTGAGAATAAAATTCACAAATAAATCTCTGTTGATCTGTTTCCAATGAGACCATGATACAATATTTTCTCCTTCATTTTGGTTTGTTGTGGCAAAATCCCTGGGCCTTTCAATAACTGAATATCGTACCATTACCTTAGATGTATTAGCAAAAATCTGCCTTTGGCATGTTGAATACAAGTTGTGCCCTGTTATACATATCACACTTTGGTAGACATTAGCTGCAGGGGTCTCCATGTTCAGTAATACCACAAATACCAAGACGATCTCATCTCTGAATCATTGTGTGCTCTAACTCAGCAATACTGTATGACAGAAGGGAGTACGCGTCTCCTTTTTCTCTCCTGTGACTTGACATCTCCCAGCTGCAGGTTTTGACACTTGGGTGGGTGCCTCAGGTGTTAACATGAAAGGGTACTCCAGACATGTAGGTCTCTCATGTGGTGGCAACTAAAGGTGCTGGTGTTGGGATCTTGCTATTGCAAACATGTTAGCTATAATATGACTTTTATTTTTTTTTATTATTATTATTATTATTTTTTTGGATCAAATTCCTTTTTGTGTCTCCATAAATAGTCTGTTCATAGTGTCATTGTGGCAACATTTTGACCTTTTTCCTCTCTTGCCCTCTACCTCATGGAAACTGATTTAACATAATTGCTTCCAAGTAATGCAGCGAATGGGAGAAAGTCTAATATGACCATCATTAAAAGAAACATGCTCTTCATTATTCCAAGAGGGAGCCATAGAGATATCTGGTAGCCCTGGAGAATTTAAACCACTTAAAATAAGGGTCAATCTGGTGGCTATGGAAACTGTAATTATTCTACCCTCTAATAAAAGGGATGCACCAGGCTGTCAAGTTGGCTGGCTGACTGCATGCTAAGACTCACCATATTTCATTAATGAAAGCAGAACAGAAATGTATGCCGTATGTGGGGGGACGTATCTTGAAAGACTCTCTTCAAAAGGCAGGTTATCTAATAATACAAGAGCAGCAATACTTTTTATGCTAGTACTGTTCATCCAATGATCAGAACATGAATTCAGGAATGAGCACTGCTGCTTAAGCAGTAAGGGAGGATTAGCTATGCCTGAGTTAGTTGTGTGGTGCAGAATGGGCTCTTGTTAATTGTAGCAGAGTATTAGATGTCATTCACAAAATAAATAAATAAATAAAGTGTTCTTTCATGTGAGTATAGAAATACAAGCTAACATATTTATGCTTTATATTAAATCAAAATCAGTGAAGATAAGATTATTTTCCAGCTTGAAATAAGTACTATGAATCTGTCAATTTCTTTCAATACTGAGAAGCTTTATTACAGAGATACAGAAGCTTTATCACAGAAGCTTTCCACTTTCCAAGACATTCTAAATGCACAATAGTTCTATTTCAGTAGTGGAATTTATTATTTACTTATAGAAAAAAAAAATGTGTTCAGTTGGAAGTGCAAAAATGGACTTTGCTTCTTAGTTCTAGTGCTCCCATGGACAACAGAACATTACTTAGAACATGTAAAATGCAACCATAGGACATTATTGTAGAGATTGCAAAAGCAAGAGAGACCTTCTCAGTCTGTGTAAATTACTTTTCTGAATTGGTGTTAACTTATACAGGCAAATAAGCAGAATCTGAAGGCTCTTTTAATTTCTTAAGTTTTGATTTTAACACATGCAGCCTCACTTTAGATGTCTACAAGGACAATCCACAATTAAATACCTAAACAACAGTCTTAACTTTCAGACACACCAATCATTCTTAGCTCCCTTTTAGTTCCAGTACAAAATATAGATGTTCCTTAAATACGAGTCCAAATGTGTGGGCAGTTCAGCACCCACCAGTACATGGGACAGATAAGATACAGGTATACTGAGTACAGAATGGTTTCTGTCTTACTCCTCGAGCAAGGATTTGCTTTTGACAGACCTTCATTTTGGAAAAGTACAGTTACCATGCTGAAATGATGCCTCATTTGCTGAAAAGATACTTCAGCTGGGCATATTTTAAATAACCAGTTTTAGATGCATATGAAAATTACTTTTTTCTTCCACTGTTACACAGTCTATATTAGGAATAAACAGGCCAGTGGGTGGCAGTACAGCCCATTGCTGGGCAGGAATCAAGCAGCTCAAACGAAGAATGGGGGATTTCAGGCTGAGGCAGAAAATCCCACAGGAAGCATGAATCTGAAATGCATCCGTATATTCGAGATTCGAAGAAAATAGTACTTTGCACTGAGCTTCCAGATCTTTTTATCATTATTCTAAAGTGCTGCTTTATTTTTAAGTAAATAGCTTAAAATTCATAGGCTCATCAAATGGCTTGGGTAGGAAGGGACCCTAAAGATCACCCAGTTCCAACCCCTGGGCAGGGACACCTCCCTCCAGACCAGGCTGCCCAAAGCCCCATCCAGCCTGGCCTTGAGCACCTCCAGGGGTGGGGCATCCACAGCTTCTCTGGGCAGCCTGTGCCAGTGCCTCACCACCCTCTGAGTGAAGAATTTCCTACTGACATCTAATCTAAATCTACTCTCTTAAAAACGTTACTCCTTGTCCTACCAGTACCTGCCTATATAAAAAGTCCCTCTTCACCTTTTTTAGAAGCCCCCTTTAGGTACTGGAAGGCTGCTGTAAGGTCTCCCAGGAGCCTTCTCTTCACCAGTCTGAACATCCCCAGCTCTCTCAGCCTTTCTTCACAGGAGAGGTACTCCAGACCTCTGATCATCTTTGTGGCAAACATCCTGAGGGTGCGCTTGATTCCACTGTCTGTGGGATAAAGGTATTAAACAGCGCCAGTCCCAAGACAGACCCCTGAGGGACACCTCTTGTCACCAGCCTCCACCTGTCTGTAGAGCCATTAACCACCATTCTCTGGGTGCAGCCATCAAGTCAGCTCCTTATCCATCAAATATTCTACCCTTCAAGTCCATATCTCTCCAATGTAGAGATACAGATGTTGTGTGGGACTGTGTCAAAGGTCTTACAGAAGTCCATGTAGATGACATTGGTTGGCAGATTCTTAAAATTCTTTAAACATAATTTGTGATTTAAAATAATCTCTTCTTTTACTGTCTTACATGCTTAATGAGAAGAAAAGAGTCCTAAGAATCCAAGTCAGTAATGTACTGAGACACTGTTTAGGTTATGTCTCATAAGGATTTGTTATATACAGGCAATAAATAAATAAATAAAAAAGATTTGTTTTCCACACCTGAGTGTGAAGCCCTCTCAGTGGGAGATAATGTTACCCAGTTAGTGTCCTGAACAGAGTGGATTGCGAGAAGATTTTTACAGATGATTGTGTGAGAAAAATATCAAATAATTTTCTTCAGACAGGATCTTCTGTGAAGCTATTTTATTCGTGATTGCAATGGCAGGTGTACTGTCAATCAGGAGCGCATTTTAGTAAACAAATCGTAACCTTTTATTCCTTATTACCTGACACTTGATCAGCTCCCCTCTTTCCTCATTGGCTGAGTACTACAGGTTCATAAGCTCCTCAGTGCTCCTCTATACCATATATGTACAATTTTTCTTTTTTTCAACCCTTTAATTTCTCCCTTCCCCTCCTCTCCCCCCCTTTTTTTTTTCCTTTCTTATGTTTTGAGAACCTGTGGTCTTTGCTTTACTGTTCCCACACTGCTCATCCTGTTTTTCTCAAGCTTCCACTTTATTTTGGAATAAAATTCCTGTCCACTTATCCTCTTTGTTATGACTACACAACTGCCTTTGAATACAGAAAATTAGTTATCTACTGCAAAAACACAAGTTAGTTTCTCACAATTGCTGTCATTGGAGTATTAATTATTAAATTAAACTCTGATTTCCATTTTAAAAGGTTAATTTGTTGTTGTCAGATGCCGCAAATATTGGTTTTCAGATATTCTCATCTATATACTTGGAAGGAGATTCTTTTTTAGTAGAAATTCACATTTTTAATTGACATAATAAGAAACAAGCAAAAAATATGCTCTAGCTTTCAACCAGAAGTTTGAAGTTTTTAATATCTTCACCATAGGCAGCTGAATTTCTGCACCTCCCAGTTTCTGTGGAAAATATCATCTTGAGTTATGTTCTCTTTCTTCCTCCTCATGATTAAAATCTTTTTGATTGTTCTTCCAACTTCTCTTTATCCCTAATTTATTAACTTCATTTGGCAATGCTAGTTTAGTTTTTTTGTTTGTTTGTTTGTTTGTTGTAGGCAATACAGAACAGTATTTAGTTCATAAATTTATATAATCAAATTTAGATTGTATTAAAAATTGTTGTTGGTTTGGTTTGATAGACTTTGGCTTAATAGTCTTCTCTGAAACTCAGTAGATACAGTCCAAACAGTCATATTCATTTGGCAAAAAAAAAAAAAAAAAGTTCAAAGCATATACAAATACAAAATACAAATTTAGCTCATGCTGGTGGGATGGCTTAGGTTTAAATGCTCTCAGATGCAATAGGATTGTGGCTTTTGGTTAGAGATGTCTGGGGTAAACACAGCATAAACAGCCCATATTTACCCTCAACTCTGGCTGTCTCCCTATTTGGTACCAAGTGAGGTTGAAGCAGAAAAATCAACATCCAGTGATTATATATTATTCTTTGAAGTGACAGCAGAAGCTAGAATACATGTACTGTATGTAGTAACACACAAGATACAGAACTCATTGTTGATGTACACAAAAATTCAAGCCAGCTCTTCCCACCAGAGGATGTAGTCTTGTGGCCACATCTGGTGTAAATTAAGTACAGCTGGATGGAAACTTACAGAATCCCATACAGCTCACATACCCAGAGAACAACTCTCGGCATAGCAGTATTCACCTGCCTTCATATGCAGTTCTTCCTTAAAATGAAATGCTAGCTTTTGGGAAGAACACAGGAAACTGAAACCATCATTTCCTTTGTGGAAGCTGATACCGACACCATCAGATATCTGTGCAATGCACTGTTGATTTCATGGATGTTAACTGATTCCAGCAAGAGTGATTATTCACCATGTTGGTAGAAGAAGGATGTTTACTGTAGGATCTTTCTCTCTCCTGTAATTTGTCTAAAACCTAGGTTGCTTGTACTTTTGTATTTTGGGAAAGCCCTTTGCATCTTACATGTAGGGGCATGTGGTACCTACCTGTCGGGATACTTTAATATAGAAAAGAGAAAACAGTTTAGCAGAAATCAGAACTGGATACATGTAACAGCCTGCAGGACCTTTAAAGTGAATGAGGAAAATCACCTTGTATTTCCAGAAAAAAAATAAAAATAACAAAAGAATCATTTAACTGAGAAGTCTCTTCTGTTTTGAAGGGAAAGCAGTACCTGGGAAGGAACAAAGCTATGTTTCTCAGGGCTAGTACTCTGACATAGTTCTGTACTCTGCAAAAATGCCTTCACAAAATATTTCTATGAAGTAATCCCCAAGGAGAAGTGTATCTTTACCTTACTCTAGCTCTGTAGACAATTGCAGTACGGATGCTGCAGCCCTCAAAGAAAGACTGCCCAGGTGCAAGTGGAAAATGCTACAGCAATTCCATTTGTCCACATAAATAATCAGCAAAAACATGTCTTAGTAAAACAATTTCAGTAATTCTAACTGACTTTTACCCAAGATTAATTTCTCAAGGTTATTTCAGAAGATGTTAAACAAGGCTGTTTTTTCTCTTCCAGTGCTGGAAAGTATAGATTTCCAGTAATCCAAGCATTGAGAAATCTGTTTACAGCGATCATTAGGAACAAAATATGCAAGTGTTCTTGGAAAGCAGCTGTGATATACAGATATCTGTGCTATATATTTGGGTCAAACTGTGACAGGAATTATTAATGAAGTCCTAAAGAATCATCATGAAATATAGAAATAGATTTTACTGATTTTATATAAACAAAAATTGCTTATCAGAA
>CM021797.1:43168216-43200013 GCA_011076525.1 Nettapus auritus
AAAAAAAAAAAAAAAAAAAAAAAAAAAAAAAAAAAGACTATAAAACATTTTATCCTAGAGATATAAGACCTTAAACAATAAGAAAACATGTGCATATATCTCACATCACATATTTTATCATATCCTGTCATATACAGTATTAATTATCTGAAAGCATACGCTGGACCATATGACCTTGCCAGCTGCCAACAGCTAGAGAGGCAATGACTCAACTTACTGATCACTCTGAGAGCAGAATCACTATGGGAAATCCTGCACAGAGTAATACATATTAATGACCAACTCGTTTTTGAGGGGGCAGCTTAGAAAACACACTTTGATGTTCTTGCCTGGGCGGAAGTCTCATTGTCACCCTGACTCAAACAAATGGATTGCACTAAGGCATGGCTGACTTATGTGGAAGGCTGTAGTCTGAGAGATCTGCAGCAAAGTCTGTATTTTGAAACTGACAACTCACAAGTTTGTCTAGCTACAGCTGGAGACAGCTAACTAATCAGGTAACCTGAATCCTGAAGGTTGCCAGAATTGCCATGTTTTTTTGTTGTTGTTGTTGTGAAGAAGTTGCACTTCATGAAGACATTGACCTTTGATGTTCCTGTTGCATTAACAATTCCTTAAAGTTCTGTGAGGAGGGAGGTGCAATTTATTGGCTTAAAAGCTGTATGGTCTGATTTGCAGTTTGACTAAAGCATTTTATGCCACCCACTTTCACACTGTAACAGCCCAATTAGCATACCATACAATGAAGCACATAAAGAAAGACTATAACATGAAGCCAAAGAAAACAACAATGCTCTCTAAAAATATGCGTTTATTGAGGAGTACAGGCCCATTGAAAAGACTGACATAATAAAAATGGACCACTCCAGTAATTTTGTGGTTTAAAAATTATTTGCACAGCATCAGGCACCATTACCAAATGCAAAAATATGTTGTCATGACATTTCAGATGTCCTTTTTCATTCTTATACTGCCTTTTGGCCATTTAAGGAGTCTTCAGTACACAATGAAACAAAAATTATAACCTTTGGCCCATACAATAGCATGCTGCACTTTGTAAATGTTATGCAAATATGCTTTGATTAACCCATACTGCAGACTTCAAAGGCCAGTAAATATTTGTATCATTTGCTGTTCAAGAATGTACAGAATCTGAGAAGAACATTTTAATATTTTAATTTTTTAATTCCTAGCAGAGAGCTTTAGTCTCCAATTTACAGATTCAGAGTTTTATAGGCAATATGTCATGACTGGAGGTATCTGGACGTATTCTTACAATGCCATACTGGAGGTATTGCAGTCTTGTAGTCATTAAAAGACAAAAAATAAAAAAAAATAAAAAAAAATAATAATAATAATAAAAAAAAAAATAATAAAAGGAAAAAAAAAAAAGAAAGAAAAAATAAAAGAAATTTGCATGTAAAGCACCAAATGTTTGTGCAGGGCTGCCTCTGACTAGCTTTAAGTCTAGATAATGAAGAGCAAAATATGAATCACAGCATTCCTATAACATTCTTGTGTATTTCAGTATTTTTCTGAGCACACAAGCATTTTAACCCATATTTTGCAAACTGAAAAAGACCTCTATCCTCTCCAAAGGTAGCAGTTATAAACAATGATTCTGTAAGAGGAAAAATGTCAGCTGCAAATAGTCCAAAATGCTCTTCACCTTCAATTGCAACCTTTATCATCAGCACATACCACTCTTCTTTTAACCTTCTCTATGCTCTGTCATGTGAAGTGAATAGGATAAACAAAAATGCCTTTATATTATGTTTCAGGAAGTTTGCAGTGAGGTTCCCCGAGGCTGTTGACTAGCCAGCCTGGGATATTAAAAACAAACCACCGTGTGACACACAGAACAGATTCAATAGCTTCTGTCAGCTGTGGAACAGGCTATGACTAAAGCCTGCTACTGAGATCCTGTTGGAGGACTGGCAGAAAGTCTTTCCTTGGAGCTGGGCAGGAGCATTAGAGGATGCAAAAGCCTGGGAGAGTAGCTTACAAAAAGGTAGCTGAGTTGGGTTTTACTTTGTCAAACCAAGCCTTGTTTACTTCCATACTATTGCCAAGCACCATACTATGGCCAAGCACCATTCTCTGGCCTTGAGGATAACAGGCAAGGCTTGGTCCAATCCTTACAGCTAAAGCTTCTAATCCTCAGGAGTAGTTTATCTTCATCTGTGGGACCCACTGAGAACAGATTATGCTCCTGTGGTTATTACAAGACAAGCCAGGATACTGTTTGGAGAGGCCTAGCTGGTGTAGGCCAGAACCACGCCATGGATCTCATGCTGATGTCCAGACAGATATGCCCCCGCCTTGTCCTCTGTACTAGGGTAACATTTTGACCCATATCCTATTCTGCAACTGCTGGATTCCAGTGCTCAGTGAATATAACACAAATACAGATGTTGTGTATGTACAGTTAATGTGATATATAGTTCTTTTTTATCCTTATATTTCTTAATTTTTTTTTGAAAGTGCAAGCTAAAAAACTAAGCCTAAGAGGGTGCAACACCTACTAATCCTTCCATCTGTAACCTTTACAGTCAGAGTGAATGTCATAAAACTGGCAGCAAGAGCTTTTCAAAATGTTTCCCCAGGGTAGGAGCTATTTGGCTCTAAAGAGCAAAAGTGGATAACTTTCCATGTTGAAAAACCCCACGGCAATCTTGCACAATTTTGATGTGTTAGACCAGAATCTTATGGACATATACAAGCATTCAGAAGAGGGAGTGGGTTCCTTAATAATGAATTCCAGCCCTGTGAATGGAAATATTTTCCTCACCTTTTAGCAGATCCTTAGAAATAGTCCCTAGATATTCAAGGTTAATATATACATATACCTATATAATATATATAGGGATATATATACCTATATAATCTATGATAAAACACTTAAACTATCCAGTTCTTTAGGAATATGTAGCTACACTGGACTGACTTTTCACACACATTTTTCTGAATTAGTAAAAATCATTAAAATAAATAAATAAATAAATAAATAAATAAACACTCATTATTGCATATCATGTGGTGGTTTTTGTTTGTTTGTTTGTTTGTTTGTTTTTGATGAAGTTGTGCTGGAAGGAGGTCCAGCAGTATTTTTCTTGAGTCGCACAGTATGTGCTTTCTTCTTAAGAAGGTATTTAGTATCTGACTGTCCTTTCTAGTTTTTCATCTGTATTACTGACCAAAGAGATGCTTCCAGCCAACCTAAACAGTCACAGGAAGATTTTTTTTGTTTATGTTGATACTGAAAGGGGAGATTATGTCTGTATGATTCAAGAATGGACAGCAGTTGCTTTCATCTCAGGCATAAATGGAGGCACCCATAAGAACTTTGGAAACTTGGGACTCCAGAGTACATCTTCCAAGAAAAGAAAAAAACTTCACCCTTGAACTAATGAACTAATAGAAGTGGCTTTCCAGCATTGTCGGTGGGCTTCCTTTATCAGCACTATTCTCCCTGCTACCTTTACTTTTCTGGCCAAGCTGTCAGAAAAGGGCAGGTTCTTTTCTTATTTTCCCTACAGAGTAAAATGCCTGTTCTCCCACACAGTCCTCATCTGCAAAACAAATTCCTGTATTGAAAGTAGGAGACAATTAAGCGGCTGTTGAAAGAAAGGCTTAAAAGGATAAACAGCAGCTTCTGTTATGTCACTTTGACCCACAGAGTAGAACTTTCTGGCAATGTAAATTTTAAAAACATACCATAACACCTAGCATATTCCACTGTGTTTAAAAGAGCCATCATCCTCCACAGTGAAGGAACAGATGAAAATTTGTTTCAGTAAAAAAGTTCACAGTATTTTTCAGTGCCTTTGGGATCTGTTCCAGAGTACCGTTGCAAGGATTATGCTACCTGGCCCCAGTAAAATCCTGAGAAAGAGTCCGAGGTCAAGCTCAGTGTTGATAAAGTATATAAAAGCAAGGCAGCATCAGTGAACCAAGAAACTATGCATGTGGTTAAATCAAGACACTCCCTAATGATAGTCTGCTGATGGTCTGCTTTCCCTCTTTGCTAGGACTGGCCTAACAGAAGCTCATGAATGTTTGAGGTACTGCTCTTTCATGAGTTTCTCCCCAGCTTTCTCTTTTTAACCTAAGTTGTTCTGATCCTTGGTTATTTTGCCATGGGCTACACCACATGCTTGGAGAGGAAGAGCTTTCTACAGCAGCCTGCTCTTTCTAATGGGAGCAGAATGAGCAGAGCACCTGGCCAGAGGATGTTGCATTCCTCTATTGCACAGCGTAGCCAGACTGTCTTGGTGAAGGTCTGCTGCATTCAGTAGCAGTAGAGAGCAGAAAAGAGGATGTGAGCCTACAAGCACCAGGATAACCCTGGACAAGACTGCAGAGCCTTTCTAGCTTTTTGCTACTTTCTAAAAATAAGCTGGTATTTTTGTAGATCAAGGTCCTGGAAATGGAGACAGCATGTATGATGGGTTCAGCTTCAGAAGTACAGAATATGCAACAGGAAATAGAGGAAATGGAAAAACAGGATCATCCATGGTATTGGTGTTATGGTTTAGAGAGCAAAGCAAGACAGTGTGGATAAGATTAAAAAGTCTGACACCAAAGCCTTAGTTTAAGATAAAGCCTACATAGTCTGGGGTGATAATGTGCACTATTATTTTATTTTTCTTTAACAAATATTTGGGCACTTTGTATGGCTTAGCAGCAAGATTTGTTTGTAGCCTGGAAGTAGGCCTTGAAAAAATTTTGCTCCCATGATGTTTTGTCTAACTTTACTCCCACTGTCGTGGACAATGACCCAAATCAGCAGAAGAGGTGATGAGCACTGCAGCGTGAAGCCCTGTAAAAACAAAGGTACTTTATGTGAAAGCAGGCTCCAAAATGCAAAAATAGAACACTGACAGTATATGTAGAAAGTAACGTTGTGTCCTTTAATCTGTCTGGATATGACTTCATGCTCAAACTACATGTTCAGCAGAAAAAGCAATTTGTAGCACCTAAAGCAGAAGTAGTTGTAGTGAAAGCAAATTATTTATATGGCTTTCATGTGTATGTGACAACAGACTTTTTATTGCACTTATATCACCTTACTCTTGTGAATTACTTTCTGACCAGCAGGGTTTTTCCAGAGCAGATCTGCCATGGTGATATTTCGTATTGACGTGTACAAAGAAATTAATTATTGTGATGCTATCTGTTCAAGGCAAAGCACACAGAACACTTATTCTTTCCATTTGCCTGTAGATTTTTAGCGATGATTGTAATGCTGGAGAGAAGAATCAGACTAGTAAATCTTTAAAGGAGAATCCCCCAACCCAGTGAACACTTTAGTCCTTGCATGTATCAAGTAAAGAATGAATTACAACATGAGGAGCAGCTTGTGGCTGCGATTACATGCAGGAGAAAACCTTTTGCAGAATACTACTCAGAATCACAGAATCACAGAATTGTAGGGGTTGGAAGGGACCTCAAGAGATCATCGGGTCCAAGCCCCCTGCCAAAGCAGGTTCTCTAGAGCAGGTTGCCCAGGTAGGCATCCAGACAGGCCTGGAATATCTCCAGAGAAGGAGACTCCACAACCTCCCTGGGCAGCCTGTTCCAGTGCTCCATCACCCTCACCATGAAGAAGTCCTTTCGCATGTTGGTGCGGAATTTCCTGTGATCCATTTTATGGCCATTGCCCCTTGTCCTGTCCCCACAAACCACTGAAAAGAAGTTGGCCAACTCCTTCCATCTCCCACACTTAAGATATTTGTAAACATTAATAAGATCCCATCTCAGTCTTCTCTTCTCCAGGCTGAACAGACACAGGTCTCTCAGCCTTTTTTGACAGGGGAGAAGCTCCAGGCCCTGTATCATCTTTGTGGCCCTCCACTGGACTCTTTCAAGGAGATCCCTGTCTTTTTTTTTTTGTCCTGGGGAGCCCAGAACTGGACACAGTACTCCAGGTGAGGCCTGACCAGGGCAGAGTAGAGGGGGAGGATCACTTTCCTTGACCTGCTGACCATGCTCCTTTTAATGCATGCCAGGATCCCATTGGCCTTCTTGGCCGCCAGGGCACTCTACTGGCTCATGGTCAACCAGTCATCCGCCAGGACCCCCAGGTCATCCTCCACAGAGCTCCTCTCCAGCAGGTCATCCCCCAGCCTCTACTGATACACGTGGTTGTTCTTTCCCAGGTGCAGGACTCTACACTTGCTCTTGTTAAACCTCATTTGGTTACTTCCTGCCCAGCTCTCCAGCCCGTCCAGGTCTTGCTGAAAGGCGGCACAGCCTTCAGGCGTGTCAAAACACGGTAAACATACAGAAACATACAGGTAACATACAGGAGCCTGCTACTCCATGTATGATTTTAAAAAGCAGTCAGGCCAAAATACCTAGCTGAGGGACAGGCAAATGTTGCTGAGGCAGGTGGCCACTCTAAGAGTAGAAAAGTTAAATCTGGGCTAGGACGGAAAGCTGAACAGTGACAAGGTAGAGCCATGGTTACTGCTGCTGTGCCTTCTGCCCAGCTCTCATGGCAGGTGCTCACCAGTTTTTCATACCCACTGGCAGGCTGTTTCCCTACAGACAGAGCACTGCCACAACTGGTGGGGCACCACCAGCTGGCAGCCTCTGACACGCTGGTTTCTGCCCTGTGTCTCTTTTCTTGTGCAGTGACATGCTTCTACAAGGCCTGCTGCTGCCGTTGACACCATCAGGGCAGGAGAGGGCTTCACAGGGCTTCTCAGCGTGGCTTGCTCTGCAAGCACCTTCCATGCTTTATGAGGAAGTGCAGAATGGTCCCTCCAGCCACCAGCAATCACCCACAGCAGCATACAGCAGCCTGTAAGGGAGCGAGAGGGTTAAAGCCTGAGCAGACCTCAGCTAGCCTTTCAGGGTACAGATTACTAATCTCAGGGTACAAATACTGATGTAAAAATTAGCTCCGCTTTCTGAGACCAGAGAGTCAGGGCAGAGCCCAGCCAGTGTTCCTTGAGCAGGGACGTCCACGAGTTAACACTTGTGCCAAGTTTGAGGAGCACATTGCAAACAGTGGCCTGTGGGTGAGACATCCCAGGTGGTCTCATGGGCACCCACTCCACCTCCTCTGTGCTGCTCTAGCTGCAGTTCACATCATGCCTCCCCAGTATACGCACAAGCAGTTGTGCTGGAACAAGATCTAGATTTGAATCAGTCTGTAATTTTGGGCTTTTTGACCTTCCAGAGAATAGGCTGGAAGGTCTGAGGTGTTGCTAAGATATTCAGTGCCTCTGAATTTTTAAGAGAAGGCTTTCTTGTTTGTTTTCAGGAGTCATCAGTCTCTGGAAATACTGATAAAGTGAATTTAGTCTTCTCTTCCCACGTCTCACTGAGGTCTGACTTTGAAACACGTCCTCACTATGGGCAGATGACTCCCGGAATGCAAGTTGCTTAGCAAGCAGAAGTTACAGCAATGGGAACCAGATGATTGTTGAGAGCCAGGGTTCCCAGACTTCATTTCATGTGGAATTACTTCCTGGATCCTGTGTAGAGCTGGCACCACATAACAGAATTATTTTATAGCACAGCACCTTTTATTTAATCATATACTTCAATGAAAAAGCTCATTAGCAAGCCACATACAGATGCTTCTTTGGATGTAAGGGAAAGGCTGAGAAGGTTGTGAGGTGAATTTGGGTGGGTAGGCAGAGAGAATTTGCCCAGTCAAACACTTAATACCTTTGCATCTCTAGAAATGGATGAGCAGGAACTGTGAGCTCTTTCTAAAACAAGTCAGGAAAAAAGGGATCCTATTCTCTTCTAGTATCAGCGTGCAAAGTTGAATAGGTTCATTGCAAAGCAAAATTATTTATTTATTTATTTTTAATCATAGAATCACAGGTTGGAAGAGACCTTGAGAATCATCCATCTCCAAACCCCTGTCATGAGCAGCGACACCTCACTAGCCCAGGCTGTCCAAAACCCCATCCAACTTGACCTTAAACACTTCCAGGGATGAGGCAGCTTCTCTAGGCAAACAGTGCCAGTGCCTCACCACCCTCATAGCAAATCACAAGTTGCTCCCCTAAAATTTTTCAATCTCTTTTTGCTCAATATATGCAAACAGCACCCTGGAGACAAAATTATTTCCCCAGCATCTTGGGTGACAGGGCAGATACCCGTATGATAAATTGAAAACAAGCAAGATGATAAGGAAGGAGTTTGTTTTTTGTTTCTCTCTGAATTTTGTTTCTCACAAATGCCATCCACAATATGGTGGTTACAACAGCCACCATCTCCTCCCTTAAAGACAAGGAAAATGAGCATAAGTGTGTGTTACTGCACATTCCCCAGTAGGTGTGCAGGCTGCAGGAGAGTGGCTGAGTGCAGGAAGGGTTCTCAGGAGGGCAGGCAGCAAGCAGCTGGAGTGTGGGTCCTGCCATACAAAATTGCACGTGCATGTGTCAAGATGCACTGCTGCACCGGTGGTGCCTGCTGCAGCTGCTGGCATGCTTCTCCCTGCGAGTTTGCACAGGGAAGAGCTTGGCTCTCAAGCTTCCAGGAGAGTACAGAAAATGCCTCTGCCGGCGTTAATAATATATCTCAAAACAAGCTGATGCTTTTGATTATTGTACAGAATACTGTCTTCAGGAGGAAGAAATTGAAATGTTGTGCATATTTTAAAACAGAAATCCTGTGTTAATAAGGAAAAACAAAGCTCTGGATTCTGGATGAAACCTAATGCACTACTGCATTTAAATATATATATATGTAGGAAATTCACCATCATTTCAGTTGACGGAGAATATTCTTCCTGACAACAGCTGCGCTATATCCACTTCCAGATCAAAAATTGCTCATTTTTTAGTGTTAAGAGATCATACTAGCTTCATTTTTCATGTAAATTTATCTTTCCTCAGCAGAAAAAAAAAGGAGTGCAAACAAAAAAAACAATAAAGATATTTTTCTCTCAAATATTTCACTTTTAGCTATCAAATTGTGCTGTAAAAAATCTCATTGGATAGTATCTGAATCTATGTAAAATGCCCCTACCAATGATGTTTTGAAAAACTGTGAGTTGTGCTTCCTCATAGGGGATTTAGGGGCCAGTAGTCTTGTCAAAGGTTACAAATAAAAAGTATGCCTGGATGCTAGCTACAGTACTACACTGCTGCTAGTGTGGCAGTTGGAATGACAGAACCAAAGCATTTGTCTCGTTTTATTGGAATATTGACTGTCAATGTGGAGTACACACCACAGAAATCAGAAGAAGCATTTGGCTGTAAAATTCATTTTTACCCAATTATCCTTCTAAAAAAGGATTAATCGATAACTCAGAAGAGAAGATCAATTGTTTAAATGTAAATTAGCTCAGTCTCAGTCTCTTTAGTTTCAGAAACAAGTTTGACACAATTAATTCAATATTCACGCTCCAAAGCAAGGACTTGTGAAGAGAGTTGAAGGAATGAATGTCAATGAACATTAATGGAATTCAAAGCATTTTCTCTGATAGAAACTGATAATCCTACCACAGCTATACACAGAGACAGGATTGCACAGCTGGTACTTTGTAATAACAGACAAACTGAATCACAGGGGATCAGATAACCTCCATCTGCAGGAGCAGGGCCCACAAGTGATGAAAAATAAAAAGCTACCTGATATCTTTCCAGTCAGCATGCTTTCAAAGAGAAGTCTAAAGGCTGATGGCTTTACCGACTCTATGGACCCCAAAGGAGACGTGGAGGGTTGACGCTCCACATCATTTCCTTCCCTCTAACCAGTGGTCAGCATCCACAACCCTTTTCACAGCCAAGGGACCAAAGGGTTCATTCTTCTTCACCATACAAGAAGGAAGTAGCAAGAACTACTTATTGGGAACAGACGGAAGCAGACTGAGTAGAAAATACAGTAACCCCAGACAGAAATAGCTCTTCAGTAGTGCCAAAGAGCAGTACTTCAGAGCATGGGATGAAGAGTGTTGCAGACCCCTGGTCTTGTGCATCCTTCTCACTTTTTAATCCATGGAGGTCAGAGCACAGTTTTCATAAAAACAAATCTGATTACAGTAAAACGTGTTTCTGGCAAAATCTGAGAATCTGACTACAGAAAGGGTTTCCTGAATTTAAACAATATGAAATAAATCTGTACTAATACAGGGTTTTCCAGTTTTACATGAGACTTATTAATGAAATGCTCTTTTCACCAAACCTAACAATAATAGGACAAATTTTGCAAATAAATATTCAGCCCGAAATTACAGCATGAAATAATCACACAAAAGTTGTCGCTTCATGCTAGTCCAACCACAGTTTTCTAACCTCAGCGTCAACAGTATTATAGGAAAGGTTTTGGATTCACATTTATTTTTGATGGATTTCTTACACTTTGAGAACAATGCAGTACCATTAACATGCACCCCCTGTGCAGAGAGACAGAAAAGAAAATAACAGGTCTGAATTTTCAAACTAAATCCTCATTTAAGAACATCTGAGGCTTGTCCTGGACAAGTTGTCCATGTGTTTCACAGTCCACCTTGTATTTTTTTGGCCTGTTAAGTCTACAGTGGGATCCACATTTGCTTTGTAATTCCTCATTTCCTTTGCTAAGAAAGGAAATACTTTCTAAGACCTGTTGAGATGGCCAGACGTTAACCATCTGCCAGATTTGGACAGATGAAAGATTTTCTCTCTTTTCAGTGACAGGAGTTGTAAGGAAGGAGGAAGGGTAGTGTTTGTAACACTGCTGTGCCTTACTTCTAGGGCACTTTTGGGGTCACAAATGCCTTCTACCACATAACCATCCAGACGGGCAGGGCAGCCAGTTTCTGTTGGAGGCAGTCCCTCCTATCCCTTCCCTCCAGGGAGACTCAGAAGTGCCTGTTTGCAAATGTCAAGGAAACACACAGGTGGCTTCACTTTCACCTAGCAGCACAGCTCTGGTGGCCAGATTTAACCCTAGATGATCAAATGTATAGGAATTTGCAAAGAGCATCTATTTTTCCACCTTCACCTGTGTCCTGAGCTCCCAAACAAGAACCCACACAGAGGTTTTCAGAAACATGGAACAGGTTTTCATGAAAGACATGCCTCAAAGCATCAGAGGATCTTAGAAAACAGTAAGTGAGCAGTTTATTTCTGCCTGCCTACATAAAAGAGCGGCGTTCATTGCTACGCTTTATATCCTTTCAGACCTGTACAAGCACAGTGGTTAGGGGTTTTTTCTTATCAAAGGAAGTACAGATTCAACACCAGGTTTTAAGCTGTGGGCTTTAGGCCATGGCAATTTTTGAAACATACTGTGAATTGTAACAACAAAGGGATAAGGCCTTTTCCTCCTTGCAAACCTGAGTTCAGATCTTTCCCTAGGCTACAAGCAAACATGAGCATGGGGCTCTGATCTTGTTTTTCCTCTTTTGCATACATCACATAGCTGTTGCAAACCAGCATGACTTGCAACTTCTATTAAAGGGACCAAACACCAGAAAAGAAGGGGATTTTGTAACGGGCAGGAGGCAGCTGTACTGAAATGCCCTGGGGAAGGGAGAGTAGGCTGGCGAGGAGAGTGGAGGTACAGTGGGAGGGATACATAAAGTAATTACTTGTTCTGTGCCTTCTGTAGTAAGCATTTAGTCCTTTTCACTAGTGAATAACCAGCTTCACATCATCTGCATTTTTTAATCCTTCAGTCAACATCCAAACCTGAACAATCTGTCCTGGCAACAAATACTGCAAACCATTTTGAATTACAGAAATTATGGAGAATTTCCTTTCAAATTCTGCCTGGTAGCAGTTAACTGTTGTAAACATGATATTGTGTGATCTTTCTGCATCTGGACACTCATACAATCTCATTAGCAATTTGCCTGAGAGCATCAGTGCTTTGACTTGACTCCTTATGTGCTGGGCAAACTGTAGAATTAGGATTCATGTCTGGCCATCCAGAAGCTACATGTACATCAAATTGCATGTGTACTACTGCATAAATGACTGTAGCATTTAATAAATAATAATAATAATAAAATAAACATGCTAGCATCTTAAATTTTATTTGACACTTTTTTTTTTTTCCTATTCTGGAAAGACCTAGACTTGAGGATATACATGTAACTATTAGGCCCAATACTCAAAACTATTTAGATTTCCGTCTCCCAGCTGATTTCAGTTACACATGTGAAATCCATTAGAATATGTACCTGAAGCCCAGAAGAACAGAGTAGTTCTGGTGAGGAGTAAGTGTTATTGGATAAAATGCTGGGGGGGGGGAGGGGGAGGTGGGAAACTCAACGGGATACTGATACAATGGGCAATTTTATCCATTTGCCCACCACCAGAACATTCCCTCTCAGAATATACGTTTATTAAACTGGTCATTGGAGAACAAAATCATTTTGTGAGGATGGTTCACCTTTTTCTTAACCCACCAAACTGGACTCAAAGCTGCTACAAATGTTTCATTCTTTCCTAACATTATGTTTCTATGTAATGACTTGTTGCCACAGGGATGGCATACAATAGTGAATGAGGGTAATAGAGGTCTTTAGGTTCAAAAAGTGAAATCTCTTAGTAACAGAATGAGCAAGTTTGAAAACTATGTGTGGCCTTCCCATATAGCTACCATTTATCTCTCTTTTCTGTAAAAGGTAAATCAATTGCAGGATTGCATCTTGTGTCAGTAGCTAACAGTGACAGAATATACCAAATATTTTCTTTAATAGACTGTTATCCTGAACTGAGTAAACAAATCTGATGGTGCAATGCTACGGTTGACTTGGAAGCAACAGATGGGAGCAGGACAATCTAGTTTTTAGAGAAACTGTCACCTTTTCAACATTGCACAATCTCATCTGGAGTTAACATCTGGAGTGTAGTTTCTTGGAATTCAAACCAGGTACTGCTCACGATAGTCCCATGGGCAGGATGGGAGTCATGTGCCTCAAACTAGCATTTACAAACCATCTGGAGGCTGATGCCAGGTGGGAATTTTCACTGGTGATCTCTCTTATCCACTGATTTCTCCTTCCCCTGCTACTAGTTCTTCATACTGTATTGCTGTCTTGCTGCGCTTAACCTGGAAAAATAAAATAAATAACAGACATCCAACAAAGTAGTGTCTAACAAAGACACAAACAGGGGTTTCAAAAAACCTCTTAATGAAGTTGATATATCCCACTGTCATCTAGAACCTCAGCAGCCAAATGTGTTTTTTGTCCCCATTTTATTTTCCATTGCACATATTTAAATAAGCCTCATGTTTTCCTGTTGCTGACACAGAGGCACCCCTCAGTCACTGCTAATTTTCCCAACAGGAAATAGAGTTTGTGGCATACAAAGTTATCTGTATTTGCACAGTTACACAGCTTAACTATTGACCGTGACAGCATTTTTTTCAAGCAATTGCCTTTCTTACATGGATCCCCCTTCTTCAGCAGGATGCTGTTATGCTGTGTGTTAAGAGGTCTTCTGCCAGCTGTGGACAGAGGACTTCTTGAGCTTGGATAACAAAAAGGCTAACAAATGTCTCACAGTTTTTAGTGCTTCGGCTTCCTTTCTAGCTCCTCAGAAACAAATACTTGTCTCTGAGCACTTCTATGGAAGATTGTTCCGTCACCCTTTCCCACTTCTCTGCTTATTGTATCACGCAGTTTTCTTCTCAAGCTCTTTTCAGCACAGAAGGGTACAGTGCCATCCCCTGTGATTCTGTGAAGTTCAGATCTATCACAAGACAACAGAATGTGGGAAGTTTGCTGTAAATAGAAATGCACGGAGTTCATCGCTAGTGAATAACTCTGCAGTTGTAAAGTATTTGTCCCAAAACTACAACTAAGATTAGCTTTCACAGGAGGAAAGAACAGGGTGACTCACCAATGAAAGGCAAAGGTACTAATCAAAGGCAACTTTCGCAGCCCTGAAATGCAGCTTCCTCAGCAAGCAAGGTTCTCTCCTGCTGGGAGCAAAGAAGGATATAACCTAACATAATTTACTTCATTTGGATGTAAAACTGTGCCTCAGTCTGAACTGTACAGAGAGTAGAAGAAAATACAATGTAAAAAATGCAGTGTAGCTGAAAAAAAGAAGGAAACAGGAGGTATGCGATGTACTGAAGACGTTGAGCTCTGTAACTCAGCTGTTCACAGTGGCAGTTCCTCCTGACTTCTAAGTACTCTGCTTCAAAAAACAAAAAGGCTTTTCTGACAAAGCTTAACTGCATGGGGAGGCACTCTGCCCAACACCCCTGTGAGCAGACAGCGGAGGTCTGCTACCAGCAAGACTTCTTCTACAAGCTAAAAGGCTCTCATGGAGCTTCAGGCCTGGAGGTGAGCAAAAACCACGACCTCATCCTGGGAAAAACAAACAAACAAACAAACAAACAAACAAAACTTTCCAGCTCCATCTTTTCCCCTTCCTCACCCTGCCTAATAGGTGAAAGTAGATACCTGTTTCGGTGAGGCAAATTTTGTCTTCTCTTTTCTTAAATGTTGAAACAAAATCAATTATTTCTGTTACTGCAGCTATTAGCTACACTCTCCATCAGTAGCTGCTTACAATGATCAAGAAGGGCAGATGTCTGAATTAGAAAGAACTGGAGATGGAGAATGCTGTATTTGTTTCCTTACATAAGGTCCAATGGGGCTTTTAAGACATATGCCCACAGTAGGAGGCTCTTCTGAGGAGCATGATGTCTAAAGGAGCCCAGAGCTGAACAATGTCTCCATCAGTACCACAGTTACTACATTCGTTCTCACGTCCTTTTATCCAGAATCCATATGGGAAGCTGCTCTCTCTTTCATGTCTGTGCTGTGCTCCAGGGAACACAGCCATGCCTCCGTTCCTACAGCAACTCATGCATGAACATACACTGAACAGTGTGATGCAACCGGGGCCATGTCGTGGATACACCAGAAGTACTCTATTATTGCATGAATGCTGTGTGAGCTCTTGATCTTTTCTTTTCTTATGTTAGAGGCTACAACTTCATTTTTATATGCATGGTCCAATGAAGACATGAGGCTCCATGTTCTGACGAATCTGTGAATCCTGAACTGAGGTAGCTCTTTCTATCTTTTACAACTACATCTGAGGCATGAGACTCCTCAAAAACTCTTTTGCTTTCAAAACATATATAACAACTATGGAAATCTGCCTCATTTGATGGATTTGTTGTTCTTACCAACTTCCTGGATACCATCTACTTTTTTTCACGAGACAACATTTTCCATGGTCCCACCTTATTGAGCATCACCATTATAAGCATCTGTTTGTCTGATTTCCATTTAACTGTCAGTGGTGTTGTTCCTTTGTTTCCCTTTGGATTCATAAGGAACCAGCTGCTACAATGTGTCCTCAATTTGTGGTCAAGGACACCAGCTTCTAATGAGGCAAATAGGTTTTCAAGAGCTCTAAACAGATTATACCTTCAGAGTGACTGTTAAATGTCAGGAAAAAGAAAGGTCAGGTATCTGGTACTGCCAAGCACTGCAAGGTCACTCTAATGAGCCCTGCTAACAGAGGAAATCAGAGATCAGGAATTCATCATTGTCTTCTGGAAATAATGACTGGAACAGCAGAATTAAAATAGGAAAGGGCACAACATGCTTTATATCAGGATTTTAGATCCAGTCAGGTGTCCTCAGTATTCCTTCTAATTTCTAGGACCACTGGAAAGAAGAAGAGTAACATAGGCCAAGAGTGTGAGTTGCTTGATCCCAGCTTTGGTAGACCCGTGGCAGTTTGTAGCCGAGGGGCTTAGCCCAATGGAAAGAAGCAGAGGGCTCTACCAGCTCTGCCTCTGCCCTGTGGGACCTGGCTGTTCACTGAGCCCCAGCTGCCTGAGCGGGTCTGGGACGGAAAAAGTCTTTGACAACCAAAAGTAGAAGGGAATAGGAAACAGAGCCAAAATATGTTATATTTTGTGGAGCCAAAATATTGTGCCCCCCAGCACAAGAATTACATGGACGTATTAGAACTAGTCCAGAGGAGCGCCACGAGGATGATCAAGAGGCTGGAGCACCTCTCCTACAAAGACAGCTGAGGGAGCTGGGGTTGTTCAGCCTGGAGAAGACCTTCTAGTGACCTTCCAGTACCAAAAGGGGGCCTACAGGAAAGCTGGGAAGGGACTTTTTGTCAGGGAGTGGAGTGATAGGACAAGGGGTAATGGCTTTAAACTAAAAGAGGGTAGGTGTAGGTTCAGATTAGATTCAAGGAAGAAATTCTTCACTCAGAGGGTAGTGAGGCACTGGTACAGGTTGCCCAGAGAAGCTGTGGCTGCCCCATCCCCGGAGATGTTCGAGGCCAGGCTGGATGGGGCTTTGGGCAACCTGGTGTGGTGGGAGGTGTCCCTGCCCATGGAAGGGGGGTTGGAACTGGTCTTTAAGGTCCCTTCCAACCCAAAGCATTCTGTGATTCTATGATTCTGTTCTACAGAAATAAAAGAACAAAGTTTAAAATGAAAGAGAGTTACAGAGCATTAGTTACACATCTGTAATTCTGGAGTAAAACAGTTCCAGTGGAGTCAGAGAGATGATCCTCCATGGAAGACTTCTTATACCTCAGCATGTCCCTACCTTGTTGAGAAACAAGAGAGGTAATTTAGACTGAGCAATTACATCTTACCAGCCATAGCTAAAGCAATCTGCAATATTTAATAAATTCAGCTTATGCAGCATATATATCAGACATCTCAGTGTAGAAAAAATTGTGTGAGCAAAATGGTTCTTTTACCACTTTTATAGTGGAGTGAGGAAGAAATAAAAGGAAGCAGGGGAAGCAAGAGCTGCTCAGCCGGTGTGAAGTACGTTCATATTTCCCTGGAAGCAAAACACTTTCAGTTCAGACGCAATCACCATGTTACTCACATCTTTGGACTCTCTGTGAACACCACAAATAGAAGTGTGAACTGTGGCGGTGGCTGGCATTCTGCGTAATGCCAGGATTAATGTTTGCCTTCCCAGAGGCCAACCAGATTGAAATCCTGGAACTAAGGTTAATGCATGCATACGTGGAGACACCACCTATGCACAGGAGAATCTTTCTTACAGCACCGACATGAATATTTACATTTGTTTTTATGTTCTGTCTGACCTTAACCCTTACTTTTGAACTCTTGTATTTTAGTTCTACTGTCTGCAATATTAAATGTAGGTTGTTGTCAAAAGGCTGCATTTTGACACAGGATTGCAAATGTTGACATTCTCAGCAAATACAAAATAGTCTTCATCAAGAGGTGGAAGTACAAATATCTCTGAGGCTTTTAGGTATTGTGAGAAAAGTCTCAAAGATTTTTCTTCAGACAGGATCTTTTGTGAAGCTATTTTATTCGTGATTGCAATGGCAGGTGTCCTGCCAATTAGGAGCGCATTATAGCAAAAAAATCATAGCCTTTTATTCCCTATTACCTGACACCTGATCACCTCCCCTGTTTCCTCATTGGCTGAGTACTACAGGTTCACAAGCTACTCGACGCTCCTCTATACCATATATGTACAATTTTTTTGATCAACCCTTTAATTTCTCCTTTTTCCTTTTTTTTTTTTTTTTTCTCCTTTCCTGTGTTTTGAGAACCTGTGATCTTTGTTTTACTGTTCTCACATTGCTCATCCTGTTTTTCTCAAGCTTCTACCTTATTTTGGAACAGTGAGGCCTTCTACTGTCCACTTATCTACTTAGCATTCCTCCTTGTTATGACTACACAACTGCCTTTGAATACAGAAAATTAGTTCTCTACTGCAAAAACACAACTTAGTTTCTCACAGTATCTACTGTAGTTCTGGCCTGGTAAGATTGCAAGCTTTCAAATTATGACTAGCTTTATCTTTGCAGTAGTGTCTATGTTACCATATATCAGAATCACTAACTTTAAAATGCTCTACTGGCTTATGAAATTTTATAAGGTATTTAATGTAATACTCAAGATAGTCATTCAACCCATTTTATTTTACAGAAGTCAGCATGGTTTTATTGCGCTATACAGGACTTCAAGAGTTTAAGGGATGTTACTTACTTTTCTAAGTACTAAGTGCAATGGCTTTACGAACTGGTTATTTTCCATTTTCAATAAATGCATGAACTAATACCAATGACAGCAGAGGAAATGAAATAAGTAGAAATTTATGACTAGCCATTCTTATTCTGCTTGGTCATAGTGATGATTCACTCTTTTTCTCTTCGTCCCCTTTTCTGTTTAATGCTTGACACTGAGGCAGAGTATCTTTTCCTAGGGAAATTGTTAATGAAAACATTTTATCTTGCACAGGAATTTCAAGGCCAATGGAAACAATAGTTCCAGCAAAAGTTATAAGCCTGAGGACTTGCACTGAAGTTATTTTTCTACACAGCATTGTCTTTCTGTGTTCCTACATAAAAGCAAACTCCAGCACCATCTTCTTTGTTTTTATCAGTCAAAGCAGAGGGCAAAGAGGCCTCAGGACATCAGTCTCACCCCTGTGCTTGCTTGGTGGACCTGATTTGGAGCCAAGTCTTTGTTCCCTAATCCTACAGCAAATGGCAGGGAGGGAGGAAGTGGAGCCCAGTGAAGAGTGTGCATTAGTTCAGAGGTTCCCTTCACCCCCAAAAGAAGGTGGCAGTGAGCATAAGCAAAGGAAATCACCTCCTGTCAGGCACTGAAGTTTACTTTCTCCTGAGCCACCACCTTCTCTGCTCTCCGCTCTGAAAACACCATGACCTGATGAACACAGAGAGGAAGGTCAGCCACACAGTAGCATTAATCCGTGTAAGCAGAGTAACTCCTGAAGTTCCTTTTTTCCTTTTTTTTTTTTTTTTTTCTTTTCAGGAGAACATATTTGGGAAGGATTTCAAGTGATACTTCCTTATATTCTGTGCTATTGCGATACTAAGCTTTTTCATTATTAAAAATGAGTAACTGTCAGCAACCCAGTGGGTGCTAATCCCTGTACAGGCATCTAGCACAAAAGAGTTCCTGCTACAAAAGGAGCTGATTCTTCCACTGTGATTCACACCGAAGCTGGTGGGACCACTCCTGCAGTCCTTCTGTTCACTTCAGTGAAGAGTGTAAGGCCAGGCTCCAAGCTAGCTGTGTTTTTTATATAAACAAGTCACAGAGAAACAAAGATAGTGATTCATGGAGGTTGCTATGATACCTGAATCGCGTTGACTCGGTGTCATTCACAGGAGTGCAATCCCTGAATGTACAATAGGATTTCCTTCTGCAGCCCTCAGGCAGGAGCTTCCAGCTTTTACACTAGAGTATGTATAAAAATCCACCATTCTAATACATTCATTTGCTCACCCCTAAATTGTAGCCAGCACTGCCATGGTGTACCTACACCATACAGTGTGGATTATATTGCTACATACCCTGATTTGGAGGAAAAAGAAAGAACGAGGATCCCATTTTGCTTCTTTCTACCATGGAAAAGCTGCAGTGAGTGCCCCACATTACAATGCTGGATAACTGCACCACCATAATGACATTCAGGTTTTGGACTCCGTTGTGGTCCCAGAAGAATGACGGAAGGAAGAATAAATGATAACTTCTAGTAGCCCAACAAATGGATCGTGCATACTAACCCTTAGGGCCTACATCTTCCACTTCTGATATAAAAAGCAGCATTTATGGGAAATTCCTATGGATATTTATAGGGGATGACCAGCTTTCCGTAGAATGCTGAAAACAACACAGAGAGCAATACTGCTGGGATATAATTCTCCATGCAAAGTTAGTAGCTGCTAAATTTCTATAGAATCTTAATTATTTCTTCCCTGTTCAATTCAATAAGGCTTTTCCATAGAAAAACTGCACCTTTATTGCAGCCTACACAGATACAAGGCAAAGTAAATCTGTATTGTTTAACAAGAGGTAAAATGCAAAATTGCTACTCTTCTGTTCTGTTACATACAGGTGGGAAGTCACTGCTTCATAACTTCTAAGCTTGTGATATGCAACAAAAATCAGTTCATAATAAACACAGCTTTTTCCAAAAAGTACTATAAATTAGACTGAACTAACAGCAAAATAAAAGTAGTCCACAGTATTCACAGAGGACTCTCCAATAAATATCGGTGTTGGAAGAAAACAAAGGGTAGATTTATGCCCGCCATAAGATTATTGCTTACAGTACAGTAACAGCAGGGATGAGTTTAAATCCTAGTGATTAGTATTAAGAAAATTAGAATCATAGAATATCCTGAGCCGGAAGGGACCCACAAGGATCACCGAGTCCAAATCCTGGCTCCACACAGGATCACCCAAAAATCAGACCTGAGATGTCTGAGAGCATTGTCCAAACACTTCCTGAACTCCGGCAGGCTCAGTGCTGTGACCACTGCCCTGGGGAGCCTGTCCCACTGCCTGACCACCTCTGGGTGCAGAACCTTTCCCTAACCCCCAGCCTGACCCTCCCCTGTCCCAGCTCCATGCCGTTCCCTCGGGTCGTGTCGCTGTCCCCAGAGAGCAGAGCTCAGCGCCTGCCCCTCCGCTCCCCTCGTGAGGGAGCTGCAGGCCGCCATGAGGCCTCCCCTCAGCCTGCTCTGCTCGGGGCTGAGCAAACCAAGGGACCTCAGCCACTAAAAGTTACAAACCTCCCCATTGGGGAATCAAAACCCAGCCTCCTGTGTGACAGGCCTGGACACCTACCACTATACACTATAATGTACACAACTGTACACTATACTGAAGCTCCATTAGCAACGGAAAGTATAGAAGAATCTAGTGCCCTGCCAAGGCTTCATCTCACTGCAGAGGGGCCAGGGCTCCTGCCAGAGAGCCTGTTAACAGGAAAACTGGGTATGTTGTTGTGAAACCAGAAGAGCAAGTAAATATTGAAAGTACATGCCAGACTGAAATAACACAGGCACATGAGTTTGCCCCTGTTCTTTATGAGACCAATTTACACTTCTTCAGCGTCATGAAAATATAATTCAGGCACTCACCATCCAGGTGCAAGTGTAGCAGTTTATGTGAGCGGTAATTACATGTTAGATCTTTTCTCTGCTGGACAGTCTTTTGACTGAAAATTTGTAATCCATAGGCAAGATGTTTGAGGAGAGAAGCAAAAATTGGTCTTGGAAGGTTTCTTAGTACCACAGCTCCTCACAGACCGTTCTGCCAGTCAGACTGCTGTTGGTGTAAGGTCAATGCCAACCACAGATTTCCATGTGGAACAGAGGTCCCTAGCCAGCTTCACAAAATGATCTATAGGTGAATGAGAACCTGGTTATATTATTTTCTATACATGTATGCTAAATGTAGTGAAACTGTGGGAGATCAACATGTAAACAACCAACAGCTAAACTTACCTGGCTTCTAAACTGAGTTTTAAACAGAACAGTATCCTTGTCTCAGCCTGTCTACATGTTGGAGAGAAGAGCCCTTAGCATCCTACCTCTACGTTTACTCTTGAATTCTGACAAAATGAGTCTGTGGTTCTCTTCAGTTTCTTCTCTGCTCATTTTAGTTTTGAGTTTGGTTTGTTTATGTTTTCGTAGTGCAAAATGGTCATATGGAGAGGAAGTGTTTTGTTTAATTTGATGCCTCTTGCTGAGGGTATGCTGCCTTTCTTTGCTAAATTTCTAAATTTGACTGTCAATGTTATTGACATTCTCAGAGGTTTTTGTGCAGAGAGCTCAGGGTATTTCGTAGCAGCAGAATTCTTTTTGGCAAGTTCTACTTCAAAACCAAGGTGCGAAAAAAATATATTAGAAGTCATAGGAAGAGTCTGAAAATATCACAAACTACATGAACAATATAAAGAAAAAATGTTATGCCTGTTGTAGCACTAAATGTAAACATGAGCATGTAATTCAAATGAACATCCTGTTTGAGCAATGAAACAGCAAATAGTGAACAGCAAATAGTGAAAGCTTCGGGAAAATGGTGTGGGACAAAGCCTGAAAGAATGAGATGAAGATGTCTCAAAGGGAGTCAGAGTAGCAGAGCTAGGGTTGGGCTGATCCTTGGCTCATCGAGAAAGCAACTTGTAATTCTCACTGGAACCCTGAAGAGGGAAAGAAACTGCACTGGTCACCATTCCTCTTGTCAACAGCTTGCCTCCAGCACGCTCAAAGTTGTGCTCCCAGGGGCCTGGCAGGCTATGCTGGCACAGAACCACACAGTACTCATCTGGCTCCCGGATTTCTTTTTTGGCCCTCTGACAAAAGGCCCTGCTGCCTCGTGTAGAGGGGTGATTAGCACTGCTCCTGCATTTCATGTTGCCGCGGAGCTTGCACCCTTCTCACACAGACAAGGTGGAAGATCGCCCCCCTGGCCACCTCTCCCTGTACTCACACCCCTACAGTCCCTGACGGGAAGGAAACGCAGCCGGCTGCATGCCTTGCTGTGGTCGCCGACACCTGCTGCCCTGTCTGTAAGGAAATGTAATTGTTTCCATGAATTCTTTATATATATATGAAATAGAAAATGGTGCAAGCTGAATCCTGACCTCAGTAACATCTCCTTAGACCTGGAGGAGCGGTTTAAATGCTGGAAGTGTACATTCCAACTGTAAAAGGTCTGTAGGCTGAAAATCAAGCCCACCACAAAGATTTCTACTGTGACTGCACATCAAGCAAATCAAACTGAAATAACAATACTTTATTTCATTTAGGGGAAGTGTTTGTGGGTCACAAACATTTTTTACACTTGCAACCACTTCAGCAATAATACAAATTAATAAAATACAAGCAAAGACGTGAGAAGGTTTGTTAAAAATCATCTCTTTGGTTTTGTGATACTTTGTATTGAACCCTATTTTTCAAAAAAAAAAAAAAAAAAATTTTTTTTTTTTTTGCCATAGCAAAAATTTCCAAGGTGAAATTATATCATACTGCCTTTCTTCTAGGTTTCTGCAATGTGCAATCACCACCCACTCTCCTTCATTACCATCAATAATCAGCAAATCCTCCCCACCCCCAGCCTCTGTGCATCCGCATGTTTTGGGGTGGAGGATGTAGTGGTTATTGTTTTGACAGGTGTAGAGAAGCCAAGCAAATTCTCGGCGTGCTGAGGAAGCTCGCCACACACTGTCTGCAGTGTCCCCAGCCGGTCCCTCAAACGGCGCCTGACGGTGCTCCTCCAGCCGCAGCCCCAAACCTCTCCAGCACCTGTGCTCCCCGCCAGCAAACCCGCACTGCGAGCTGCTGGGAGGGTGTCAGCAAGCTCCAACACTGGAATGGCACTGCCAAAGCATTTTCAGATTTGGAGCAGAAGCTTGATTTCCTGAGGTAAAGCATTTCTGCATTAACTCAGCGCACCACCTCACCCTCACACCACAGCAGCTTCAAATTAACACCTCTACAGCTGACCAACAGGCCAAGCAGAGTTTGCAGAGCGTTTACCTCAGCCTGAAGATTAGGGCAGAATGTTGTATAATTTAAGAGACTTGAACCAGCAGGAAAAAAAAAGTGAAATCCTGGCCCCCATGCAATTATTTTGAAACAATGTACAGTTACCACTGAGCATCCAGCTCTGCATTTAGCTGTATGGGTATTTTTCCAAGGTTGAATTCCTGCATGCTTTTCTAACATTAAATCCCACAAACCAAAGCAAGTGGCTAAATTATACAGTTAATTCATGTTGAACACTCACTTGTTTAAGTGATCCAGGTCCCATTACTTCAGGGGAGCATGCCAATTTATTGTATTGATTTACACTAGCTCAAGAGCTAGCCCAGTTTTAGATGTTTAACATTAGGAAACATCTTCCACTTTATTTAAAACAGAAGCTAGTATTCTAGTGCATCTTCACATTCCGGATGGAAAGAGCATTAGCCCCTCCTCCCCATCTTCAGCCCCAGTCCTCCTCTATTAGCACTGCTTTCACCCCAGTCAGAGGTCCCAGACACAGGGATAAGCCTCAGCCCAGCCACCTCCCTGGCACAGATGCAAGGCCTCCTCTCCCTGTGAGCAACATTCACCAGGCTTTCCACAGTCATTTCTAGTTTTAATCTGAATTTCTTGGCATGTATGTGTTCCTTCAAACAGCCTGACTGGATTTTTCTCTGATTGGCCTGCTTGACAAATATTTTTCTTTCCATATATTGGCATTTTTTTTCAGAATATTTTTTTCTAATAAAAAATAAAAGTTTCTCTTTGGTTAAACAGAATATGCTATAAAAATGTGCTGTGCACAGTACTATGAGTTGTGTCTTTGTAAGAGCATGAGAACTGAAAGTCAAAAGGGAAAAAGGGCTGTGAGACAGAACTTCGTCTCTGCCTGTCGGTTAAAGTAGCTACCAAATATAGTTGCAGGTACAAGACACATCATTGTTAATGTACGCCTTTGTTAATTCAGGAACAAGGTATTTTGCAAGCTCACTGCCCATTTAGTAGTTTTTATGGATACAATAGTATCTATTTAAGCAATATGCTTGTAAATAATGTATCATTGTTGTAATTATAAATGAACCATGATGCTACTTTTATGCTGAGAATATTTAAATAATATTCTGAATTTTAATGGTGGACAAAATCATGCTCCTCCTTACATCTCAAAGTAAGGAGATGACTCTGGATTTGAAAAGCAATGACTTTATTTAAGCACGCAAATAAGAATTCAAGGGCTTTATCCTCCGAGGTACTGCATGCTTCATTGCTCAGCCAGCAAAGTGGTTACAAACTCTGTGGCCAGCACCCGTGTGAGCTGTGGGTTACTCCACCACATTCGGTGTTCACAATGCTCTGCCTAGCACCCAGACCTCCTGATCTGCCTTGCAGAATCTAGTCTACAGGTTCCTATAAGAACTTTCAATCTAAGGGGCAACTGCGACAATCACAGAGAGAAAAAAAGAAAAAAAAAAAAAAAAAAAAGAAAAGTATTATTTATTGGTTTTGGCAGTGACAGCAGGAATACCACTTGTCACACCTGTTCTATTCATGGCTTACAAGCCTCCAGGGTATTTGGAGAGGGAAGGTCCCTTGAAAGACTCAGGATGTAAAATCCTACTGGGCCAGCTGAGCATGTAGGTGTACATCAGCTGCCTTTCCTTTGAAAAGTGCATGGAGAGAAAATAATCACCAAAACATCCGAACAAGTAATTGATCCATCCTAGAAGCTGAACTCCTGAAGTTGTTCACCTTTTCCACGATACCATAATAGATCAGTTAAAGGGATATGATAATAAATCAATTAAAGGTATGCTGGGAGGGATTAGTTCAGCTGGGAGAAAGAGATTCTAGCCCCCTTTTAACACATCCTGCAACATACAGCAAGGAAGGTGCTTGTTGCTAGCACTCCACACCACAACTGCATCCTACCATGTTTTGGAAATGATTATTTTGGCCCAGAGCCCTTTCTCCACTGTGTTTGCTCCCAGCAGAGAGGTGCTATCAGGGAAACTGTCATGACTGCCTGGCCCAAGACAGAGTATCTTGGCCATCCACAGGAAGGTGGAGCATATTTAGGTTCTGTTACCTTGAGCTGACAATCCAATAAGGGAACATACAGGTTTGGGGAGGGCTGGGGAACCAAGCTGAGCAGACAGAAGTCGGTCATCACCACCTTCCATTGCTTGTGCCCCCAGGTGTGCTTAGAGATCAACCTCAGAAACTGGCACCAGATTCTTTTCTATACCACAGGGAACTTCACCTGGCCTGATTAGAGTACTTGAACAATATACACTATCTCTTAATCGGCCAGCCAAGATTAAGTGTCACTTACACAACAGAAGCCTCTTGTGCCTTTTTTCCAGTCCCCTTTGTTTGGTGAATCCAGCAGTTCACAAATGCTTAGTTATGCTCCGACCTAGCTATCCTCACGGCATGCACACAAAACACGCTGCAGGATCCAAGTGTGTCATGGGCAGTATTTGAGAGAAGGAATTACACACAAAGAAACCTGAGCACAAACTTCAAGCTTCCCTCTGCAGAAACTGCAGCACAAATGTTTCCTTCCCTGCTGTACACGTAGGAAAGATAGGCAGATGGAATGCATGGGCATGAAACATGCCAAACACGATTACTTTACCTCCCAAACATCTAGATGACAACTCCACGCAGACATATTTGTTTCAGATTCATGTTTAGGGATGTTTTGCTTTAGGAAATCCCTAAATACACTGTGAAAATGCTACAAAACAGCCAAACAAGCATTTATTTATATGCTAATGACTTCACACAAAAGCATTTCACCAACAGCTGGGGAGTGCTCCTCTCTTAACACCCCTCACTGCCTGTCAGGGTGCCAGGCTGCTGGTAAGTTCATCTCAACCCATGGGTTTCAGGCTGCTGTCCTTGGTTCCTCAGTATCTTGAAAAACACGTGGTTTTCTATGCACCCCTGTGTCGTGCACTGATACAGCAACAGAAGTCTCTTTACTGTTAAATAATACCTGCTGTACCCATTGTGGTTTAGCACTAGTCAAGTCTTGCTTTGTGAGTTATTTCACTAGAAAAATTGTGATAGGCATATATAAGCACCAGTGTGAAGACACTGCTCCTGATCAAGACAGTGCATAGATTTTGAAACTCCCTTGGTGAATTTTCTTTCACAATAGAAGACAACAAAGCTGCAGTAGCTGAGTATTTAATGTGGACACCCCAGCAGTATAGCTGTCACGCCAGACCTACAGAGACATGAGGAATCTGGAGCAGCAGTTAGAAGCATTAATGACTTTGCAGCCAGCTTTTCACAGTGCATCCTCAAAGGGAACACCACCACATAAGTGTCAGCTCACAGGAGCTGGCGGAGGCAGCCTCAGTGACTAACTGTAATAAGGAGTTAAGCATTAGGGTAGCATCCTTATACAGCGATCATCACTCACTTACATTGTGCAAGTCAGACTGCTGCTACGGACATTCTGCATGTACAGTTTAATTGCATTTGGCTCAAACAAACAATCAAGAACGCAGCAATTAAATACACGTGCATGCATTTGAGGTTAAGCCCCACATCCAGCCTGCGCTTCCAATGCCTCATCTGCAAAAAGATTACATTAGATGCTACTCAGCATTTATTTCTAAGTATAAAGCAACGACTGCCGTATTATCACACTATGCCAAAGGAATTTGGACTCACACGTGGCTTCGCCAGGCAGCCAGCCAAGTGTCAGCAAGCACGTTTCCCTGCTAAAGGCTGATGTCGGCAGGAAAGCAGCTTGCTGGAGTTTGCTGGAGAACAGCTCCAAGAGGCACCACCAGAGGCTGTCCCACTGGCTGCCTCTGACCTCTGCGTGGCTTGCTTTAAAACCGGTTCCAATCCCTGTCAAGTGCGTGCTACTGTCATGCAGCACCTACAAGCATAATTATCTAATAGCTATCACAGAGGTGCAGTGAAGGACAATTAAAGCAAGTGATGTATGCAAAGCATTAGGGTACCACTGACTGAAAGCCGCTACACAAATCTACTTAAATTTATAATGTATTAATTTTTATTAAATTATTTTAAATTTTAATTAGAAATTGCTATTACTTTATTTTACATTTTATTTAAATTCCATAAATTTATTATTTATCCTTATCCTTATTAACTTTTTTCTTTTATGTATAAGTACTATGATTTTGTTTATTTATTTATTCTTGGATTGTGACTGAGACTGTAGAACCTTCCTTAGAAAAAGAAGAAACAGGAATAAAGGCAGGACAGCACATGCTACCTCATGCATATTGTGCAAGAAGCTAATATAAAGCCCATCATTTTATGATAGTGTTATCAAATATTATTCATTTTAAACATGTATCACAACTCACAACTCCGAGATGTCAGCCAAGTTCAAGGTTTCTTGCACAATGTACTGTACAAATTGGACCTTCCGTTTCCCTGTTGAATTTGTGATGTAGTTTGAGGATTGCCAGGGACTTGTAAAAAACGCTTTCTTGGTTTCTTCTTTCAGATGTGGGTTTGGAGTATTTTTTACTGACCGAGTAAAATTTACCAAATATTATTACTTATTTGATTGGTTTTGTTTTCATAGGGAATCAGTATCTTTGAGCCCCAAGTTAGAAAGCCAAAAAACCCAAGGACGTTCTCATGCTACTTGAGAACAAATATTTTGTCTCACGGAATATGTAATCCTATACACAACCTGAAGCTATATTATAATATTAAAGTAATATTTTAACTAAATGCAATCACAAATTATACATTTTACCTTGCTGAAATTGCATGTTAAGAAATCTTTGTCAAAATGTTTTGATTTGGAGTAAACCTTCTTTTCAGAAAGATACAGTTCTGGAAAAAAAAAAAAAAAAATCATTTGCAGATTGTTTTCTATTAAATAAACACACAATAACACAAAAACCAAATCTACACTGAAGGATAGTTGTAGAAAAGCTAAGTCAAAGAGGTGCAATTTCTAGTAAGTTCTGATTGCAGTTAGTAGTTATTCTTTTGTCATTTGTCAGAGGCTTTCATAATCTTAATTCAGCTTCATGGAAAGACCCATCTACCATAGATACGAGTCTCGATTTTTTCATCAACAGCCTGATTTTTCCAGTGGAGAAGAGCTGTTGATGAGAGCATCATCACAGCAGGATCGGCATACAGCTTTTGGACAAAATGAACTCCAGCCCAGGACTCCATGTTCAGGCTTTAACTCAGGGAGATGCTGAAACACGTGCATTTAAACCCTCGTCAGCTAATCTGCTATTCACTGCTCCAAGTCAGGTATTCAATTAATTGCCTTGCCAAGTAGCAGCTTCATTGGGAGATGTACGTGATACGGGCCCCTTATGAATAAACACATGAATTAGCAGATCCAAGATTAGCTGCGACTCTCCTGGGAGATGGAACAAATTTCTTTGTATGAGGAACTGACAAACACCTAGAAAATATAGGAGGCACTTATCTTTCTGCAGTGCTTTTAAAGGAGTGATGCTGATTATTTTCTATCATCTCATCTTCTTCGTGGCTTTCAAAACACAGCAATTAAATGGATGTTAAAAGTTTTTAACAAAACTGCATTTTATTGACTGAAACATTAAGGAATGATTATTCCAGCCTGCCAAATTTACACTGCACCACTTACATGAGTTTAGTTACAGTGCTAAAGGTATTGCCTTGTGAAGCTACAGATCTTGCCTTTGAAGTCAGCAGCCTGTTTTCTGTTTTATTTATTTTATTAATATTTTTTTAAATAGAATCATAGCATCATTAATGTTGGAAAAGACCTCAAAAATCATCTGGTCAAACCATTCCCCTACCATCAATGTCACCCACTAGACTATGTCACTACCACATCCAATCTTTCCTTGAACACCCCCAGGGAAGGTGACTCCACCACCTCCCTGGGCAACCTGTTCCAATGCCTCACTTTCTGAGAAAAAAATTTATTCTAATTTACAACCTGAGAAATTTTCCTTTATGCTGTGACATCAAAATGAATTGATGGACTCAGTCTACTTTCTGAGGGACACAAAGCCTAATTACAGAAGCCACTGGCATACCTGGAGATCCTTTTGTAGCAGAAATGCTTCGGGTTTGCCAGAGCTGAGAGGCTCTTTAATGCTAATGTTCACCCTTCCATTCCCATGTCATCCCTGGTGTTACTGATGGATGCGGAATAGCAGCTTGCAGGGGCTGGAGGTAGTGTGCTTTGTAAGAAATGAAATTAGCTTTGGAAAACCTATGAATCCACAGAGATCACTTATTACCCAGGAAATTGCTTTTATAGTTATGTCAGAAATAAATGATGATCTCTTAAAAAGAAAACAACATGCAAAAGAAACAATAACCCACCTGAGTAATTTGTATTTTTTACTGTAATTAGTGTCTTACATTATTAGGAAACGCATCTTAGCTGGATGACAGAAACAGACCTGGCTCTAATCCTGAAAACATTTATCATACAGCAATACACATAATATGCTCCCTTATCTGTAGAAATGTTCAAATGGGTGTGTAGATTCAGTTCAAAAGTGGCTGCAAGGTGCTATAAATCACTTGACCTGCAGAAATATTGTAGCTTTCACTTCACCAAACACTGCTTGGAGATAGGGATGCTTTCTACAAGTTTGAATTCCTTGTAATATTTATTGAGAAAAAGAACACTTGTTCTTCTACACTGCAAAATATATGTGAACCATTGACGTATTAAGCTGGCAGACACTATCGAGTCCCTCAAAAACACATTTATTGTTATTAGTCTTGCACCTGATCCTTTATCATACTGAAGTAATCGTACTGAAATCAGTATTACTCCTGATTTACCACACTGTATGCAAGGGGTTACTTTGTTACTTTTGTTATGTTACACTAAACAACAACAACAACAAAAACATTAGTTTGAAATCACAGAACCATGAGATCACGGAGGTTTTGCCATTAAGTTTATTGGGGTTGGATTTCATCCAGTGTGCTATTTAACCTGAAAGCATAAACTGCTTTCACAATTGCTTAATTACTTTTGTCAGCAATTTAAAATTATTTTTTCCCATTTGGTACATGTGCAGTCCAATACCTGCCTCAAGGAAGTTCATCAGCATTTTGAAAGTACAGCAATTGGGCTGGCTTTCCACCTGGATTAAGGGTTCCAAGACTGCAAGGTGAATCCCACCAGGAGCACACAAGCGCTTTCATAGCAGTCTGCACCAAGCACAACCTGTTGAGTATTTCTCTAAAGAAACAGGAAAGTGGTGCTTCACAGTACATGAAAACGTCTCCTTTTGCACCTGTGCCTACCAAAGCACAAACCTGCTGCCATGGCCATCCTTACTTGTGTGCAGCGTGACTCCTCCTGACGCACACGACACGGTGACTTGTGCTGTTCCTAACACAGCTGGACTCAAACTCAACTCTCTTTCCATAACTGGGAGACCTGAACAGAGAAACAACATTCAGGGATCACAGACCTAGAAGGGCAAGCAAGAGGAGTAAGATATAGTTGTTAAATGAAAGGAGAAAGATAAACATTGAAAGTAATTCATATTTTTTTCTGTTGATCCTGTGCATCTTGGTAGTTATCGCAGGAATAGTGTATTGATTCCAATGCGTGCCTGCTTGAGTCAAAACTGAAATTTCAATTTCTTCAATTGAAGCAATTGAACGGTGTATTTGAGTAGTGCTTGTACTGAAGAATACATACAAGCTGCCACGGATGTTACTCTTGTATGAGCCCACGACCATCACAAAAAATTCCCAGAAGGGAAAAACGTGAAGGTCAATTGCCAAAAAATTCATTGGCTGGCTCCAACGATTCTCCTCATTTTGATCAGGGGAAGAATCTCTGAAGCCAAAGAGAACTTCCGAACCATCACCAATTATTTGTTAAAAACCTTGAGCTGTGTTAAAAATGCAACAGCCTCGAGTGTGTGAGTCATGACTTTGAAAACCTATTAGAGATAAATACATAGAAGATGGGTTGAAGGCAAGGCAGAGTATCCTACTCCTGCACGTCTGGCAATAAATGAAGTAGCGGGGGCACAGTTCTGGTTGTTCCTCCATTGGAGAAGTCACCACGCTGCCGACTCTGAGGTCAGCTTTATGTAACTTCACATCCTGCAATCCGCGGAATCGCGCTCCCTTCATTTTACGGCTGGCATCAGTGGAGCCACAGGAATTTTTAACGCTCGCCCAAGGTCAGGCTGTGACTCACTCTGGATATTTCAGAGCTCCTGTACCTCTCGTCCTGTACTTGGAGAAGGCCGGGCTCTCTCAAGTGCTAAATCGAGAAAGTGTAAAACCATGTGAACATTTCTTCACCTCCGATGAGCAATGCTCCTCCGGAGAGTGCTCGGAGTTCAGATGGGAGTTAAAAGCTGCTCAGCCAGCCAGCATCACACACTCCCCGGGGGCTGAGCGTGAACCGAGGGGAAAAATTAGCAAGTGTACATATATTATATCTGTGTGTGTGCGTGTAGGGGCTAACACAACGTTTCCTCAGCACGAAACACCACCGACGCGAGGGGCGCCGCCCCGCGGGGCCCAGCCGTGCCTCGCGGTGCCGCGG